>ML685973.1:95961-115333 GCA_007922175.1 Pelusios castaneus
GATAGATAGATAGATAGATAGATAGATAGATAGATAGATAGATAGATAGATAGATAGATAGATAGATAGATAGATAGATAGATAGGCCATTGGAAATATAGATGGATGGATAAATAGCACACAGAAGAAAAGGGACAGACATTCTGATTATCAGTTAGGTGGTTGGACAAATGCATATACAGATGAACAGTTATACAGATGCTTAGGTGGATGGATAGAGAATTATGTAGAGCAGCTCACACACACATAAGCACACAGAGCTCACACAGACACAAACACACAGAGGTAAAAAGTCCACTATGATCGACATATCATACAGACTACATTGAGAGATTATGCCATAAACTCTCAAAGAACTAAGAAACCACCTGATCTATACCAAACATACACAGACCACTGTTCCATCAATCAGTGTGCTTCAGACGTGATGGAAGGAGATCATTTCTCTAGAAGCTGGTACCTACACCATAATTATTTTCTCTCTACCTATCTTCTGAACCTGCCAGTAAAGAGGCCAACTGGTGCTACAAACTGTGTTCTAATTTTCATATGACTATAGATCCACTAATAACTAATGACTGCCCTGGCCTCTGGCATTCACTTTTGAATCTCGGGTCTCACAAAGATAATTGGAGGTGATCAGATCTGAGGTTTCTGTCTCAGATCCTAAAGTCCAGGGAGCTTGGGTCAGGCCCACTGCTGCTCTGCCTTAGACTGGCAGCACCAGTAAGTGATTGGACAGAGCTGTAAGATAGAGATGATGTCCAGTTGCTGCTGGAGATGCATATGTTCCCACTGAAATATCAGGCAATGGTGCATTTAGCATCACCCAGCTACAACTCTTCCTGGACGTCAGAAGTAGAGGGGAGAAATTTGGATCTTCAAGTAGGATCACGGCTGATGTAAATAGCTATGACTTTGTGGACTTCAGTGGAGCTATAATTTATGTATGCCAGCTGAGGTCCTGGCTTTAACTACCTATATAAACCAACAAAACCCAATCACACACATGAAGCAGTTAAGTGCATTCATTTACTAATGTTAATGCAGTATTCATTCCTTACCATACAGATACACACACACATGCCCACAGATATACAAAACACAGAGGCACACCCACACAGAGGCAGCAACACATAAAAACAGACACATGAGTGCATACACGCACACACAACTGCAGACACTGCTGGAAGATTACAGCTGGTGTATGTGTGTTCCTCCATGGTGGTTATAACAGGTGTCAGTGGGGTAAAAAAAAATCCCTTCTGTGTTCCTGCATGCATCTTTTCCTGGCCAAAGCTGCCTCCAAAGCAAACTCCATCTTAGCCACAAGGATGCTAAAGTTACACACATATAAATCCACACATGGAGATGCATATTCCCACAACTAAGACAGGCTGCACAGTCATATCAAGACACAGGCAAGGCCAGCCCCATCATATAGGTAAATGAGGTGGTCGCCTAGGGCACCAGGCTTTAAGGGGTGCCAAATTAGACAGAAGAGAATTTTTTCTCTATTTAAAAATATGTATTGATATGTTATCTCTTATAATATTGGGGGAAGGGAAGTGGGGGCCAAAGTCATAGTTCACCTAGGGCACCAAAAGCCCTTGGGCCGGCCCTGATCACAGGCATACATACAGAACTACTCTGATACATGAACCAAATACCTCCAGCATGTAAGGTTCATATACCATATTTCACTCATTTGATGTGCACATTTTCCCAAACCTCCAGTCAGATTCATTCATATGCAAATTCTCATACTTTAAATGCCCATTCAGATTAACATGCAACACCAAAGTAGTGGTCACATCAGTAAAACTGCTCCTGATTTATCCTTCTTAATCACATCAATGCCTCCATCTGAGAATCTGGACCAATACTCTATGCCATTTAAATATCTATAAAATGCCCATGCCAGAGAAGATCTGTTTGTTGAATTCCAGTGAGAAGGTGGCCCTGTGCACTCTGTATCATGGTATTGCTGCCTTGAATTAAATGGAAACTTGGATTTAAGGAATAGTGGAAGAAGGTTAAGGAATTAGATGAAAGTTTCTAACCATCAGGGGAGTGACATTCTGGAACAGCCTTCCAATGGGGGCAGTGGGGCAAGAAACTTAGCTGGCTTCAATACTGAGCTTGATAATTTTATGAAGGGGATGATATGATGCAACAGCCTGACTTGGCAATTGACTGATCTTTGACTACTAGCAGTAAATATGCTTAAAGGCATGTGGTAAATCAAGGGCTATAATCTTCATTCCTTTCCTTGTGGCAATGCACTTTTGTTGAAGTCTTTCCAGCTTTGAACCCCAGATACATTGCAGTAGCATGCAAAAGAAGAGAAACAGTGCAGTGGATGCTGTAAGTACACTCCGTACAGGACAGTCATCGGACGTGAGACCAAAGGGGCTGTAAAATCTCCATTTTATTTATTTATTTATTTTGATGGGTTTATTGTCAAGATCACAACAGCAGCCCCTAGAGGGTGCATTGTGCCAGGCAGGTGAACTTCCTGCTGTCACACAACAGTTCCATATGGGACCAAAGCCCACTTCACCCTACCAACAACCCCCTGCACTAGACCACACTTTCCCTCGTCATAATGCTTGAGCGTGTCCCTTTCCAGAATAGCAGAACACAAAGTTCAAGGCTCACCATGGGCAGATTACTACATGGGCCTATGGGGCCTGTGCCCAGGGACCCACCATGATGTGGGGTCCTCTGCCCTGCCAGCAATGAGGGGGAGTGGAGCAGGCTCTGTGCTCTGTGCTGGCTGGTCCGCCCTCAGGGGCCAGTCCACAGGCCGGGTTCTGCACTCCCGTCCCACCTTGGACCAACCAGTCTGCCCCAAGGGGGGGGGGGGGTGGCCTGGCTGCAGCCTGGCTGGTCAGCTCCTAGGTGTGGCGCGGCTGACTGGTGCATTCATCACAGCCTCCAGCACAGCCTTCAGGCCACACTGGAAGTCGCACCATGCACGCCAGACAGCACCGCCACCCCCAGGAGCCAACCAGCCAGGCCATGGCCGGGCTCTGGTCCCAGCCCCTCCTCCCCAGTGCTGGCCTGCCCACATAGGCAGTGGGAGCTGGGTCCTTAGGTGGGGGTGGGGGGCGTGGACCCAGGCTGGGGGGGGAGCACTGGTGGGGGAGGCCCAGAGGCCCTGCAGACTCTGATCCGCCTCTGCGGCTCACACACAATTATCAGAGGGTACAGGGCTATAAGTTATACGTTGTCCCTCAGTAAAATCAGACATCAGTCATACATTGTCTTGGAAAAATTGGGCTACTCGCCTCTTCCTCCCATATTGCAGAGAGAGTGCACTGTCATTTCCTATGCAAAACTTGGGGTGGGTTCTATTTGATTTAATATTGACTTGTTTAGTAAAACACAAGGATGTGACATCCAGAATCTCCTAGAAAATTTAATAACATGAAAATAAAATGGCTTAGGATAAGATACTTATAGATTTTTCTCTTTGACTAGGTCCGAACTCATGCTCTTGAAGTCTCTGTAATTCCTGTGCATACTATGTCAGCTAGCATTTATAATGAAGATCAGAAAATTCAGATGACATTAAGATTGACATTTTCAAAGGGGCCTAAGGGCCTTACTTGTCCAACTCCCTTTCATGGTCAATGGGCATCAGGAATCTAAGATTTTAAAAAATATTTATGCACCTTAAGGAACTTACTGGGGTTCACAAAATTGCCTGAATAGGATAATTTCCTAAAACCAGATTTTCAAAGGTATTTAATGGAAGTTAACTACCTGAAGAACTTAAAAAAATATAACCCATTTTTTTCTGATCTGCAATGAGAATAAGACATATAACTCCTTACGTGCTTACGTCAATCCAGTAGGCAGTATCTTCACTTTAAGGTCCCTAAACAACTTAGCAAATCTGTCCCTGACACCTTAGATTCCTTTGAAAATTCCAGGCACAGGCTTCATCCAGTGGTCACTGATGTGAATGGTAGTCTTTCCATTGACTTCAGCAGCAGTAGGCCTCAGTAGATTTATTGCCAACACATATAAGATGGGTTTTGTATGTATATGACATTAATGAGTAGTGTAAGCATGGTATTAATATTATCTATATTATATATTATTTCTATATAATATCTACACAGGGGAATTTTGAGTTTCTATATATTGGCACATGACCTATAAGGAATTAGGTGCTTAAATCCTATGGGTAACCAGGGCTATGTCTACACTAGAAAAGTTAAGTCAACTTTTGTTAAGTTGAGTTTAATAAGGTCGACTTTAAGTTGACTTAAAATCAACCTTATTAAAGTTGACTTAACAAGTGACAACACTTTAAGTCAACTTAGTCCACTTTGTTAAGTCGACCTAACTGCCCTTAGGTCGACTTAACAAAGTGGACTTATGCGTCCACATTGGGCTTAGGTCAACCTAAGGAAGGGATCCCCCGCTGGAACCCTCGCTGGAGAGCTGGGGAGGCGAGTGGCTGCTCCCGGCAGAGCCAGCCACGCGCCATCTGGCTGTGCCGGGACCAAGAAGCTGCTCACCACTTCTCAGTCCCGGCAGAGCTAGCTGTGTGCCAGCTGGCTCTGCTGGTGCACAGCTGCCTCTGCCAGGTCGAGGAGAGGTGGGCAGCTCTACCGGCTGCCTTCTCTCCAGGAAGCCCCCGGCCCTCCCCAAACAGCTGGAGCGCCAGCAATTGCCGGCACAGCGCGCTTCAGCTCCCGGGAAGCCTCCGGACGCTTCCCGGGAGCTGGGGCACAGTCCCAACCAGAAGGGAGCTACAAGGCTCCGTTCTGGCCTGGACCTCTGGGGTTCCCGCAGAAAGGAGCCCGCGCTCCCTTCTAGCCAGACCCCCGCGGATCCCAGTGAGAAGGAAGCGGCGGCTCCCTTTTTGCTGGGACCCGCAGGGTCCCAGGGAGAGGGGAGCCGCCAGCTTCCTTCTAGCTGGGACCACTCGGTCCCGGCTAGAAGGGCTCCCTTCTGCCCGGGACCTGAGTGCTCCCAACCAGAAGGGAGCCAAGCGGTCCGGGGCAGAAGGAATCTCCACGCTCCCTTCTCCCCTGGACCGCTCTGGGGCTTGCTCCCCTGTGTGGGGCTGACTCTCCCTGGACCTAACTAGTTGACTTAGAGAGTCTAGTAGAGACTATCTAAGTCGAGTTAGTAAGACCCAGCTTAAGTCAACTTAGGAGTCCTGTGTGGACTCTCTAAGTTGACTTAATAAGGTTGACTTAAAGTTGACTTATTAAAGTTGACTTATTTAAGTCGACCTAAATCAGTAAGTGTAGACATAGCCATAGGGATCAGCTCTGGATCTCGTTTGTTACCCGAGAGACTTGGTTTACCCAACTGTTTTAAACGATTTGTGTTAAGTTTACCAAGAACACTATTCTGATGTAAAATTAATGTCATCTGTTTGCTTAATGGTTTAACACCTTGGAAAATACGACTACAGCCCATTGATCAAGAACAGATATAGAGCGGAAACTTCTTTAAAAATAAAGCTAACATTTATTTGTTTTCACATTACTACAATAAAATTTTAACCCTGAGATTTTTTTTTATCATAGATAAATCTGCTAAGCAGAGAACCCAAGTGACAGTTAGCAGTTAGATAGAATGTAGTTGCTCTGCTGAAATATACTATTTGACAAATTACATAAAAACTACATACAACATCAATACTTAACAATAACTCATACGCTATACCTTATAATTTCTAAAAATCCCGAATAACCCATGTCATTCAACAAATGGTGATCAGTCATTTGTGGAATGGGTGGAGATGAGCCCTCCTCACTCAAACAACATTCATTCAGCTTTATTTACAGGCAGACCACAAGCACTCTTTTACTTACAAGCACTATAAATCATCCCTCTGTTTCATCTCATAAATCCTTTCCTTCTCTTTCATAGGCAGAGGATAGCCTCAGAATCTAGACATTTCACTGAATTTAGTTAGCCAGATTGCCCAGATCCCTTAGTGAACCAATGCCTTACCAAAGGTTTTCCAGGTCTGGTCCCTCCATTGGATCTCTTCGAAGCAGTTTGTGGTGGTCTGTGGTTTGTGGGGGGCGGGGGAAGGGTGGATGACAAAGGGTAGATCCCTCAATGATTGCCTGTCCTGCTCATTTCCCTTTCAGTACTGTCATTGCTCATTGTCTGAAGACAGGATGGACCATTGGTCTGACCCAGCATGGCCATTCTCATGTTCTTATAATCATGGTACTGCTTAATTTCCTGTGTTACAGGAGTGCTCTATATAAGTAGATATGGAAAGGGGGAAGAAATTAGGTGCCAGTTGTATGTCAAGTATATAAAACAGAATTCTTTAGTTTTGTAGGACCAATAAAATTCACTGTTGTGGCTTTGTCTGTCCAATTTTTCATCTGTGCCCAGCAAGTGGAAGGGGTAGAATTTAGGCATTTACCACTCTTTTAGAACTAGGAAAATTTAGGTTGGAAAAGGGATTAAGTAACACACTGAAGTTCCCCCTCTGGAGCAAGTGTTTGGCAAAGACAGGACTAGACTGATGGTCTCCAGACTGCCAGAACTATGGTTTTGTCAGGAGACCAACCTGGCTCAGCAAAGTGTGTGATGCACCTTAGGGAAGTCTGTGAAATCCTCTACAGATCAGATATCCCCAGGATGCTGGGAGGTGTGGGAGCGGGAGCAGAGTAAAAAACAAACCTCCTCCTTCAGCCAATTTGAGCTTCAGTTCATGAACAAGGTAGGTAGGGGTAAAGTCTGTTTTGCGATGCTGGAAAGAGATTCCCACCAATGTTAAAAATGAAAACATTTCCTGAGTTTTATGGTTTTGTTTTGTTTTTTAATAAATTAGAGAGTCTAATTCATAGTAACAACACATCACTCCTCTCTGGTAATATTGCAAAGAATTATCAGAAATATTTTAAAGCCTTGTATACTGCAAGAGTGCTTTAAAATAACCTTGACGTATATGGGAACCAGGTGTGCAATATTCCTCTATTTGATATATATTTTGGAGGGGGAAAAGGAAGATATATCACATTACAATGCCTAGTTTTTGAGCACCTGTGTTATTCCGTATCATCTGGGAGAAAAAGTTAGTGAAAGAAAGGAGTTTGTATTAACAAGATCTATCAGAAAACACAGTAGGTTAGATCTATTAAACAGATGAAACCTATCCTAGCAGTTGGCATTATAATTTAAAGTAACTGTATTAGGATATAGGCTTGCCTTTCTTGACAATATGACCTATCTGAAAATTACCATTAAAAAAATTTAGTTCACTGAGGAATCAGCATGGAGTCCCGCAAAAAACAAACAAACAAACAAACAAACAAACAAACAAACAAACAAACAAACAAAACCCAACCAAAAAACAACAAAAAAGTATATAGAGTATATCTCATCATTATTTTAAAATATTGTATAGAGTCTAAGATGAACAAGAAAATAATACTTTTGTAAAATATATATTAAAAGAACTATTATTTTTATATCAATATTTTGGATAATAACATATTTTGTCAATTTTTTTTCAGTTTTTCTATCAAAAACTGAAACAAATAATTTCAGCTAATCACAAATTTTCAAATTTCAATCCAAATATTTTATTTGTTACTCATTAAAAATATTGTTCTTGTTATTATTATAATAAAAGTTCCCCAAATTATTTTATGTATTTATTTGTAAAAGTTTTTGTTTCATCGAGAAGACAGTGTTCCTCAAAAAAATGTGCTGATGAAACTTTCCAAACAGTTGTTATATGGATGTTACCAGTATCATATCTTTCCTGAGGCAAATGAGAAAAGAAGATAGATAGATTTCTGATCAGTGAACTCTATCTCAACTCTTGAGTTGTCTCCTTAGCTGTTCAACAGCTCATTTAGTTTCATGCTTTAGCTTTCCCACCTATTAAATGAGAACAATCATGACCTAGTCAACCATTCTTTTTCAAAGTCTAAAATCAGACTTCTACTGTGTAAGATACTGTGAGAATTAATAGCCATTCTTTGTACATGATTGTGTGGACTGAAGAGCTACACAATTGCTAAGTATTGTTGTCTGTGGAAGAATAAATTCAAATTAAAATGGAGAATAGGCATTGCAAATGAGTTTTTCAAAGAAACATAAAGGAATTAGTCATCCTTCTTCTAGGGCACTGATTATGTCTGACTTGTTTGAACATACAAAGCTTCAATAATTTTTTTCTTTATTCTACAGATTGATGTCTAACTTCATTAAGCGAATAATCCCCTTTGTACAATGTGGAAGATGTACCCACAAGTATAGGATTGGCTGTAGGTTATTTCTTAAGCATTTGGCGTTGTGCAGCATTTGGAATGTGAATCCTAACTGGTTAGTGTATTGTTCTAGTTTAACCCAGGTTGTATGGATTTGTCTGAAAACTATGCTTAAGAGAGTTTATTAGAAAGCAATTTTACTGTAATTCTGGGAATTATTTCCTTTGTAGTTTGTTCCTACCTGTTTGTCTGTCTTGTCTTTTTGATTGTAAGTTTTTGGAAGTAAGGATGGTCTTGTATGCTTTGATTGTTCAGTGACACAATGGCGTTCCAACTTTAGATGGGAGCTTATGGTTCTATCAGAAGTCACACAATAAATAAAGCTGATTTCTCATCTCAAATATCACTTCCATCCTCTGAGAATTTGCAGTGGAATACCATGTAGTTCTGACTGGAAAATGAGAATTTCATTTGCCAGGGGGGAAAAGAATAGGTTTCCAACTTTGTTTTATGCCAACATGAAAAGAATATAAGACCTCTGAAGTTTTTTGGCAGGAAAAAAAACAGAAGAGAAGAGACCTCTGCACAATAGTCAGATGGTTTCCATGCTCACCTGGATCATGGTAGAGTCATAATCAAGTCCCTGCTTTTGTTGAATCAGAAAAGTGACTGAGATCTAGGAAGTGCCAAAACCACCAAGTTATAATGTTAGTCTTTGCCATTTGTTCTTATGTTGATCCCTAACTGTATCCTGGAACTAAGAAACCACCAAATGACATTTTGGAATACATGAGCTTAAATTCTCTAGATTCTCAGTGAGAATCACAGTGCTCAGAGACAGATTTGCAATGTATTTAGCTAGATAAAGATGTGGATGAGCACCTAGTCAGATTTAAAAAACTTGAAAGCACATGAGTTGAATGATAAATGTGTCAATAGCCTTAACAAGTTATAAATCTTACAGGAATGTTGATGCTTCCCACCATACTTAGCAATCACTGTAGCATGGCTGGAAGATTAAAACGTATGTGTGTGTTGGGAAAAAAAGCTTGTGTTATTTTGCTGTAAGGTTCACATGCATGTTTGGGTTTTGTAAATCGAGAGGGCACATGCAGCAAGCTGGCCTCAGAATCTTCAGCACGCACTAGTGTTATGTCTATACTGCCCAGCACTTGCTGGAGTATGTTTGGCTTATGTAGCTAAGCACCACAGTGAAGTGGAGGCTGCATCTATCCTGTGATGTGCAGTGACAAGCACCAGTGAACGGATCTGGCAGAATGGAGGCAGCAAGGAAAGCTCAGGCAGGAGAGAGATGCCAGAACCTTTCCCAATGGCTGGAGTAGTTCAGTGCAGTGGAGAAAGGCTCCTGCAGTACTTTGCTGCAAAGGACTTACTGTATGGTGGAGAAAAACTGCAGCAGTGTGGAGGCATTGGAGAAGGCCCACGTAGTTCCCCACTAATGGAGCCTTTCCCCACTACAGTAAGACTGCTTGAGCAAGGAGGAAGAGAGACACTACACTGCTTAGGTGAGCAGGGGATTCCAAGGCCCTGGACAAAAGTCAAGGATGCCCCAATGCTGCGTGCAGAGCCCCATCCTCAACTTTTACCTCCCCTGCCAGAACCCGGCCCCCACACTGGGCCACTTCACCCCTCACCCCTGGCCCCTCCACCATCAGTTCCCTGTCCCCTGGCTGGGGATGAGTGGGATGGTTGGCAGGTGAAGGTAGGCAGAGGGATGGCTGCCCCCTTTTCTCACTGTGCTGGGAGCTTCAGCTCTTTAACCCTCCCAGTTTCAGGAAGCAGCTCATTCCAGCCCTGGCAGCTGCTCTTTTGGCTCCCCTTTGCTGTGGTAGGTGGTTTCTCCTGCTTTCATGGCAATGGAGCCCTGTTTGTGTTGGTGCTGTCAGGGAGAAGAGCAGATCATGCAGATAGTGATGGGGTAGGCCTACACTAGCAATTTAGGTCAACTTAAAGACCCTTAAGTTGACCTAAATTACTCCACATCCACACTGGGCTTTCATTAAGTCGACTTAAGAAATTCTTGGTCTCCCTGACTCACCCCTTGACTACTGGCTGCCAACTGCTGTGGCTTTGCTGCTCCTGCTCTGGTTGTGGTGTGGGGACCCCCCCCCCTGCAGGATCCTGGGTAACTGTCCACGCGCTAAGACTGTCTATGTAGATGAGTGGAAAGCTGTATAGGGTACTTACTCAAGTCTATATCCACAGAGATCAGAATTTACTTCATTTGGCTAAGCGACACCTCACTCTCTACTCAGCAAGTTATACTCAAGCAATGGGGGCAAGGTGTGTAGATACCTACACCCCTCCGAAGGAACTGTACAATGTGGACATATCTGAAGTCCCATGTGGAACCTTGATGCTGCCCACTAAATGTTCCTTGGGATGCTTTGATTTGAAACAGGAGTAGGTCAGTGGGAACCCTTTTAGAGTGTTGTAACTGACAGCTAGTGGACTGTAGACTCATACAGCAGCTTCTCATGCATTGACTGTCTGTATAGACCAGTCTTTTGAGAGTTTTTACAATGGAGTAAGGTGTTATAATGCTGCTTGTGAATTTTCATGTTTGTGTAGCATCTAAGAGTCTCTTCAGCATTTTTTCTGGTCAGCCACCAACAATCTCTTCTTTTCTTTTCTTGGCAGATGGGCTTCATGGCTCGTACAGAAATAGAGAACCGAACCAAGGTGAAGGAGTTCATCTTACTGGGCTTTTCTGGCACTTGGTATTCCCAAACATACCTTGCTGTGCTGTTTTCTGTGATATACATCTTAACGATCCTAGGAAATGCCTCCATCATAACCTTAGTGAGGAGTCACCCACGGCTCCACACTCCCATGTATTTTTTACTCTGTAACCTCTCCTTTCTGGAGGTATGGTATACCACGGTCTGTGTCCCCAAGACAATTGCAATTCTCCTTGGGAAAAGCAGAACCATTTCCTTCACTGAATGCATCCTGCAGTTCTATTTCATTTTCTCCCTGGGTTGCACAGAACAAATCCTCTTATCTACCATGGCCTATGACCGTTACCTGGCCATTTGCTACCCACTGCGCTATAGCACCATCATGACTAGCACCTTTTCTGCTCAGCTGGTGCTTGGCTCCTGGGTTTTGGGTTTCTTGGCTATTTCTTTCCCCACATATCTGGTAGCCCAGTTGTCCTTCTGCAGCCATAACATAATCAATCACTTTTTCTGTAGCATAGATTCTTTGGTCATTCTCTCCTGCACAGATACCTCTGTGATTGAGATGGCAGCTTTCATCATCTCAATCATTGTCATCCTGGGATCGTGTACAATTACCCTGGTCTCCTACATTTACATCATCTCCACTATACTGAGGATCCCGTCAGCCCAAGGCCGGCAAAAGGCCTTTTCCACTTGCTCTGCCCATCTCACTGTTGTGATTATCTGGTATGGCTCCACCATCTTCCTGTATGTCAGGCCTTCCAAAGAGAACTTCATGGAAATGAACAAGGTTCTCAGCACATTGAACACTATTATAACTCCGCTGTTAAATCCTTTCATTTACACCCTTAGAAATAAAGATGTGAAGGAAGCTTTTTGGAAAGTATTCAGAGGGACATAATTTTTGAATGGCTTGGGTCTTACTGGGCCTTTTCTTTGACTTTGGTATTTGTAAAGGTATCTAGACACTTAAAGTTGCAAAGGTATTTAGAAACCTAAAGGTTGTGATAGTCACCTAACTACAATGAAAAATCTGGCTTTTAGGACCCCAAGTTTAATTGAAAGTCTATTAGGTTTCTAAAGATACAGATAGGTGCCTAGTGGGATTTTCAAAAGCACTTTAGGTTCCAAAGTCCCATTGATTTCAATGGATTTAGGCACCTAACTTACTTAGGAATTTTTAAAATGTCCACAGAGAACTTAGCTTCAACTTTAGGAACCTAAATAGTTTTGAAAATCAGGCACTAAGAAGATATTCAGAGTTCTCCTCCACAGCCCACTGGATTGAATGAATATCTTGCATTTGAATTAAATGGGCTTTAGATCTGTCCTCTTGTGGGCATTAGTTTTAGCAGTTCACAATGAGGTCCCCATCCTGATATCATTTCTCCTTTTATTTTGAGTAGTGCAACTGATTTCAGTAGGATTACTCACATTAAGTGAACTAAGCTTGTACATAAAGTGGATCAGGACTTCAGTGACATTATTGGCAAAATTCAGTATACAACTGAAAAAAATAAATTTGCAGTAATCCCAGAGGCTATGTCTACACTTGGAAATTTAAGTCGACTTTAGCTAAGTCGATTTAGTGAGTCTATACTTAAATTTTAAGTCGACTTTGGGGGGAATTTACAAAGTTGACCTAGAGCATCCACACTGGATGCCTAAGTTGACTTCTAGGGGCTAGAGGGACCTAGGGTAGGTCCTCGGGGGAAAGGGCAACCCTTGCCCAGTGTCAACTTAGGGCTACGCCACATCCATACTGGCTTAATTCGACTTTAAAAAGTTGAATTAATCCCTAAGTCGAACTAAATCTAGGTTTAATAAAGTCGACTTAATTTTCATTGTTGACTTTATTTTCCTTAAGTTGACTTAAGCAAGTTGCTTAAGTCGACTTAAGAAAACTGTAGTGTAGAAGCAGGGTAAATTAAGTCGACTTAAGCAAGCTTAAGTCGACTTAATTTACAAGTGTAGCTGCACCCAGAGTGTCCATTATCATGATTGGTTGGATAAGTCACATGACATTTTTCCCCCTGATACAATGACTGAAACTTTCTTAAATAGTAGAAAAAAATATGAAATACAGAACTTTCAGAATTATGAACAAAGAATAAGCAATATCACAAAATGCTTAAAATACAGAGTAATGTATAAAGTTGATGTTTTTTTGGGTTTTTTTAACTAGTGAACAATTTGAAAATTTCAAACTTATTTCCATGTTTAAGAGTTCTAAGTTAGGAATGGGGTGATTTTCTCTATATTTCTGTAAATGGAAAAAATTCAATAACGGTTTTTATAAAATTTTCCATGAAATCTTTGACAAAAAATCAAGTGAAAATGTTTATGTAAAAAAAGAAAATAAATGGCTAAATCAACACTCCCATCATAAAATCCCATGAATATTTTTTTCAGTCTTTCTCTTCGAACATACTTTAGCCTTGTCTGCACTGACAGAAACATTAGGCAGCAGTCGACGGGAGTTACACAAGCTACTCTGTGTAGCTTGTGTAACGCCTATCAATTTCCTAGCTCCCTTTCAGCACAACATCTTCACTGTGCTTCAGGGAGTTTTTTTTTCTAAGTTAATTTTCAGATCAACTTCATTTGTTTTAAGTGACCACTAAGTCAATTTGGGAAGATTTATTTTGACCGCAGCAACTTTGCCGCCAACAGCATAGACATGGCCTAAGTTGTTTGTTCCCATAATTCGTTTTGTGAAGCTGATCCAGGACTTCACTTCTCTGATGTTTAGAGAGAATGAGAAGAGATATCATGTGTTTAGTGCAACAGAAATGTAAGGAGACAGAAATGTAAGTTCACAAACTTGTCACAGGGGAATATGAACCACCGACCCTGAATCCAGCCTCTGGAACACTTTCACTGTCTCGACAAGCAACAGTCACTGTACATTATAAGCATGATCGTGCAATTCTTTGGGGAGTCAATCTCCAGGGAATTTGGGAGCACTGAGAGAAAAAAAAAAAGAGAGAGAGAGAGAGAGAGAGAGAGAGAGAGAGAGAGATATTTTTATTCATATAGTACATAAGAAAATATATATTTGATAGCCAAAAGTCATGTTGAAAAAATCACAAAGATATTGCATGGCTAGCTCCATAACATGAAACTGAGATAGGTGTGAAATTTAAAGGAGACTGTTTCAATTTAATATTATTGCTGTGTTTCAAAGATAATGTTCATCAGTCCCTGGCTAAGATTGCAGATAAGCCCTTTGGAGATTTTATGCTAAATCTTTCTGGTGCTAGATGTTATGTCCACTCAGGAAACCCACCCAAATGTGAGCATGTTTTCTAAGGATACGTCTACACTGGAGCTTTAGGTCAATATAAGGAAGGTTAAGTCACCCTACAGAGTCTTGCGTCCACACTGGGCTTTTATTAAGTCGACTTAAGCCAGTGTAGGGATTCAGTTCCAAGTTCCAAACAGTTACACATGTGAAATCTCATTGGCGAGAATGAATTTACACTCATGAAACAAGAACATAATCTGAAGACATGGGACAAAAATGAAATTGAGGTAGATTTCATCTTCTTCTTCTCACTTTCCTCCTCCTTGACTTTAGGTGTCCAGACTAGGCCACTTGTGATCCATTTTTATTTCTGGAAGAGAACTTTGGACAATCCATGAGAATAGATGTGTAGTGGGCCCTATCATCATCAAGCATTTCTATTACAACATCAATTTGTGGATAGTCCTCTCTTGCACAGATACATCATCAGTGAGATGGCAGTTTTCATCATTTTGGCAAATGTCATTCTGGGATTATGTGTGATAACTATCCTTTCATATATCAATAAAATCTCCACTACTCTGAGAATATCATCAGAGAGAGGCTAATGCTCATCCAGCTGAATGTTCTGATGTTATGGTATGGCACCACCATTTCTTTCTTTATCAAGCCTTCTGTACAGTATTCATCGAAACTGACCAAGGCAGTCAATATCCTGAATGCTATTATAACAACACTGTTAAAACATTTTGATATATGTCCTGAAGAATAAAGAGCTATAGAAAACCTTGTGAAATCAATTGTTGGGAAATTAAATGATTTCCAAATGTCATGGAAGTCATTCCATTAATATCATTTAAAAAAAAATCATCATGCTTGATTTAATGGATCACGCCCCAGCTATATCAATTAAGGTGCGTCTACACTTACAAATTAAGTCGACTTAAGCTTAATGAAGATGTTGAATAGAACCGGCCCCAGGATCGACCCCTGGGGCACTCCACTCATTATTGGTTGCCAACTAGACATCGAGCCATTGATTCCTACCTGCTGAGCCTGGTGATCTAGCCAGTTTTCTATCCACCTTACGGTCCACTCATCCAACCCATACTTCCTTAACTTGCCAACGAGAATGCTGTGGGAAATGGTATCAAAAGTCTTGCTAAAGTCAAGGTATACCATGTCAATGGCTCTTCCCACATCCACAAATCCAGTCATCTCATCATAGAAGGCAATCAGGGTGGTCAGACACGATTTGCCCTTGGTGAATCCATGTTGACTGTTCCTGATCACTCTATTTTCCTCCAAGTGTTTCAGGATAGATTCTTTGAGGACCTACTCCATGATGTCCTTGGTGTCTTCAAAGTCAGACTGGATGTGTATCAGCTCAAACACAAGTTATTGGGCTCAATAAAAGGATAAGCAGGTGAAGCTCTCTGAACTGGAATTATACAAAGTAAGATGATATCAAGATTCTTTCTAGCCTTAAAATTTAGGAATTCATACCCTTGTTATTTAGAGGCTATGGCTAGAATTTCCAAAGGAGCCTATAGAAGTCAAGGACCTCTATTCATTTCTTTCTTCCGACCGCAGACTTCCTGCATGACTACTGGCACGCAAGAGTACTATACATTCTGGCAACTAGGGCCTCACCAAAGGTCAGAGAAGTAGGGCTGATCGAAAATTGTCTTTTTTATTGTTTATTTTAACAGAAAATTGGGTTTTTGTCAGCATAAAATTTTGTTTGTGAAAAGTGTCTGATGTCCAAGGAAAATTTAAATATTACAGCAAAAAGCTGAACACCAGAAAACAAAACAAACAAAAAATTCATTTTGAACTAAAACCTGAAACCTGCTGATGCTGAAAAGTCATCTTGGGAGTTGAAGTTTTGGAGCCTTATAGTCCCCTATGCCCTGGGGTTCTCAGCTGGACACCATTTCCCCTTATGCACTGCCATCAAGCAACTGCCACCATGCAACATCTCTCTTCACCCAGAGGGGGACTGTGATGCAACTCAATATTTTCTGTGGAAATATAGATTCCCCTCCTCCCCCAATATGCTCAACAGTAAAGTCAATGGAAAGATTTTAAAACATGTCCCTATCTCTCTTTATTCCCGCTGAGGTATTTGCATGGACATTAAACCTTTTGTTCCTATTAATTTTTGCTGGTCCCTGCAGGTATTTTATTTATTTATTTATTTATTTGTTTAGAAGATGGCACTGCAATTCAGTGGGATTTGTGCAACTTGGGCCTCTTTGAAAATCAAAGACCAGACTATTGCAAAACATTCCACATAGGGCCACATCTTAGAGCCTGTTGGAAGCTGGAATTGCTGCCAGGTTAATAATTGGTATATCTGGTAGACTCCACATGGCACCTGTTTACATGGTAAGGTACTGCTTTTGACCTCTTTAATAATTCATGGCCAGGGGTCCACCTATGTGAGAGACTCTCTTTCCCTTGGTGACCGACTACACTAGATGTGAGCAAGAGAAATTTGTATGCTAGGTGTTCCTGAGAATAGTAGGGCAGAGGTGGCTGAAGGGGGTTCTCTACAAGGAGAACACAAAGATCCCCTATGGTATATCCCCTCTATTTGACACTGATCAGGCCACATCTGGAATACTGTGTCCAGTTTTGGGCTCCCCACTACAGAAAGGATGTGGAAAAATTAGAAAGAGTCCAGCGGAGGGCAACAAAAATGATTAGGGGGCTGGGGCACATGACTTATGAGGAGTGACTGAAGGAACAAGGCTTATTTAGTCTACAGAAGAGAAGACTGAGGGGACATTTGATAGCAACTTTCAACTACTTGAAGGGGTGCTCCAAAGAGGAGGGAGCTAGCCTGTTCTTGATGGTAACAGAGGACAGAACAAGGAGCAATGGTTTCAAATTACAGCTGGGGAGGTCAAGGTTGGATATTAGGAAAAGCTTTCTGACTAGGAGGGTGGTGAAGCATTGGAATGGGCTACCTAGGGAGGTGGTAGAATCTCTACCTTTGGAGATTTTTAAGGCCCGGTTAGACAAAACCCTGGCTGGGGTGATTTAGTGGGAGTGGTCCTGCTTTTTAGTAGGGGTTTGGACTAGATAACCGCATGAGGTCCCTTCCATCCCTATTATTCTATGATTCTATGAACTTCTAATGCACTGAGAGACCCATTTGATTAGCCAGCTCTTTGAGGAGCACTGAGAGGAGAGAGCTGAGGTTGTTGTTCTTTTGTGGTATCACTGATAACTTATTTTGAGATCTTATGCTTGATAGGAGGGTTTGAGGGTGCCTGAGATATGAAAACAGGATGAAAATAATGTGGGTTGGGAAAGATGACCCTATCAGAACTTCCCCACCTCCCTGTTTGGCATACAAGTAGAGTCCACACATCAGATGCACCTTATATCAGGCATCAGAACAACTTTGGCATTGCTGTCATAGGTGCTCTTGAGGACCCTAACTTGAGAGATAAGAATTACTTCTGATTCCAGAAAGCAACTTTTTCCTGGGCATCATAACTTTAGGTGCAGAACACTCAAGTGTGTATGTCAACTGCAGGCAACTAGCCATGGCAGACAGGAGAGAAAAAAAATATGTTATTTTAGCCCTAGCTTCTCCTACGAGCTCTGCCAAAAGCCAGCAGAGATAACTGTTACCATCTCATCTGACCATCTCTATAGAACAGAACAGCACTTGCCCCAAATAATTCCTTGAACATTTGAAGTCTTGGCAAATCAGAAGAGCCTTTCTGCTTTTTGACATTTCTGTGGCTCTAACCTAGTTATTATTTAATAATATAAAATGACTCCCTCTTCTATCCAAATCCCCCTAATAATATCCCCACCCTAAAGAAAGGAATGATTCCAATTTAAAAAGTCAAAAACTAGAGTTTTTGTATCCCAAAAGGGAGAAAACCCAGAGACTCAATTAAATCTGTAAGAGGCATTGCTATTCTTTTTAGTTTTCGGTTTAAACTGCCTGTATAGCTCTGTGATGTAATAGAAATCCCAATGCTATATACTGAAACTTTTGAAAATGAATAGACAAAGCATCTCTATCTGTGTGGTTTAGTTGCCAGAGTGTTACATTTTGACTGAGAAAGTCTGGGTGCTGGTCCCAGCTCAGCCAATACTGTTTTACAGTGATTTGAGAATCATGTCCCTTCTCTGTAACTCAGTTTCCTCATCTGTAAAATGGGGATAATGATTCTTGCCAACCTGTGTAATGTGCTTTGAGATCTATGGATGGAAAATAGTCTGGGAGAACCAAATATTGTTATTAAAGGCTTGGAAACATATTTCTCCCCTTGGGTTCCTGGCACACATACAAAACTTGGAGGAAAAGGGAGATTTCCTTTGGGTTTTGAATGCTGGCACCATCAGTTTTACTGTTAAAATGGTTTAATTAATAACATAGCATTAATTCCCTGATGAAGGTAATTCTAAGTACTCACAAGAAGTAGGACCCATGGGAGTTCCTAAAGCAGAATGGGCACAGGGAAGTCTGTGTTACCTGATAAAGCCTGAAAGAAACCAGAGCAGGAGCCATACAAGTTTTTCTATGATGCAAACAGACAAGCAATAAGAGAGACCCTTCCCTCATACAGATGTCTCCTCAGGAACTTGGAGTATAAGACTGACTGTGAGACCAAACCCAGTCACCGTGAATGGAGAGGTCACTGTTGCATGATGAGGATTGAAGGTCAGTGTTACCAGGTTTAGGGCAGACTCAATCTCTAAAGGTTCCAGGGAGGATGGAGATAGGCTGTTCTCAGTGGTAGCAGATGACAGAGCAAGGAACAATGGTCTCAGTAAGCAGTGGAGAGGTCTAGGTTGGATATTGGAACAAAATACTTTTTCACTGGTGGTGAAGCACTGGAATGGGTTGCCTAGGGAGGAGGTGGAATCTCCATCCTTAGAGGTTTTTAAGGCCCAGCTTGACATCCCTGGTTGTGGTTGCCCTGCTGTGAGCTGGGGGTTGGAGTAGATGACATCCTGACATACCATCCAACCCTAATCTGCTATGATTCTTCCTCAGACTTGGATCTTAATTTGACAGGCAGTTCCCTTGGACAGCATTGTCTCTTCCTAAGAGGTTTGATTGAATAAGGACTTTATTATACCATCATCTTGTTCTGCTCGATAAACTGGGGAAGCATAATGGAGATCTATCTATCTATCTATCTATCTATCTATCTATCTATCTATCTATC
>ML685973.1:115343-129300 GCA_007922175.1 Pelusios castaneus
ATCTATCTATCTATCTATCTATCTATCTATCTATCTATCTATCTATCTATCTATCTATCTATCTATCCCTTGCACAACCTCTCTATTGAGCCCTTACACATCCTTTTACTTAACTATTCCCTACAAAACTCTATATCCCAATGTTGAGCCTCTTAACCAATCCCTCTATATATCCTCTTGGATTCTATTATCTGCTCTATCACAACCTCTAGGTGCCTGATGGGATTTTCAAAAGCACCTAGCTGCCAAAAAAAAAGTCCATGGGTTGTATTTGCCTGGATGCTTTTGAAAATCCCACTAAGTGCCTAAATACCTTCAAAATATTGCTCTGGGTGCTTTTCTGGAAAATATGTTCTAGCCAGACACAATTAATTGAGTTCATTGCAGAGTTAAATGGGTAAAGTCTTTGCTGGGTGTTGCTGACTAGGACAGATGATAAATAAATCTGTTAGTCTTTAAAAGTGCCACAAGACTCTGTTTGTTTCTCTGCAATAGACTAGCATGGCTACCCATTTGGAATAGGACAAAGGAGTTTATCATAGAATCGTAGGACTGGAAGGGACCTCAAGAGGTCATCTAGTCCAATCCTCTACACTCATGGCAGAACTAAGTATTATCTGGATGATCTCTGACAGGTGTTTGTCTAACCTGCTCTTAAAAATCTCCAATGATGGAGATTCCACAAGATCCGTAGGCCACTTATGCCATCGGTTAGCTACCTTGAAAGGTAGGAAGTTTTTCTTAATGTCCAGCATAAACCTCCCTTGCTGCAATTTAAGCCCACTGCTTCTTGTTCTGTCCTCAGAGGATAGTGGATAAGAAGAACTTTTTTTCCCTCTCTCTTCCTGTCAACAACCTTTTGGCCTTTAAACTAAATGAATGAATTAAAAGGAAATTGAGAACAGGTCTAAAAAAGTGGTAAATTAGCAACATTGCTACTTTTTAGGTGGATTTGTGAGAAATCTTTATCCCAATATACTATGCAATGCCTAGGTGTGAAGCAGTTCCTCAGCTGAGAAAGGATACAACTCTAAAGTCTGCAATCTCAATTTTGTGGGAATCATGTGGATGGAGCTTAATTGGATAGCAAGCCCCTAAAAGATTATTCCTTTTTCTCAATCAATAGATACATCACTGGGAAAATGGTGAAAGTGAAACGTACACGCAGCTCATGGAGGAAGGAGAAGAGGGAAATCAAACATCAATCACAGAATTCATCCTGCTGGGGTTTGGGAGTCTCCCTGACCTGCAAATTATTTTCTTTCTCATATTTCTAGTGATCTACATTGTCACTATAACTGCAAACACGCTCATTGTTGCACTAGTTGTGGCAGATCACAACCTTCACACTCCCATGTACTTCTTCTTGGGGAACTTGTCCTGCTTGGAGATCTGTTGCACCTCGGCCATTCTCCCCAGGATGTTGGCCAGTCTACTCACTGGGGAGAAAACCATTTCTGTTACAGGCTGCCTCATGCAGTTTTATTGGTTTGGTTTTGTAGTGACTGCTGAGTGTTCTCTGATGGCTGTGATGTCTTATGATCGATACTTGGCTATATGTAAACCCCTGCATTATGCAATCCATATGAATGGCAGGTTCTGTGTGCAACTAGTAGCTGGCTCTTGGATAAGTTCTTTTGTAATTCTTACCACATTAATATCTTTTATGTCACAGTTAGCCTTCTGTGGCCCTAATGAGATTGATCATTTTTTCTGTGATCTCACCCCAGTGATTAAACTCTCCTGCAGTGACACTTGTTTGGTTACCCTGGTGACCCTCATATTCTCCTCTATAGACACAGTTCCCCCATTTCTGTTGACCCTGGTATCTTATGTTTATATCATTTCCACCATCCAGAGAATACCTTCCACTGCAGGGAAGCAAAAGGCATTTTCCACCTGCTCCTCCCACCTTATTGTGGTGACGCTTTTTTACGGGACCCTAATAACTGTCTACCTGTTACCAAACACTGGTGCCCTGAAAGCCCCAAACAAAGTGTTCTCTGTCTTCTACACTGTCTTGACTCCCATGATCAACCCCCTCATATACAGCCTGAGAAACAAGGAAGTCAAAGTGGCTATGAGGAGAGCTTTGCAGAAATGTAGGGTATTCCCAGGAATTCAGAGAAATTAAAGGAAATGTTAATAAACCTATTAATGAATCCAAAAGGGTCCATCTAGGTGGCCCAAATTCTTATCACGCAAAGCATCCTGAATTAGCAGAAGATGATAATGAGGATATTTTCAGAGCTCTAAATCCCACTCACCTATATTTATTTAGGTAAATAATGGCAGAGCCTCAGCTGGTATTCATTTCTGTAGCTTCAGTGATCTCAGAAATACAGGACAATTGTTGTCAGACAATGATCTTCCTGAAAGCATGTTTTAAAGAATCCCATCTTGAGCTTCATCCAAATGAAAAAAACCAAATAAACAACAACAACAAAATAAACAAAAACCAACAAAAAACCCACTGAAGTGCATGATGGGAAATGAAAAAACATCCTTTATTTTGGTTTCCAGTATTATTTCTATCTTGGTTACATTGCCAAACGGGTTCTTCTAATGCAATAAATAACAGGAAGGCGGGGGGGGGGGAGGGAAAGGGGATGACAATATATAGTTTTAATGAAACAAATATTAAAAGGGTGGGCAGGGACACTCCAAACCTTTTTTAAACCAGTATATTTTAAAAGTCCTGAAAACCCTCAGTATGAAAAATATTGGTTTTCAATTGTCTATAGTTCTGACTATATATCTGCTGTGAGTAATCTCTTCAGAAATTCACTTTTCCTGAAGAAAATCAAATGAGCCAACAAGTGAAGAACTAATTCAATCAAAAGATGGTTATGCATTAAATTAAAATACAGTGTACTTTTTTAATTTTTTTTTTTTACTTTTTGCTCATTTTTTTTAATTAAACCATAATCCTAAATCTTTTGACATTCCCCAAAGCCTGTTCCATTTTTCATATCCTGTGGTCTGTGTTTTATTGGATAATTGTTAATCTATGGAAATATCCCAAATTTGGTTCTGCTACCACATTTGTAGTGCTTTGTCCACTTTTGAGCAAAGGAAGGATGTGGACAAATTGGAGAGAATCCAGCAGAGGACAACAAAAATGATTATGGGGTTGAAGCACATGACTTATGAGGAGACGTTGAAGTAACTGAGCTTGTTTAGTTTGCAGAAGAGGAGAGTGAGGGAGGATTTGATAGCAGCCTTCAACTACCAGAAAAGAGGTTCCAGGGAGGATGAAGCAAGCCTGTTCTGAATGGTAGTAGATGACAGATCTAGGAACAATGATCTCAAGTTGCAGTAAGAGAGGTCTAGGTTGGATATTGGGGGGGGAAATGTTTTCACTAGGAAGATGGTGAAGCAATGGAATGGGTGATAATGAAATGTCCATCCTTAGAGTTTTTTTAAGGTGTGTCTTGAGAAATCCCTGGCTGGGATGTTATAGTTAGGGTTAGTCCTGTTTGAGCAGTGGATTGGATTACATGACCTCCCAAGGTCCCTTCCAATCCTTAACCTCCATGGGAATGTCTACACTAGTAATTTAGGTCGATTTAAGGAAACAAGTCAACCTAAATAGAGTTGCGTCCACACTTGACTTTCATTAAGTCGACTTAAGGGCTTCCTTAAGTCAACTTAATAACTACCAGTCTTTAGGTTGACTTAACACCTAAGTTGATTTGTTAAGTCAACCTAAAGCCAGTGTGGCCACCCTAAGTCAACTTAATTACAAAAATCGACTTAGGGCTGGGGACAAGGGAGTCGCGGCTTCCTGGGGAGAAGCGAGCCTGCGCCCTTTCTGCCAGGGACTGCGGCTCCCTTCTCAGTGGGGAGCCACAGGTCTCCACTATGTCTATACTTGAAAAGTTAAGTCGACTTGTTAAGTTGACGTAACAGAGTCAACTTAACTTTTCAAGTGTAAACATATCCTATGATTCTATGATACAGCACCAAAACAAGAACTCAAGAGACCTTGATTTTACCCCAATTCATCCACTCACCTAATGGTGACCATGGGTAGCATATTTCTTCTCTTTGTTCCCCCAAACAAACACCTTTTCTCGCTGCTGTTTACTTCAGTTGTGAGCTCACTGGACTTGGACAGGGCTATCTCTCACTCCCTGTCTTTACTGTGTAAATGGGGTGCTTATCTCAGTTGCCATCTCTAATAGGGCACCTCTAAAGGTGATAATATTACAGACCATAATAGACCGGAAGGGAAATGCCCATTGGATTATTATTAAGCTAGTTCATTTTTAAATTAAGCTTCCTGTTAAGATTTTAGGATTCCAAGAATACAACCTCTAGTCTAAGATCTATTCCAACTGTGTCATATGCAGAAATTTCCTGTAATATCCTTGGGAAACCTTACTGGATTAAGTTTAAATTTTTAAGGGTCTGTTGTATTAAAAGAAAGTTTTATATATTATTGGGAGCCAGGATTGTTTATAATCTTTCAATGGGGGAGAAATGACAGGTATAAGACCTGTGAGGTCAACAGTCTATATTGAACAATGTGCTATACAAGAACAGACTTCTGGGACAAAGTGTTAAGTGGGAATTATTCAAGGGGAAATATGTGGACATAGGTTTTTCACTGTGTCTCAGTGGGTCAAAGCTGAGAATGCGAAATTCAGGAAAAACTGCAGGGCAATAAGGTGGATCACCCCTTTTCTCCCCCTCCCAAAGTGCTGATTATTCTTGTATTAGATTATACCAATCCAGTAAAAAAGTGAACTTGTGTCTCACCATTGTGATTAACAAGAAGCCAAAATACAGTCTCCTTAGATATTCCAGCTTTTGGCTCACCATCCAGATACTGGACTAGATAATGTGGGGTTATTGAAAACCAATTTAATTAGATATAGTGTTCTTCCAATCCCAAGACTTCAGTCACTTAGCAAGGTCAATATATTACTCAGATTTTACTCAATGGTTATGCTGATGCAAGTCCTTTTGTAATTAAAAATTAAAGGTTTGAAAAGAAAAGAAAAGAAAAGAAAAGTTATAAATGGTTAATAGATCACACACATAGATGTGATTTTTCAGTGTTCATAAATCAGGATTATAGAAGTGATGGATAAAAAAGCTATCTTGAAACAGTCTCTCTGGTAATTTCCCAAGCATATTGTGGGTCAGCCGTCTTTATTCAAAGCTTTCTTGTTAGAACCTAGTTCTGAGAAATGAAGCAAGAAATGACAAAATGGAGATAACCCAGGGGTCCTTTTATATTCCCTGCCATGTGCATGGAATGTTACTGTCTCAAACAAAGCTGACAGCCTCTGTTTGTGGAAAGTTCCTGACCCAAGGAGTCCAGAGTCACATGAGCATATCACATGTCCTTACATGCTTTGATGACTCACGGGGGGGGGGGGGGGACATTGCCTATATTCTTCTTGCCATGGGAGAGCTGTCAGGGTGGAAAGAGTTTCTTCTGTGGTTCACTGTGAGAGCTAAGTATACTTGGTGGGATATCAATACACAGCTTTCAATCCTTAATGTAAATTCTACCTGAAGGTGTGTTACCCAGCAATACAACATATGTACAACATACAAGATCATGACCAATATTCATAACTTCGGAGACAATTAGAAACTTATAACCATGGCAAAAACTCAACTGTGGGTTTGAGGCCCTGAGACTGGCTCTGTGGTGGCCTTTGATACTCTTTTCAGTATGAGGGTAGGTTATTTTATTGGTTTTAATATGTTTCCTCTGTGATGCTTTAACCTTACAGTAAATGTACTTGCTTATAAAGGTCTGAATGGTAACTTATAATTGTGAGTCAGGACACCATTCGTAGATTTTGAAGAGAAAACAAAGCACAGATGCAGACATATTCAGCCAGTCTGGTTTATTGGTAACATCACAGGGAAGGAAGGGAACTCTGTAAACTGGGATTACTCTTTAGTCTATTCTCCTCATTCTTACCCACAAGGCTGTCTCTGGTGGTGTTCAGCCACCCTAGGCTCTCCTGGCCATGTGGCCAGGCCCAGTCTCTTGGAGCTGCTCACAAGATAATCTTTAAGTGGCAAAAGCCAACAGCTTATCTCCCATTCAAAGTGTCTATATTTGTTTTTCAATCCCCGTTGGCCCTCCCTCTCTGTACTACGGTGTGATTTCCTTTCTTATAGCTGAGACAGGGAGATCAATTAACATTGCCTTTGTTGTGTATCTCTCCAGCCTCTGTGCTGAGTTAGCCCTACTTGTCTGAGCTCTGTAACATGCTTCACATCTGTACATATACATGATGCTGCAGGAAACATGATGCCATAACAACATGGTAGAGCATTCAAAAGGGAACCTTGCATGGCATAATTGGCACCAAATCATACGATACAGTGCAAAAGTGAATAGAAAAATTACACAGATCATAGCCCATTGGGCATCACTTGACAAGGGGCAATGAAATACAATGAGATGCTGACTGATTTTTTTTTTTTTTATGACAGTTCAATGAAAATACTTAGCTTGTTTATGGAAAGCTGGGCTAAGAAAGAGAACAATGTGAGTTTGAAAATCACCACTCAATTTTTCACCAGACTATCTCCTGTTTCTTTTGTGACCCCTTTTGTAAAAATATCTAACACTCTTATATCTCTATTTTGAAGGAATTACTGCTTAACTTGTGGCTATTGCTCCCATATCAGATATGCATAGTGTTTCTGTGAAGAGTTCGTCAGCTGCTAGGAACTGCTGAGAATAAACTGATCATGATACATGGACAGATATAATGAGTGAGACGAAGGCAGATTGAAGTGACACTTTAAACATGGGATGAGAAGTAGTATGATTAATAGGTCTATTTTTATATATATTACTCTTATACCTGCAGTGATAGAAAATCAAGATCTATCTATCTATCTATCTATCTATCTATCTATCTATCTATCTATCTATCTATCTATCTCAGCAGCATACAGAAATGTAAAATTCATTAACTATTTTGCCTCTTTCACCAAAAATTATATGTGGGTACAGAATGCACCTATAGCTTCAGAAGGAAAACACAGTATCCCCAAATGTCTGACTCCAACCCAGTGCATTGCATGGGATCTGCCACATAGATGCAGCTGGGACTTTAAGTTATTTTGACTTTCTCCTGCTTTGTTCTTGTCCACCTGCCGCGATGGAAGAATCTATCCCATCCACCATCAAGGTGTCACAGGGCCTCAGCCCTCAGTAAACCAAGCCAGGCTGAGATTTTTTATTGCTGCCAAGACCTTTTCAGAATAAATCTCACCAATGTAATTGTCCTTGCACTAGACAACTTGCAAAAATCTTACCTTAAAGAGTCAGACCAACAACTAGGTTGCAGGCTTCAAGGTTCCTCACCTGTTCATC
Organism: Pelusios castaneus; assembly: GCA_007922175.1. Taxonomy (NCBI): domain Eukaryota; kingdom Metazoa; phylum Chordata; order Testudines; family Pelomedusidae; genus Pelusios; species Pelusios castaneus. Next base: position 122,704 of record ML685973.1, read on the forward strand.
ACAAAATAGGTCAGAGCCTTCCCTATCGCTTCGGTCAAAATAAAATGCCCCAAATAAGAGTGAAGAACCGATGGGTTATTTTTTCCATCTTGGGCTGTCAAAGAAACTGAAGGCAGTTATGTCCCCAAATCTTATTGAAATTCAATGTGAGCTGGGTGCCTAATGCCCTTTGTTCTCCTGGAAAATCCCACCCCAAACTCTTGTATGAGTAGCGTTTATGATCGCAACCATCAGAGCAGCATAGAACTTCATATTGTATGTCAGTAAAAGTCTGTTTGGAAATGTCTGACCAAATAATGAAGGTGGCCATCAGCCATGCCTATGTTCCATCAGCTTAAGGAAGATGCAGTTTGCATTGTTTATGAGTGACATTTTCCCAGAAACCTGTCTGGGGAGATGGTAGAGGCTGGAAACCTTTCTGGTCTGAGCATAAAATGAAGAGAGCTACAGTGTTACTCCAACAGAGCACCTGGTCTTCACAGAGACTTGCATGCTATGCAAGAAAGCCATTCTATGGTGAGAAATAGAAGACACAAGACTCTCAGGAGTGCGGAGGATTCTAAGTAGAGGCTGGTTCTGTTGTTTAGTTCCAGCGCGTGTCTCTGACTCTGCTGTCAAAGAGGGTTTGTGATTAAACTTGTAGATGCATAGACTTTAAGGCCAGAAAAGATCATCATGATCATCTAGTCTGACCTCCTGTACATTGTAAGCCACAGAACCTCACCCAGCCCCTCCTATGATAGACCCAAAACTTCTGGCTGAGTCATTGATATCTATAATGCATGTTTTAAAGAATTCAAGTTACAGAGAATCCACCATTTACTGTAGGTCATATCAGCAAGTGATCCATGCCTCACAATGCAGAAGGAGGAAAAAATAATTCCCAATCTGACCTGGGGGAAAATTCCTTCCAGACTCCAAACATGTTGATCCATTAGACCCCTGATACTGAAATATCTGAGCATGTCAGAATTCTTGAATGTATGTATTTATTTTGGAGACACAGTGTCAGGGGACAGAGAGAGATGTGAGCCTCTGACTCTAACAGGGAACAGCTGAGGAGCTGGGGGTCCTTACAGAACCACAGTGGGGAAATAGGGCTGCGTCTACACTGGTAAATTAAGTCGACTTAAGCTTGGCTTAAGTCAACTTAATTTGCCCTGTGTCTACACTACACTTTTCTTAAGTCGACTTAAGCAGCTTGCTTAAGTCGACTTAAGCAAAATAAAGTCGACAATGAAAATTAAGTCGACTTTATTAAACCACCTTTCTACTTGACCTAAGGCTTAATTCGACTTTTTAAAGTCGAATTAAGCCAGTGTAGCCCTGGGGTAGCCCTAAGTCGACTTGAGGCTACCCCAGGACTACACCAATTCCCTCCCTGCCGGGGGGGGCACAGGGGGAGTCTGGCATGCCCCCCCAAAGGGCAGGGCATGTGGGCAGGGTGTGACACTGTCTGGATTTAGGGAAGCATTTATGATATTATTTTCAATGGATATCTCATAAATGCTATAATCCATAGGAACTATGTCATGTTTGGTATCAATAGAAAGGTAGTGATTTGCTGGGAATGATTATATAGTTTATGTCTAGGAATTCTATTTCAATTAGAAGTTAGGAATTTGATGTTATATCCATACTTTAACTTGTGTCATTCTGGAGGAATGCCTTAGACGGGAGGATGTGAACAACCATTGTCTCCTTAATGTTAAGGAATCTGCCAGGTAGAATGGTCCCAGGGAGTAAACTGATGAGCCATTAAGGACACAATGGTTGTATTCTTTATGTCCTTAATGGCTATTTTATTTTCTTGCTTCCTTAGCCTTAACCACATGGACTCACTTTCCCACTTCGCCAAATCACAGATATGTAGTTTAATTTTACTGAGCTCAATAGATTTCAGATTTACAGATTTCATTGGTGGGAAATCAGAGTCATGAAGATGGTCCTTGGCCCCAATGGGTTCACATATGGTAAGACAGAATCAGAACAAACTAGATGTTTTATTTGGGGAAAAGACTATTTAATCTTGTGAGGTTTGTGACGACACTATAATTTGAATCTGATATTAATATTAATAATGATTAGTTTTTGTGCTACTGCACTGTGATGATGTGTCCACACACACAAAGTCTCAGCAGGTTAAAAAGCATCAGTTGACTTGATAGGCTATCCCTGGAGGACAGCCAAGGTCAGATGAAGGGTCAGGGTCAGATGAAGCTTACTTGGCAGGGATTAACTGGGCATTTATGAAAACAGGAAATTCGGAGCAGGACTCAGTCCTGGGGCCAGTTTTGTTCAAATTCATAATTAATAATCTGAAGGATGGGATGGATTACACCCTCAGCAAGTGTGCAGATGACACTAAATTGCAGGGAGTGGTAGATATACTGGATGGTATAGATAGGATGCAGAGTGATCTAGAAAAATCAGACGAGTGTGCCAGAAAAAATCTGATGGGGTTCAGCAAGAACAAGTGTAGAGTCCTTCACTTAGGATGGAAGGATCCCATGCACTGCTACAGACTGGGGACTGAATGGCTAGACAGCCATTCTGGAGAAATGGACATAGGAATTTCAGTGGAGAAGATGGATATGAGTCAGCAGTGTGCCCTTGTTGTCAATAAGGCTAACAGCCATTTCAACTACATTAGTAGGAGCACTACCAGCAGATTGAGAGAAGAGATTGCTCCTCTTTGTTAAACACTCTTGAGTCCTCATTTGGAGTATTGTGTTCAGTTTTGCACCCCACCCACTACAGGAGGGATGTGGACAAATTGGAGACAGACCAGCAGAGGGCAATGAAAATGATTAGGGGACTAGAGAACTTGATCTTTGAGGAGAAGAAAAGGGGACTGGGCTTAGTTAGTCTGCAGAAGACACAAGTAAGGGGGGATTTGACAGCGGCTTCTAACTACATAAAATAGGGTTCCAGGGAGGATGGAGCTAGGGTGTTCTCACTGGTGGCAGATAACAAAGCAAAAAGCATCAGTCTCAAGTTGCAGTAGGTAGGATAATAGGAAACACTTTTTTAGTAGGAAGGTGCTGAAGCATTATCTAAGGATATGGTAGAATCTCTATCCTTAGCAGTTTTTAAGGCCCAGCATGACAAAGTCCTGGCTGGGATGGTTTAGATGGGGTTAGTCCTGCTTTAAGTGAGGGTTTGAACTAGATGACCTCCTGAAGTCCCTTCCAACCCAGATCTTCTATGGCTATGTCTACACTAGAAAAGTTAAGTTGAGTTTGTTAAGTCGACTTATATGGTCAACTTTAAGTCGACTTAAAATCGACCTTATTAAGTTGACTTAACAAAGTTGACTTCACTTTTTAGTGTAGACATAGCCCCTTGTCAACCTTACTAAGTCGACATAACTCTTTAAGTTGTCTTAATAAGGTTGATTTAGGCACTAATCCCCGTCCACACTGGCTTTAAGTTGCCTTAAGGAGCCGAATTAAGGCTTAAGTTGACCTAAAACGAGGTGTTATTAAGTCAATTTAAGCTTTCCTTAAGTTGACTTAAGGAAATACTTAAGTTGACTTAATAAAAGCCCGGTCTGGACATGGCTTTGTTTAGATCGACTTAAGCCTCCTTAAGTCGACCTAAGTTGCCAGTGTAGATGCACCCTATGATTCTCTGAGGCCAGTGTCACCGGGTGAGCTCTGCTATCAATCCCAAGAGAAAAAGGGAGCTGGCCAAACATGAGGAGGAGTTCTAAGGCCAGCGTGAGCCACTGAATCCTGCCTTAGACAACAAAATCTGAAAAGAAGCTGAGAAGAGGATAGTAACTGGGAGCAGAGGTGGGCCAATAAAGAAGTGAAGTAACATGGGAAACAGCAAGAGAAATTAAGTAACATGGGAAACAGCAAGAGTTGGGATTGAGTAGGCTATGGTTGCTAAGCATAGGTCCCTGGGAGGGAACTCATAGTACTAGGCAGGCCTGGGTTCCCCTACCAAACTTTGGGAGAGTGGTTCTGATTTTGGAGTTGGTCTAGAAGAGTTCCTGACACTGCACCCAGACAGCTTGTCCAGTGGGACTCAGACATCTCTGGAAAGGGGAGGACGCAACAGTGACATGGCTGGAGAGGTAGGTCAGGAAGAGGAAGCATCCAGAGAAAGACATGCCAAGGTGTGAGCACCCAATAGGATGGAAAGCCAGCCCAGGTAAGAACTAATGCCCAGACCAAACCACCAGAAGGCACCTTATTATGTGCATATTTTATTTGGTTACTTATATCTCTGTAAGTCACTCTTGGTAGGAAATGCCTATATAGGTTATATGCATGGACGTAATATTGTCAGAAAGGTCTGCACATAGGCAGAGGTTATCAGGAAATGGAAGAGACCTGTTAGACCTTTCAAATCCATTGCTATAGATATTCATGTATATGAGGTGATGGGCACCATAATTTTCAATAAGGGTGATTGAGTGCCATTAACAATCTGGTCCTAGGCACCTAAGTGCATCTTTTAACACATGGTCCCTAACACCCATTGAAATCAAAACTCTTCTGAAAATCTCACTAGATGCTTAAATGCCTTTGAAAATGACTCTCTGATTGACTCACCCAAGGTTACACCTCAAGTCTGCAGAGGCTTCAGGAACTGAACTCTCTTTTCAGTGATCCAAACCAGCAGCCTCACCAATGGGCCAAGCTTTCCCTGCACTATTTTACACTTCCTAAATGGGCAGGGCAAAGTTTTCATTGGTTTGGAAATGTCACCCTTGGTTCGGTGGAAAATATCAGCCTCTGTTTCCACCCAAAAGCTTCTTAAAGGCTTCCTTCACCTCCTTGTTCCGCAGGCTGTAGATGAGAGGGTTGACGAGGGGTGTGACTAGTGAATACAGAATGGCCACAACTTTATCCCTGTCCAGGTAGGCAGAGGGAGGGCGGACATAGGTGTAGATCACAGTGCTAAAAAAGAGTGTCACTACCATCAAGTGAGAGGAGCAGGTGGAGAAGGCCTTGCGTTTCCCCTGGGCAGAGTGGATTTTCAGGATGGAGGAGATGATGTAGATGTAGGAGAGGAGGGTGAATAGGAAGCAACCTATGCCCAGGAATATGTCTGTCACCAGGGCCAAAGTTTGATTGTAGACTGTGTCAGTGCAGGACAGCTGAAGCAGTGGGGGCAGCTCGCAGAAGAAATGGTTGATAATGTTGGGCCCACAGAAGGACAATCGGAGCAAAGAGAGAGTGTGTGGCAGAGATACCAGGAAGCCTGACATCCAGATTCCTGCTGCCAAGCAGCAGCAGACTTTCTGGCTCATAATAAGGGAATAGTGCAAAGGATGGCAAATGGCCACATAGCGGTCAAAAGCCATGGCAGTCAGCAGCAGCAGCTCTGTTGCGAGGAAAGCAGTGAAGAAGTACATTTGTGCCAGGCAGCCTTGGAAGGAGATGGCCTTCTTCTGGACCACCAGGTTCTTCAGCATCTGTGGCACAGTTGAGGTCATGCAGCCAATGTCCAGTAGGGAGAGGTTAACCAGGAAGAAATACATGGGGGTGTGGAGTCCAGGGTGAGAACAAATGACTGTGATGATGGAGATGTTCCCCAGCAGGGCTGCAGCATAAGTGGATGCAAAGGCAACAAATAATATCAACTGCACCTGAGGGTGGTCAGAGAAACCCAGCAGAACAAAATCAGGCACACCTGTTTGGTTCCTTGCATCTGACAGCCTGATAATCATGATCCTACAAGGCTGACACTATCAGTATGAGCATGGGATTGATTTCCACAAGTGGAAGCTCCTTCCTGGAAATTTCAGGAGCATTAATTCCTGTCCAGATGTTGCCCAGTAAATGCAATCATATCCACATCAGAAGGCATTAGCTCACTGCATCAGCTCTTTCCCTGCAGAACTAAAATCAGAAGCCAGTGTATTAAATTATTTGTTGATCTTCATTAGAGTATAGAATTTATACACATAGCTTCCCTGATAAAATTCAATTTACCACTATTTTTCCCTAATTGTATAAGATAGTATAGGTTTGTATAAGTGAAGATCAAGATAACATAAAATTCACATTTCAATGCCTCTTTGTATACAATAATCCTGACAGCTGAAATGGTTTCGGAATGCACTGCCTTTTACTTAGGAAGGATAGTCTGTTCAAAAGAGCCTAAGGAAGTGAGATGTCTATGGACTACTGAATTTCAATGTGAATTCCAAAATTTCTGCTCCCCTTTAAGGGAAGGACCGTGGATAGATGAAAGGCTGAGTATTGTAACAAACTACTAAAGGAAGTTGTGGAGTCTCCCAACTGCATATCTTTCTGGAAGATAGCTATTACCCAGTGCGTAAATTGTGTCCCAGCAGCTCTGCTGCATCAGTTACAATAATAATAGTAATAATCATAATGATAATAATAATTTATTGAGCTCTGGCACCACTTTTATTACAAATTAAGCACTGTTCTCACCACATGCAAGTTATTGGGCTCAATACAAGGGTATAAATGTGTATGATTTAAGTGCCTGTGATATACAGGAGATCAGATTAGATAATCTAATGATAGGCTCTAGACTTAAATGTACCAAAATATATGAACGTGATAGATAGATAGATAGATAGATAGATAGATAGATAGATAGATAGAT
>ML685973.1:135293-171219 GCA_007922175.1 Pelusios castaneus
CTCTTCTGTCTTAAGTGCAGGACTCTGCACTTCTTGTTGACCTCATCATGTGTTTGTGTGTGTATACACACACAATCCTCTAATTTATCTAGGTCACTCTATCTCCTATTCCTTCCTTCTAGCTTAATGTCATCTGCAAACATGCTGAGTATTCAATTCACTCTGTCCTTCATATCACTGATGAAAATGTTGAACAAAACTAGCCCCAGCATCTACCCCTGGAGCACTTCACTTGTCACCAGCTACTAATGAGACATCAAGCCAATGATCACTAATCATTGAGATCAGTGATCTAGCCAGGTTTCTCTCTAGTCATCTCATCCTAGAAGGCAATTAAGTTAATCAGGCATAATTTAGCCTTAATTAATCCATGCTGACTGCTTTTTACATGGACTGAGGTAAGGCTGACTGGTCTGTAGTTCCCCATTTTAGTCCTTTTTTGAAGATGACACTATAATTGCCTTTTTCCAGTAATTTTGGCCCTCCCTCAATCACTCTGAGTTTTCAGAGATAATGGCTAATAGCTCTGCATTCACATCAGACAGCTCCCTCAACACCTTCAGAAGCATTGCATGACATTTTCATTCAGACTGGAGCCTGGGATTCAAGACTTCCCCCCTCATCCTTATCAGGTTTTAAACTCGTCCTCCAGCCCAAACCTGAACATCTACACTGTTTGTATACCTGTATCTTCAAAGTGTTTGATGAAGTTGGATTTTCTCCCACAGAAGCTTACCTGATAAATAAAGTTGTTAGTCTTTAAAAGTGCCACAGGACTCCTTGTTTGTTATATCTATATCTGTATCTATAGATAGATAGATACCTTCATTCTAAGCACAATAATCTGAGTCAAGTAAACCAGACTCTGAAGCTCAGACCATTGCATTTTCTTCTCAGTATACGTGAAACTGGATGTTCTAGTCCCCTCTTTGCCAATAATTAAGGGCTTGTCTATACAAGAGTTATACTACTTTAACTCTACTACAGTAAAGAACAGTATGCTGCCCTCCCAGAGAGGGTTTAGTTGAACTGTGTTCAGTATCACTTATTCCCTAAGGGAAGACAAATAAGCTATATTGCTATAAGACACCTTTATATTGATATAACTCTGTCCCCAATAGGATCTGTAATGGTTTAAATGCATCAAGCCATGTGTGTGTGCATACAGTGATTGGTATAATGTTACTGAAAAGGAAAAATTGCCCCAGGGCTAGATTTGCCATTAACACATCACTTTATTTTGTATTTGAGCTTTTACTCACCTCATTGTCCATTCCCTGATCTGATTTTCATTTACATTGGTGTTAGAAAGTTGTGAAATGCTACTTATCAGCAGAGCAATATTTTCTAGGCATTTTGCACAGGAGAAAATGACCAAAGCAGGGTTCCCACTGTTTTAGTGTAACTATATTTGCTGTTCAGGAAGCTGGTATTTTCAAAAGAAAAAAAAAAGGCCAAACAAATGCAGAATCTGAATAAATGTAGATTGGATAATGCATTTTGGGAGGGATATAAATAGGCAGAATTTGAATTTTATTTTTCTTTACAATTTTGACAGATAAATTTATGTCTATTTTAAAGAGGGTTTTCCCCATTTTTATCTTTTTCAATTTGTATACTTGATTAAATTTTTTCCTATTGTGGGAAAATATGGAGTGTCAGACAATGGGGAACTCAGACAATAATCATTTCATGACAGTAGATGTTGAAATTCAAAACAAAAAAAGCTTTATAAGTGTTAAAACACAAATTGTCAACATCAGATGTCAAAATGTACATGATAAAGAGGCTTCAGTAAAACTCTACTATGTTCTCAAGTACCAGTTTTCATACTTTGTCTATCTATAAATTTTGAATATTACTGATGGAAATATTGTCTCATCAGTTTGTATGTACTGTAAATTTGACATCTCCAAATAAAATTAATTATTCTGAACTTAAATATAAACTATATAGCTGCCAGATGCATGCCTAAGATTAGTAGAGTGGGAGGAGTTTAGAGGAAAATTGTCTTTTCCTCTATTGAGGCATTTTATCACATGTAAATATTTGATATTACTATGAGTGAATTTCACTCAGGCTGAGATTTTCAGTTATAACACCCAATATATCAACAAGAGTAAAGTGCCTAAATCCCTGAGGATCTTTTGAAAATTCCAGCCCCATTGGAGAGGGACATCACATGGCTGGTTTTTTATTATTATTGTTATGTTAGAAGAGGATATGAACAATTTCTAACCATCATCAATACTTCCAAACTGTGCAAAAATTTAACTAAAAAGAGACTATTGTAATATGTGACCAGTTTATTAATAATAATAACAATAGACTTGTGTTTCTATTGTGATTATTCTCCTTACTGTTACACAGGGTATTATGCAGGTGTGCTAATAGAGTTTTGTTTTTTTTGCAATCTTTTGTTAGCTGGAATGGAAACTGTGAAAGAATACAATCAGAAAGCAATTTTTTTCCTGTGTGTTTAACTATGTGAAGACTATACATGGCCTGAAGTCCAGTCAACTCATTGGATCTAACAGGACTCATTAGAGCCTGGCTGGTAATAGCACCCCTGCTTGTTAAGGTAGGAAGCAGTCACAAGGAAGCGGTGTAGCTCTGTATAACCCATGGGATCTGATTAGAGTAATAGAGTCAGTTTCTTGCCGGCTGGGAACCCTAGTGGCAAAGCTGGGAGCATTTTTGATGTGACTGTAACCACAATGATTGATACTCCCGTTGCTTGTCATTTCACATTTAATAATCCTCTTATTGTCGGTCCCACATGCCTGCCCAGAGCCTGTAATTGAATTAAATATGAAGCCACTATTGCCCTGTGTATCCCTTGTGTTCTGTGTCAAGCTGGGTCATTCACAGCATCTTCAATGTACATGAGTGCTGGAAAAGCCCTTGGGGAACTTCTGCAATATAACTAGCTGCTGAAATTTGTTGCAAGAATGGTCACTGGGAAAATCTCTGTGACCATGGAAGATTGAGGCAAGCAGAAATATTTATTATGGTTGTTTACTGCTTGTACTAACATAGTGCATATGACTCTAGCCACTTCCAGGACTTTATGAGGGCTTGGGAAACGTGAGGCAAACCAGCACAGTTTACAAAAGCACATATGTAATTTAGGAGCATCAGGCCCAGTTTGTTTGTTTGTTTGTTTATTTATTTGTTTGTTTGTGTGTTTGTTTGTGTGTTTGTTAAAGCATATGAGTGTCAGCGGTAGTTGTGCACTTCTGAATATCCCAGTTGGCACTCAACTGCTTTTCTTGGGCACCTCAGCATCTTTAGAAATTTGGCCCTAAATCATTTTTCAAAATTGGCCATAGCCATCTGAATCACATAGGATCAGATATTTTAAAGATAGTTAGATGACTATGGGAGTTATAATCCTAAATACCTTTGTGTATCTGGGCATTGGCTCTACCACACGCAGTGGAGTATTGTGTTTTTAAAAGTCTGATGTGATTCTTTGGCTATTAAGTATTAAATAATGCCTGATGTGGTATGTTACCTGTCCATTTTACCTTTCTTTTTTAAAGTGATTTAGCTGAAACCATTTGATTTTGGGGTGGAAAGTCTTCAATCTGTTTCTGCCTCTCACATAACGCTTTATGCCTGTGCTTACAAATTTACAGGCACATGCTGTACTCATGAAACCAGTTTTAAACCAATGTGCAAGAATCCACACCTAAAAGTTGTCCTGGTTTGATTAAATAGATTCAAGTACAACATGTAGATGAGGGTGTGTGACAATGTCCCTGTATGCCTCTCGACACAGAACACAAATTGTTAAAGTTAGCAGCTACACATCCATGGCTCTTTATCTGTAATTTTAGAGAGGCAGCCATTACACAATGTCCCTTTAGCTACTCCAAGGCCTGATCTAAACTAGAAAATTGGCTCAGCTTTACTGCTTTGCTCAGAGGTAAATCCAAACCCTCGAATTGTATAGTTAAAATGACCCAAATCCCTGTGTTAAGACAGTGTTAAACTGATGGAAAAAATCTTCCATCAACCTAACTGCCATCTCTCAGAGAGGTGGATTACCAACACCCACCTCTTGTAGGTGTATGGAGTGTCTGCACTTAAGCACTGCAACTCTGCAGCTGTAGTGTTTTGAGTGTGGTAAGCCCTAAAGGGTGGTCTACACCAGAGCAGCTATAACTAAGTCATGGTGAGGTGAGGTTTTACCAAGTTATACCGATGTTATCCCTATTATGGATACGGATATACATGTATAAAAGTCCATTCTATCAGTAAAACTTACCCCATCATATAAGAATAACTATACCAGTGTAAACATCTTTACATTGAAATAATTGTGTCCACATTAGCAGGCCTGTGCTGCTTTAACTATAGTGGGAGTCAAAATGGGACATCATTTTGCATTTAAACTCAGTTAAACACTTCCAGGAATGTAGCCCAGCAAACCTTTGCTAGCTGTGGGGCAAGTCTAGGGTAGGAACTCTGAGCAAGGAGGCTGGAAACTTGGTTCTATTCATGTCTATGTTTTGGTCTCCTCCGTGCTTCTGTTTCCTGCTCTGTGCAACGGGGAGAATGATACTCCCTGGGGGTGGGAAAGGGGGTGGAGGAGCTGGACCTGGTCAGTGGTGTCTGGGAAGAAGCTGAGGGCAGGAGGTTGTAGGTAGAGCAACATCTGGGCCCTCCCTTTCTCTTCCTGGCATCTCTGTCACTGATGCTGTTATGGGGCCCACCCAGCTGAGATCTGGAAAGGAGGCATGAAGGCTGCCTTGGTTGTCATTGACACAGCATCTCTGTGGCTGGGATACCAGTCCCTCCTTGCATACAGCATGGTACCCCACTGTCACCAGGCCACCTAGTTCCCTTACCAGACAGGGAAGTGGGGCGGGGGTTTGTTGGCCATCCTTGGGCCCTAGCCATTTAGTAGCAGGGTGGCCTTTTTCTACTCCTTATCACAGTCCTGGGTAGGGAATCTCCGCTTTATCCAGTGAGTATAGCCTCCCCAACAAATCTAGAGCAGGCGATGCCACTGGCTGGTTTTTAACTTATAGACTTGAAGGGTGCATCTATATACTGGTGCCTTAGGTCGACCTAAGGATGCTTAAGTTGACCTACAGAACTCTGCATCCACACTGGGTGCTTGTTAAGTCGACTTAAGAGCTTCCTTAAGTTGACTTAATAACACCACCTCTGAAAGTCAATTTAAGTTGACTTAAAGCCAGTGTAGATGGGTATGTCTACACTACAGGGTCTGTTAAGTCGACTTAACCAGGTCAAATTAAGTTGACTTTAAATCATGATGTGAACACTTTAATAACTGAGTCATAAGTTAGAGGTTTATTGCAGAAATGGGTGTGTGAGGTTCTGTGTCCTGCATTGTGTGGGAGATCAGACTAGATAACAGATTGGCCCCTTCTGATCTTAGACTCTATGGCTATGTCTACACTTGTTTAGTCGACCTTGTTAAGTCAACTTAACAGAGAATCTACACTTAAAGACATTATGATACAGAGAATCCACCAGCATTTGATTGATACCCCATGCTACAGGTGAAGGTGGGGAAAAAAAAGATCCTTTGCCAGTCTGCCATGGGGGAAAGTTTCTTCCCAACCCCAATATAGGGTGTGTCTACACTTGTAAATTAAGTCGACTTAAACTTGATTAAGTTGACTTAATTTACTCTGCGCCCACACTACATTTTCCTTAAGTCGACTTAAGCAGCTTGCTTAAGTCGACTTAAGGAAAATTAAGTCAACTTTATTAAACCTCCATTAAAGTCAACTTTAGGCTTAAGTCAACTTTCTAAAGTCGACTTAAGCCAGTGTAGACCTGGAGTAGCCCTAAGTCGACTTAGAGTTGACTTAGGGCTCTCCAGGTCTCCCCCACTGCCCTCCCTGCTGGGGGGGGGGGAACGGGGGGAGCCTGGCATGCCCCCCACAGGGCTAGGCAGAGCCCTGCCCACCCTGCCCCTATGCCCTGCCAGGGTTCCTGTCCCTCTTTGCCCCATTGTACCCAGGTACAATGGGGCAAAGGCTGAGCCCCCTGGCAATTCGCAAGTGGTGCCCCTGTGCCCCCATGGACCTCTCCCAGGTCCACCTAGCCCCTACCAGTCAACCTAGGCATCCAGTGTGGATGCTCTAGGTCAACTTTGTAAGTTCCCCCCTAAGTTGACTTAATTTTATAGTGTGGACATGCTAAGTCGACTTAATAAAGTCGACTTAAAGTCGACTTTTTTAAGTTGACTTAGCTAAAGTCGACCTAAATTACCAAGTGTAAACATAGCCATAGTGATTATGATTCATCAGTCTGACACCCAAGAAAGAATTCTTTGCAATAATTCAGAACCTATCTACCACCAGGAGACAAAGATCAGTCAATTGCCAAACTAGGCTGTCCCATTATACCATCTCCTCCATGAACTTATCATGAAAGCAGCTAGGGGTTTTTTTTTGTTTGTTTTTACTGTGTTGCTGATTGTAATGTGCCAGGTTTAAAAACAAAAACAAAAGCCTAGTATATTGCAACTTGCAGCTGTAAGCTTCATGCCTGCAAAGGAGCAGGAAACAGTACAGGGGAGGAAGGATTTACTGGGAAGATATGGGAATGGGTGGAGGGGGATCCCTCGAAGGCTGGAACTCTTGGAAGAGGGTGGTGCAGTGGGTCATGGGAAGGCTAAGGATACAGGATTGATTTTTTTCTTAGAAAATGGAATTTTAATCAGGAAAAAATAACATTTTGATTTTTTTAATAAAAAAATCAGAGCAAAACATTTTTTTTTAAAAGTCCTCACTTTGTTTTACTTCTCTATTTTTACCTCCTTTTCTCCCCACTGGAAAATTCTCTTATACCTTTTGAAAGAAAGAAATGCATAAATAATACCCTAGAATAACTGAAACGTAATAGAATTTTTTCATTTTCTATTGATTTTTTTTCAAAAACACCAAAAAATTTCAACCAACTGTATACAGGCACATTGGCACATTGGAAGGGAAACTGCAGACGAAGGCTCTGAATCTCCTTGCACTCATTCTGGCATAAATCAGGAGTCACTCCACTGAATTCAATATGGCAGATTCTGACTATGTTGGAAATTGGAAGACTACCTTCCCCCTTCATCCTCACTGTTGGTCATGCAGCCTTTTCTGCAACAAACATACAAGAAGGAGACTTATGTTTAAAGTATAATTGCTTACTTTTAAATACCTAAAGACATCCTTTTGGATTTCTTAGGGAGAACATAAAAGCAACTTTGTATACATATCTTCTTGTTTAAAAAATATACACTCAGCAAGGTTCAATTACACAGTTCTGAGGCTTCTTAGTTTTCAGATGATTTCTCCAGAATTGAGGGAAGTGTCCCCACCATCCTGATTTTGATTACAATGTATGACTCTGTCTTTGTTGGTTAAAGGCTGGGTAATTCTAGCAAGAGTGCTCTGCTTTGATTTGTCTAGGAGCCTGGGTGGAGTAATGGGAGGGAGCAGAAAATAAAGCCATGAGACTTTAAGAAGCCTTTTCAGAAACAGCTCTTCAGTGTTTCTCTCCAGAAACCATGGAAGTGTCGGGAAAGGCCTTTCTCCACCCCCTGTGCTATTTGCCAATGGAGTGAATGAACCCAATGACACATCAAATAATTTTTGCAGACTGACGAGTCACCATTATCTATCCAGCTAGCCAAACAGGCAACCGAGCTGAGACGGTCACCATCCATGGCAAATCATATTCAAGAAGTGCCATAAGATTCACAAAGCTTGAAGGACTTTTGTAAGTATGCAGACTTTATCCTTTTAGTTTTCCATTTTTGTCAGTAGGGATACAGGCTAAAATGAAAATATGCTAAGAAGTGGGGAGAAGGATGGGGAGGGTTAACAGCAAAGTATGGAGTAGAGTCAAAATGCGTGTGAATGTGTTTCCATGTGTCTGTCCCCTACTCAAGTAAACTTGTCTGATTTTTATATCAACCCAAAATTAAATAATAGGCCATTTTAGAGAGATCATATAAATGTGTATATTCATAGATTATAGAGCCAAAAGGAGCCATTAGATCAAATGGCTTGCAGGGTCTTTCATAGTGGTCCACAGCTCTCCTTCTCCTGTCTACAGAAGAGAGTCACTGCCTAAGTACCCTCATGGAGTGTGTTGCTGGGGCAGGTTCCTTGCTGCAGCCAAAGGGATGACAGATCAGCGCTCCTCTTCCCTTGGTGGTAGCAGAGAATACAGCAAAGTGCTCCACCGGGGTCCCAAGCCACTCAGTCCCTGCTGAAGTCAAAGGGAGGGAAGCACTAATCCTCCCCCCCCACCCCACCCCGGCTACAGAAGGGAGTCACTGCCTAGGGACGTAGATGAAGCACATAGTTTCCTTGCTGCAGCCATGAGGATGGGAGATCCTCCTCGCTCAACTCCTTCCTGCTGGCTGCAGTGGAGGGTGAAGGGAAAAGGGAGAGTGGTGGCCTTTCAGGGTTCTACAAATTATAATTGTGGCCCTGAGTTAAGTGCTGTCAAAGGCTTTGAAGGGAGTCTGGGAAATCTCTGTCATTGTTGTTTTGTTTTTGTTTGGTTATTTTTGTTTGTTTGGTTGTGTTTTTTTGAAGAACAGGTCAAACACCTCTCAGGGACGGTCTACATATACATAGTCCTTTCTCTGCACAAGGGGTACAGTAGATGACTTCTGGAGCTCCATTCAAGCCCTACATTTCAATGCTTCTGTGATAATCTCTTGATCTCAATTTTGAGATACTACCGTAATTTATTAAGCTCTTTAATACTCCCACTGTAAAGCATTTTTTTCACCACTCAAATATTTTTTGTGATTATTCTCTTTATCCTCCAATTTTTCTACATGAACTGAGAGCAATTGCATGTTCAGGAGTTCCGACTGTGATGTTGTTTCTAAAAAATCTACTGTTTTCTATCCTCAGGCATGTATAGTCCATGCTTAAATCATGTTTTTAATCATGTCTTGAATAATTTAAATCAACTGATCTCCTTTATTATTTCATTATAATAACTCATATCATTCTTATATCTCTTCTCTGAAACCTTTTTCATTTTCTCAGTGTCCTTTTTAATGTGTGGACTTCAGAAGTGGACATTTGGTCTCTCCTGTGCAAAATACAAAGGTAATTAACTTCCTTATTCAGAGATACCCATTCGGTGTGACCTATCTACTATACTCACAACAGTGAATGCATTAACACAACTGAAATCTTTTGAGGATAGAGGCTGGGAGGGGGACTTAGGTTAGGGCTGAAATGGAAGACTGAGAATTCAAAACCATTGAAAGATTTCTCTCCAAAAAAAAATGTACAGTACTCATCAGAGTCTGATAATTACAAGCTAGTATCAATTCAATTTGAGATGTTCACCACTGGAAATCCCAGCCTCAGCAAGCTAGCAGGGGCAGAATTAATATTTAACTCAAACCACTGAAACAAAGACAACTCTGCACTTTCAGAGGATTCCCTGAACATCTTCAGGTCTTGCCCTAGATTCCTGTTATTCATCTGAGGGAAGAGAATCACATCTACGGTAATAATCTAGAAGTACACTTACAATTTTAATCATAGTGAAGCTGAAATAAAATATTAATTTATCAATGGAATTACTCTGGATATGAAGTACTGCACAATGTGAGCAAAGTTTGTAACTCTGACACCCACCAGCCAGACACCTGGGAAAGATTTCTCTGTGTAACTCAGAGACATCTCCTGTTAGTGTCCCGTATTTGTCTGTTAGAGATATTTGTTTATATTGTAGATGGTCTCATCCTACCATCCCCTCCATAAATTTATCAAGCCAGTCTTGATAACAGTTAGTTTTTTTTGCCTCCATGGAAGTCTGTTCCAGAACTTCATTCCTCTTGTGGGTACAAACCTTAATCTAGTGTCAAAACTCAACTTGTTGAGGGACAAATTATGTCTATCTGTTCTTGTGACAACATTGGTTCTTAACTAACTCATCTGCCTCCTGGGTTCTTATCCCTCTGATATATTTGTAAAGAGCAGTCATGTCTTTCCTCAGCCTTCTTTTGGTTAAGCAAAACATGCCAAGCTTTTTGAGATTCCTCTTGTAAAGTTTGGTTTTCCATTCCTCTGATCATCCCAGTGACCCTTGTCTGAACCGGTTTGAGTTTGAATTAATCGTTCTCAAACATGGGAAACCAAAACTACACACAGTATTCCAGATGAAGTCTCACCAGAACATTGTATAATTGTACTAACACCTCCCTATGCCTATTGGAAATAATCTGTTTGATACATCCTAGGACCACCTTTTTCATAGCTGCCTCATATAGATGGGTCATAAACTCCTTGTGATTGACCAGTACACACAGGTCTTTCTCCTACTCTACCACTTCCAACTGCTATGTCCCCAATTCATAGCAAAAAATCTTGTTGTTAATCCCCCTATTAAAGTTAATCTCCATTTCTATTACTCCAGTTTTTAAGGTCATCCAATCTTTTCTTATATGATATTTGGGTTTTCCTCATTACTGGCAATACCTCCCAACTTTGTGGCATTTGCAAATATCATTAGCACACTCCCATTTTTTGTGCTAAAGTCATTAATGAAAATTTTAAGTAAGGTTGGTCCCAGAGCCAGGAACTCTACCAGGAAACTTTCTAGTAGTTAACTTTTCAATATGACCCTTTTTAGTCTCCCCTTTAACCTGTTCTTTACCCCCTTTTCTTCAATTCTCATATCTTCTCCAAAGGAGACCAGTGGGAACCCACTACACATATACTTCCACTATGATTTAATAGACGAATGTTGGTTTTTCTTTATAACTCTCTTAAAAATTGATAGTTTAATAATATATTTTTGTATTTTTTCCTGGTATCAAATAATCCCCCTTTATCCCCCACTCCACCCTGGCACCCTGGCCCTTTTTGCTCACCTTTTAAAAAATGGGTATTTAGTTTGAACTGGTCCAATAAATAAATCATATATGTTAATCTGTAGACTGATAAGAATAGACAAATTTATGTTCAAGTCCTATTTCTGCCACCTTTTCATAAAGCAGTGGGATCACACATGATCAGGTGGAGTCTGTAACTCTATAGCTTGGCTGAAGGGATATATTTTGTATTACAATTGTAAGAAAAAGTTGGCTAATTGGGCTGATAGTCTAGAAAAGATGCCTTTCAAAAGAACAGCTCAAATGTTATCAGGAATCTGTTTAACTTGGATTGTGACAGCCTGAGCTCCTGTCACTCAAGTGGCTTTGTGTAGTCAGGCCGCCGGCCCTCCCGGCTGGGGCCTGCCTCGTCCCTCCGTCCCTGGAAGGAAAAACAAACGGTCCCTGGCCCCTCGGGCGGGGCAGGCAGGGAAAACAAACGGCCTCTAGCCCTTCAGGCAGGGCAGGCAGGTAAGAAAACTGTCTCTAGCCCCTGGGTCAGGGCAGGCTGCAAGTCAAACTGTCTCTGGCCCCTCAGGCGGGGCAGGCAGGAACCCAAACTGTCTCTAGCCCCTGGGTCAGGGCAGGCAGGTAGGAAAACTGTCTCTAGCCCCTCAGTCAGGGCAGGCAGCAAGCCAAACTGTCTCTGGCCCCTCAGACGGGGCAGGCAGCAAAGACTCCTCGTTCGCTGAGGCTTCTGGGACGGTACCAGAAGGGGGGAGGCAGGGGGATGCAGGCCCACCCAACTCCACTGCGTCCCAGCCCAGGGCCCTATCCGTGGCAGGAGGTTCTACCACGGATCCGGCGAAATCCTCACCAGTATACAGTGACTCAGGCTTGGGAACCGCCGAGTCATAATAGGCCTCCCGGTCCCCTGGGCCACTTCCTGCCCCCGTCCCCGCTGGTACCTGCTCGGGGCCCTCATCGTCCTCTTCCTCGGGGTAGTCACCCAGTGGGAGGTCACCTAGTCCGGCCACGTCCTCTGCTGAGGGCAACTCCTCCAGGTCGCACCCCGCCTCTGGGGTTGGTGCGTCTTCCTCGGCCAGGGGGAGCTCCTCCAGGTCGCAGCCCGGTACTGGGAGGGACTCATCCGAACGACCCGCCGGCGGTGTGGGGAGCGGAAGATCCAAATAGTCCTCTGCACGCCGTCTCCGGGGGAGCTGGTCTCGGCAGGCGGTCCCGACGGGGTCCAGGCGACCATCGGGGCCCCAGGCAGCAGGCAGGTTCTCCGCAGGGTAAGGGTCAGGCGGCTGCTGGGGAGGGAACAGAGGGACACCCTTCCCCTTCGGCTGCCTCCCTTCCACTGGGCTCTCCGGCCTTCCCCTTATATTTCCTGTCCCGCCCACCGGCTTCCGGTCTGACGGACAGGTTGCTTCTGGCTCCACCCACTCAGGTGTACCTGGGCCCAGGCTGTCCATCTCCGAGGGGGGCCATACTCTCTCCCTACACTTTGCTATTAAATTCAATCTGTCTAGGATGAGATTTTCAATAGATTTTTAGTGAATTAAGAACAAAAACATTGTAGAAAGTCAGTGGGAGTTGGGTGGCTAAATGTGAAAATCATTCACAAGATACCTTTTGCCATGTTAGTATTTAATCTCTTCCAAAATATTAACAAATGTATCATCACAACACCCTTTGAGCTCTGGAAATAACATTATCTTTATTATCAAGAATAAGAATAAAGAGGCAGAAATATCAAAGCTGAGAGTTTTTACAAGAATTTAATGTCTAGACTCCATATTTTAAAGGCATTTAGGTTCAAATTTAGGGAATTTAAGCATTTAGGATTAAAGATATTGAGCAGAATGGCCCTTTCTGGTTTTGGAATCTATGAAACTGGAGCCTTGTAAGATTTGCAGAAGCATCTAAGTGCCTAAGACACATTGAAATGCCTAAGACATTGAAATCAACAAGACATTGGTGCCTTGATGCTTTTGAATAGTTCAATAGGGACACAAATGCTTTTAAAAATTGGGTCCTCCATGATCAAGTCCAACTGCAATTTAAACAGAGTTGAGTGTCCAATTCTATTTGTCTGCTTTGGGGATCCCAGGCACAGTGATTGGGCCAATGTCTCAGAGGGAGTTTGTGGTAGGGCTGGAAAAAGAACATTGTTTTTCTTCATCTCAGACCAGGGTCAATTCCACATGACCAATCTATGTCTTTTCAGAAAACCTTTCATTGCTCCTCCTTTATCTACCACTACTTTAAGTCTTGCCACATTCTTTTATTCAGGGATTTGGCAGCCATGGCACCAGTGAGAGAAGGGAATAGCACAGCAGTCACAGAATTCATCCTGCTGGGGTTTGGAAAGGATCCAGGTCTCCAGGTGATCCCCTTTGTGATATTCCTGGTGATTTACATGGTAATTGTGCTGGGAAACACCATCCTGATCCTCATCATTAAAGTCAACTCTCTCCTCCACACCCCGATGTATTTCTTCCTCGTGAACTTGTCTTTCTTAGACCTCTGCTATTCCTCCACCATTGCCCCCAGAGCCATGGCAAGCTTTCTAGATTGGAGCAAATCTATTTCTTACAATGGATGTGCCACCCAATTCTTCTTCTTCGGTCTCTTCCTCACCACCGAAGGGTTCCTCCTGGCAGCGATGGCTTATGATCGCTACACGGCCATCTGCAACCCACTCCTTTATCCCATCACCATGTCCAAGTGGGTGTGCATTCAGCTGGTGGTGGGGTCATATATATGTGGATGTGTGAATGCCATGGTGCAAACAGGCTTCACCTTTACACTGCACTATTGTGGGTCTAAGATGATCAATCATTTTTTCTGTGATGGCCCTCCCTTGATTAGTCTCTCCTGCAGTGACACATACATCAATAACCTTGTGATGTTTACCTTATGTGGCCTCATCATAGTGAGCACATCCTTCATTGTGCTCATTTCCTACATCTATATCATCTCCACTATCCTCAGGATTCACTCTGCTGAGGGCAGGCACAAAGCCTTCTCCACTTGTACCTCCCACATGTTGGTTGTGACTTTATTTTATGGGACCACTGCTTTCATGTACGTCCAGCCCACTTGGCTATCTTCTCTGTATCCACGGAAATCGGTATCTGTGTTTTACACCTTTGTCATCCCCCTGTTGAATCCCTTCATCTACAGTCTTAGGAACAAGGATGTGAAAGAAGCTTTGAGAAGGACTATGGGCTACTAATCCTTGAAAAAAAAAAGAACTTTGCCTTTCAACACAAAGACAGAATGCAGTATGCCAGCACTCTTTTTAATTTTCACAAAAAACTGAGCAACAATAAAAAAAGCTGAAAAATTATGACAAACCATTTGTTTTTCATTTTTTTTATTCCAGCTATAAAACAATGAGTTTTTTGAGACATGTAAGTGAACATCTGGTTCAACAGCTCATCTATCTGTCCATCTCTCTTTCTTTCTGACTCGCATGATCACTTCTTCTTGTCTCTAGTTAGCACTAATCACATGTACACATATCAGTGGCACAAGAGATCATTCTGTCATAGAGGTTAACATAATCCTAAAATGTCTTTATCATTTATGGAAGCCTTCATGCTTCAAAATATAAGACAACCACTGATTACCTGGGCTAGGAAATTTTCTTCACTTCGTGGTCTATAAATGTTACCTCTCTAAAGCAGCTGATATTGGCCACCAATGGAAAAGGTTGCCCGGATTAAAAGAATAGTAGAGCTTAGGTTACATGGCAATTTCTCTGTTAAATGACAACATAACATGTTACAAATTATGAAGTATATTTGCAGACATTCAATCTGTGTAGTCCTATATCAGCAGAATAGGTATTAGGCATATCCAAATCCTCAGGAGGCTGAAATTAGTGTTCTTTACAAAAGGATTTAGACATTTAACTTATATTTTAGGTATCTAAGGTCAATATTTCAGTGCCACTGAGCTCCACAATAACCTATTTAACCCCGGAAGCCTTTAAAATCCCAATCTGCCTGCCTTTCTAACATTCAAGTCCCTGGGACACTATGGTTATGTCTACACTTGTTAATTTAAGTTGACTTTAACTAAGTCAACTTAACTAAGTCGACTTAGTGTGTCTACACTTAAAAATAAAGTTGACTTAAAGGGGAACTTAAAAAGTCGACCTAGAGCGTCCACACTGCTTAAGTCGACTTACAGAAACTGTAGTGTAGGCACAGGGTAAATTAAGTCGACTTAAGCAAGCTTAAGTCGACTTAATTTACCAGTGTAGATGCAGCCTATAGGTCCTGCCACTTGGCTCATGCACAGCCACTTTTGTCAAGTTGCCTGGATGAGTATCTCACATCTAAGCCCAAATTAGAATACCGGTAGGTGTTGCAGCACCTCTCTAGCTCTGGGGCTATTTCTGGTAAGTGGTCTCAGAGCACAGCTAAAGGTATTCAATGTGGCAGGGTTGGCCAACCTTATAATGTTTTTCTCACTCGTTAGCTTACACATGCAGTCCATAGGAAACCTGAGTTCTGTTACCCTAGCTGACTGATATGCCGATAATATTTGGACTTGGTTTCTAACCTCATAGATGAGTCCCTAACCACTAAATTATGGGAGATTTTAGCTCACAAGCTCTCCTGCAGAAGCTGTTTACTGTCTATGAAATAATTCAATATACATCGAGCAATTTGTTGAAGGTACAGTGGTTTGGGAACCCAAGAGAGAAATACTCCTAGGCAAATCCTGTACCCTCATCATGCAGAAGGTGAAATTGAACTGAAGTCATCCACACATCCTGGAGCTCTCTACATTAATCTCTTGGCTGAAGGTTGAAAGGGTGACCTCCTTCACCTATTTTCAATCTGCTCCTGAACTCTTTAGGCACCAAAACTCACTCAGTACCTAAATTCTTAGTGTATGTATTCTCCAGGTGCCTATGTTTCTGATTCCGGGAATGTAAACTCCAGCTTTATTCAGAAATCCAGATATCTATTATCCACTTAAGCCCCAGTACAAACTCACTAACTGAGAGAAGATGGGTATGATGCATCTGCCTAACTCACTTGCAATACACATGTGATCAACATAAAAAATTGGGATTCATATAATAGTGAAAGAGGACAGAACAAGGAGCAATGGTTTCAAGTTACAGCTGGGGAGGTCTAGGTTGGATATTAGGAAAAACTTTCTCACTAGGAGGGTGGTGAAACATTGGAATGGGTTACCTAGGGAGGTGGTAGAATCTCCATCTTTGGAGATTTTTAAGACCCGGTTAAACAAAACCCTGGCTGGGGTGATTTAGTGGGAGTGGTCCTGCTTTTAGCAAGGGGTTGGACTAGATGACCTCATGAGGTCCCTTCCATCCCTTTGATTCTATGATTAACATCTTGTCTAGTTAAAAAAAAAAATTCCCTGATAAAAGATTTATTAAGCAAGAATATCTATTTTTTTCCTATGAAAATGTAAGAAATAATGGCTTTTTCAAGCAGCTCTGGAGATTTTCCAAAATTTTAATGGCAATCTGGTGTCCACATCTTCTAGGTGTTTTTGAACATCTTAGGCTAAGTGCACACATGTAAACATGATGTGATCACAACTTTTAAATCCTGGATATTAAAGTTTGGCAATAGAATGCATAGGCACCAAAATGCAGGGACTCAATTTTTCTTAAGTGAGTGTCTGCTTTTGAGAGATCAGTCAATGAGATGCAAACTCTTTGGTGGATGGGCTGCTGTATCGGAAAAACATTAATATGTTCAGCACTTTGAGCACTGAGGCCATACATTCAGCATCTAAATTCCTTAATTTTGTGGTTTCTAAGTTTTTTCATTCCAGCTCTCCTCCCATCCATTTGGGACCTTGGTCCCATATAGCCATATGGGTAGGTCACTCTACTAACTGTGATCTTCTGACACTTTTTTGTGACCCTCAGGTGGAGAACCTTCTGATTTAGAATCTCTGCTTACACAGAATCTCCTTCAGCCTACATCCTTCCCAATGCAGTACCTCTAGGCCCCAAGAAGACTTTGCAGACCCTGGAAGGACTGCACCATCAGGGCTGCAGGAAGATGTATGCAGAATGTGTTTAGCTAGTGCCTGTTGGTGAGAAAACCACTTTTCTTCACTCTCAGGTTCCCTATGTAGATTCTCAAAGGGGTAGCTCTTAGAACCTGCTAAGAGAGAGTCCTCTTACAGTGGGGCTGAGAAGATAGCATTTAATGTAGGAAAATAAGGAACTACTCAAATTCAATGTCTTTCTTTAGGTGGAGTGAACAATGCCTTTATTTCCTTAATTTGAAGGTGTAAATATTACAAGAACATTATTATTATTATTATTATTATTATTATTATTATTATTATTAAATTTGAAGGTGTATTTTAAAGACATGAAATGGAGCAGAAGAATCTTAGAACTATGGTGACAGAATTTGTCCTCTTGAGCCTCACACAAAGTCCAAACTGCACTGATTCATCTTCATTATCTTCTTCAGAGTCTACATGAAAATCTGGTTGTGAAACATCACCATCATCACCACTGTGATCCATGACCACCAGTTCCACACCTTCATGAACTTTCTGCTGGCAAACCTGGCTTTCATAGATATTAATGATTTTACAGTAAGTGTGCCAAAGATGCTGTCAGGTTTACTCTTCCAGTGCAAAACCATCTCAATCAATCACTACATCCTCCAGATATTCTTCTTCTATTTAATTGTTAATGCTATGGTCTTTTTTCTAGTGGTGATGGCTGCTGATATATATGTGGACATCCATAAACCATTGGAATACTTGTCTATCATGAACCTGAGTATGTGCATGGGTTTAGTGGTAGGCATGTGGCTGGGTGGATTTGCTCTATTGACTGTTCAGATTGGACTGGTCCTCCAGTTATACTTCTGAGGCCATATTTTACTATATACTACAAGTCATCAAACTGAAGTGCACCGATACCTACCTCATCAAGCTGCTGATGGTGTCTCTGAATGGGGTCTTTGTCATCTTTATCTTATCCTCCTGCTCATTTTGTAAACCTTTATCTTAGTCAAGATCAGGACACACCTCAAGGAAGGGAAGCGCAAGTCTTTGTTCACCTGAGGAATCAAGGTCATGGCTGTGTGTTTAATATTCATACCCTTCAATTTCATCTCTGCTTGGCCCTCTCAAAAATTCCCCATGAAAAGATGGTCTCAGTCTTTTACAAATGGTCACCCCGATGCTGAAACTGATCTACATAGTGAGGAACACTGAGATGAAGAAAGTCATTGAGAGTCTGATGAGTAGAATGCTCTTCTCAGAAAAGGAAATAAAACACTTCTATTTTTAGTTTGTTATCATGAGCCATGAACTTGTTTTACAG
Organism: Pelusios castaneus; assembly: GCA_007922175.1. NCBI lineage: Eukaryota > Metazoa > Chordata > Testudines > Pelomedusidae > Pelusios > Pelusios castaneus. The sequence continues at coordinate 153,476 of ML685973.1, forward strand.
TGTTAGCAAATCTTCTATATTGTTTTCTAACCGTTTTCCAGTTGGAAAACAATAACGCCAGCTGTTGGTAAAACTGTGTATTGCAACACCAGTGCCTTGGTTTTCCCAAATGTCTGGGGATAATCTTGATCTCCCTCACAGTGATTGTGTTGTGAAGTCCATTATTTATTGTTAAGGCTCTCATATTACAGTGATGAGGGCCACAAACATACTTAGATCTATTATGCAGATTTATTAAAATGTGTGCTTGACTTTAAGCATAAATCTCACTGAAGTCAATGGGATTTTAAAGGATGCTTAAATAGGATTATTTGATCAAGTGTTAAAGTCCCAACTATTTTCAGGCTTAAAATAGATCATGTGCTTAATTGCTTTGCTATAATGAGGCCAACATTTGCATGACATGGTATAATTTATCCAAACTTTTGGTGGATTGTCCATCATTGACAATCTTTAAAACAAATTCAGATGTGTTGTTTTGTTTTGTTTAAGGTATAGTTTAGCTCAAACAAGAATTATTTGGGGTAATTCTCTGGCTGTGTCATATAAGAGAACATAAAGATTAAATGATCACAAAGGCCTCTTCTGGCCTTGGAATCTCTTAATCTATGACCATTAATGAGCTACGCTATTAGTTTAGCTGGCCTGAACCTCATTGACATGAAAGGTGCTTTATATGACTCTACCAGCATAAAAAGTGCTTCAAAATGGACATAGATTACACTTACTCCCACCAAAAAGCTCCGTTACATTGCCAGAGTCAAGTGAAGTGGCTTTAAAGTGAATGGGAATTAGGCCCCAGGACGCTCAAGTCAAAAAAAAAAAAAAAAGATAATTGTTTACACAGAAAATCCTACTACTGCAGATTCTTGTGGCCCAATCAGAGAGAAGCAATGGGTGTAAAATCCCCAAGTGCGTTGGGTGTAGCAGCTACACCGCCCACACCCTCACCCCACCAAGGCTTTGTAAGGGGACTGAAATAAACCACAGAAACCAGCACATTCATCCTGGAGAGAGATGAGCAGAAAGAACTGGAGGTAGGAGGAGCTTATTTGGGATCTAACTACATTTTAGTTACCATTCACAATTGCACGGACTGAAAACACATCTGAGGATCTGTGGCTTTTGCTCTTGTGACTTAATTAGCTCAGAATGGAAACGCAGAACAGAGTCTGAGCTGGAGTCATTTATAACAAAGAGTTTTCACCACCTGAGGATCAGCCCCTTTGTGTGTCTTTGTCTTGAGTTTCTCAAGAAATTTATAATTGCAATCAAATAAATCCCCAACTTTGGTACTTAGTGGCTTAAGCTATCCTGAGAGCTTCATATAGTAACAAATCTTCCAAAAGCAGGATGACCAGATAGCAAGTGTGTTGAACTGGGACAGGGGGTGGAGGTTTAATAGGCACCTATATAAGAAAAATCCCTGAATATCAGGACTGCCTTTATGAAATCAGGGTATTTGGTCACCCTATTCAAAAGGTATACTGAGTGTGAACTGATGTATTTAGATAAATTCCAAAGGTGTAATCATGTTAGTTTAGTTTAGCAAAACAAACAAAGAGTCTAGTGGCACTTTAAAGACGAACACATGTATTTATTGCATATGATGTATTTAGAGTTGCCTTTGAGAAAAGGGCTGTGGGTTTTTGTTTTGTTTTGGGATTTTTTGTTTTGTTTTTTGTTCTGAATTTGGTACAGTATGTAGTTCAATGGGATCCATCATCAAAACTGGGGCTTTCCAAAACTGTGGAAGGTGATATATAAATGATAGGTGACAGATTGTGATACACTTGTAATGAAAGGCCCTTGTTCCGTAAATTATCACAATGTGTTTCTGTGGAATTGCTCATGGAATAATTGCCTGTATTTGTATTCAAACAGCGTGGAATAAAAGATAAGAAGGTGAGAACCATCTTATCTGTCATTACACACTGTTTGAATCCAAAGAACTTGCTTGATTTGCTGAAAAAATTCTGAACTGACCTTGTGACTTACTCCTCTCTGGATTTATACATCCCCTTTCATACTGTAACTGCCATTTCATGTGTCTGATGAAGTGGGATTATACCCATGAAAGCTCACGGGGAGCCGCAGCTCCTGGGACAAGGGAGCCATGGCTTCCCAGGGGCCGTGGCTCCCTTCTGCCAGGAAGCCATGGCTCCTATCTCTCTGGGAGCCAAGGCTCCCTTATCCCGGGGGGAGCCATGGCTCTCTTCTGCAGGGAGAAAAGGGAACTATGGCTCCCTTCCCCTGAGCTGTGGTCCCCCCCAAGCCACAGCTCCCTGTTGACCTAGCACCTGCGTATTTGGACGCAGACAGTCGCCTTAAGATTTTAGTGTAAATGCTGTAAGTCAACTTAACAAGGTTGACTTTAAATCGACCTTGTTAAGTCAATTTAACAGAGTTGACTTAGCTTTTCTTTTGTAGACATACCCTTAGAGATTATTTCCAAAAGCATATGCGGCAGTCAGGTTCCCAGACACTTTAGAAATATTTAGATGCTCAACTCCCATAGAAATCAATGGGAGTTATCCACATTCTTTTGGCCACAACTCCTACTGAATGTCTATTCATGTCCCATGAATTGGGTCTATCATTTTCATGGGTGCCTTTTGAGTTCTTTCCCTTATTTCCTGGTGTGGGTCATTCCTTCACATGATAGCTAGATATTCATTGTCCTTCCACAGATGAAATATGCAGAAGAATCAAGGAGGGAGAACCTCACTCTGGTGACTGAATTCATTCTCCTGGGATTGCCCAACCACCGTGAGCTGGAGGTGCCTCTGTTCTTCATCTATCTGTTAATTTACGCCATTACCCTGATCGGGAACATCCTCCTAATCATCATAACTGTGGCTCCAACACTTCAAACACCTATGTATTTCTTTCTCCGGATTTTATCCTTCCTGGACGTCTGTTACACCTCGGTCACTATCCCTAAGATGCTGGTTAACTTCCTGTCAGAGGACAAGAGCATTTCCTACTTGGGCTGCACTGTTCAAATGTACTTCCTGCTCTTCCTCGGGGCCTCAGAGTGCTTTCTTCTGGCCACCATGGCGTATGACCGCTATGTGGCCATATGCAACCCAATGAGGTACAGGGTCATCATGAACAGGAGGGTCTGCTTTTCACTGGCATTTCTCTCATGGTTTGGTGGTAACCTGTTGTCTATAGTACAGACAACCTGGGTTTTCACCTTGCCATTTTGTGGATCCAATCAGATTAACTATTTCTTCTGTGATATTCCCCCCTTGATTAAGCTTTTGTGTACTGACACTTCACTATATGAAATGCAGTTGTTTGCAGCTACTCTAATGGTCATCTTTACGCCATTTAGTCTCATCCTTGTATCCTACATCTTTATTATTTCCACTATCTTAAAGATGACAACAGCTGAAGGCAGACATAAAGCCTTCTCCACCTGCTCATCACACCTCATTGTGGTGACATTGTATTATGGGAGCAGTAGTCTGATATATTTAAGACCCAACTCCATTAATTTACCAGACAGCAATAAAATGCTGTCTCTGATATACACAACCATCACTCCCACATTAAACCCTTTTATCTACAGCCTGAGGAACAAAGAGGTGAAAGGGGCAGTGAAGAGATTGTTGGGGGATATGATAAAGAGAAAAAATATTTTTTAAAGGAAAGTAACTTGGGTACACATCTCTGTTCTGTTATCAGTTAACCAATATGCAAATCCAGAATACCTTTTTAAACTCAAAGACATTCAGTGCTTTGATTGAACTAGTGTCCAAAAACTACAAAAAGAAACACATAAAAATGTTAATGTTCTGTTAAATTAATGTTAAAGTTCTCCCAAATTTTTGTGTGTATAGAAATTTTAGCCCAAAAAAGGCATCCAAGTTCCAGAAATGATAATCATCTCTGTAACTGCTTGAGACACTGAAAAAATTTGAAGGGTGAACTGTCAAGCGGGTGGGAGTTTACTAGTGGAGTTCCTTAGCGATCGGTCTTGAGACCAATCTTATTTAACCTTTTTGTTACTGATCTTGACACAAAAAGTGGGAATCTGCTAATTAAGTTGTGGATGACACTAAGTTAGGCGGTGTTGCCAATACAGAGAAGGATTGAGATATCATACAGAAAGATCTGGATGACGTTGTAAACTGGAGTAAAAGGAATAGGATGAAATTTAATAATGGGTACTGCAAGGTCATGCATTTAGGGACAAATAAGAATTTTTCCTATAAGCTGGTTACACATCAGTTGGAAGGGAAGGAGGAGGAGAAGGACCTGGGAGTGCTAGTTGATCACAGTATGACTATGAACTGCCAATGCGATGTGGCTGTGGAAAAAAACTAATGCGGTCCTAGAATGCATCAGAAGAGGTATGTTGAGTAGAAATAGGGATGTGTTCGTGCCATTATACAAAGCACTGGTGAGACCCCATCTGGAACATTGCGTGCAGTTCTGTTCTCCCATGTTTAAAAAAGATGAATTCATACTGGAACAGGTGCATAGAAGGGCTACAAGGATGGTCTGTGGAGTGGAAAACCTGCCTTATGAGAGGAGACTTAAGGAGCTTGACTTCTTTAGTCTAACCAGAAGAAGGTTGAGGGGAGATATGATTGCTCTCTATAAATATATGAGAGGGATAAATACCAGGGAGGGAGAGGAATTATTTGAGTATAGCACCAATGTGGACACAACTATAAATAATTACAAACTGTCCTTCAGGATATTTAGGCTTGAAATTAGACACAGTTTCTAACCATCAGAGGAGTAAAATTCTGGAATAGCCTTTCAATGGGAGCTGTGTGGGCAAAAAACACAAGTGCTATCAAAACTGAGCTTGATAAATTTATGGAGGCGTTGGTATGATGGGATGGCCCAGTTTGGTAACTGACTGATCTTTATTGGTGGTGGATATACCAGTGGCCCAAAAGGGGACAGTAGATGGGATGGATTCTGGGTTATTACAGAGAATTCTTCCTTGGTTGACTGGCTGGTGAGACTTGGCCACATGCTCAGGGTTTAACTGATCACCATATTTGGGGACGGGAAGGAATTTTCCCTCAGGACAGATTGGACCGAGAAGCGCTTCTGGGTCCCTGCAGACCCAGCCGCGCGCCAGCTGACTCTGCCGGGACTCAGTAGCTGAGACTGGCTTCTGGGTCCTGGCAGAGTCAGCTGGCGCGCAGCTGGCTCTGCAGGAACCAGCCACCCACCTCCCGTGCTCTCCAGCCAGGGTTCCAGGGGGGATCCCCTCCTGCTGGAGCACTGGCTGGGGAGACCTTCTCCCCAGGACTGCGTCTCCCCTGGCAAGGAAGCCGCGAGTCTGGGGAGAAGGGAGCAGGGACTCCCCAGGACAAGGGAGCCACAGTGGATCCCTTCTGCCAGGGAGCCATGTGGTGCTCCCTTGTCCCCCCTGCCCCAAGTCGACCAAGTCAACTTAGGGCATCTACACTGGCTAAGTCGACTTTAAAAAAGTCAACTTAGACACTAGTTCGAATTATAACAAGGTGTTATTAATTTGAACTAGTTTTTCCTTAATTCGTCTTAAGAAGCAATTTAAGTTGAATTAAGGAAAGCCCAGTGTAGACGTGGAGTAAAGTAAGTGTAGACACACCCTATGAGTCTAAATTTCACATACAAAAAAAATCACCTGCATTTACTAAAATATATATTTTGTTTGTTTTCATTTCAATTCAGAAAATTTTTAGCTTTTCTTCCCATGGAATTAATTACAAGAGTGAAAATTGTGAAGATTATGCTATGATTCTTTCCCACTAGGGATAGAACTTGGCAGGAATTCAGTATGGTTAAGATTTTCTCCATCTGATCTTCAACATCTGTTAAAAAGAATGAATGACCTAATGACTTTCTTTCTTTCTTTCTTTCTTTCTTTCTTTCTTTCTTTCTTTCTTTCTTCAACACTAAAATAAAAGGCTCGCTTGGCTGCAGATGCAAAGCTGAATGACTATTAAAAATGCTTAATTTACACTGGCTTTGGTATATGAGAGTGGCTGAATAAATATGAAGGGCCCCAGATGGTGCACATTGGTATACTGCAGTGGAGTGGTGCCAGACAACTGTGACATCCTCTATAGTACAGCCCAGACAACTGCCTCAAAATAATTCCTACAGCATAAATTGGCCAAAGAGTTACTTACGCTCAGTTAGGCTGACAAGCCTGTAGTTTCCTGGTTCATCACAATGACCCTTTTAAAAAAATGGCACAGCATTAACATGTTTCTAATCTTTGAGTACTTCCCCAGAGCTCCAAGAACTATTGAGTTGATGCAAGGAGAATATTTGGAAAGCCTTCAAACAAATAAAACCCCAAATCTGCTGGTGTCAGCAGATCAGGACAGTCTATCCCAATGGTTGGAGCAAGAATCAGGCCTATTGGATGAAAAGGGCATTTGTAGTCCCGAACCAAAGCCAGAAGTCTAGCTGGACAGCAGGGCCTGGAGTGGGCAGGGCAGCAGGTGAGGAGATGCTCAAGTCAGGAGCAGGACAAAGGCAAGGTTGGGAGAATCAAGTAATGAAGGAGCAGACAGAGTGGCAGGAATGACCTTGGCAAGGTCCTGTGGCTGCTGGTTCAGGTGCCAGACTGATGGCCTCAGCAGCCTGTCAGGAGATATGTCTAATCAGTCAGCTGCTGCAGGCCAGCTGTACTGAGGAGGCTTCTAGAGATCTAGCCCTGCTGCAGCCCTAATTATGACCCCTGGGTTCTCTCCCTAGCTCCACCAGATAAGTCGGATCTAAGGGTCAGAGCTAGGCCAAAGGTGTCAGAACTTCTTGGGGTTCTGTCAGATCCAGAAAGTGAGCTGGGTGTAGCAGGGAGAACAAGGGGAAGATGACAATGCTGAAAATGAGCTTTCAATGACCTCCAACTGAAAGGTCAGATTCAGATTTGGTCTCATTTGGACTCAGCAGCCACTCAGCATCCTCAGATTTCCACATCACAGCTCCGTGGGAACATGGGAATTGATGGTGAACAGAAAGGTTACACCCTAGGGATTCATGGATGTGCATTCCATCACAAGAGGAGTGCCCCCTACCCTTGCCCTTCCTTTGTCCCTGCCCATTCCCTTCATGTCCACCCCTGTCCATTCCCACAAATGGATATAGACACTACCCCAGCTTCCCTCAGCCGTCTCCTAAGATTACCCCCCCATCCATTGCTGTGGCTACCCCTTTGACTACCACTGCCACCTCTGCTACTTCCTTTGTTTCCATTGGGTCATCGACAGTGGTGGGCATGGGAGGGGCCTCCACCTCTGCTGCTGTGACTTCCTTGGCCGGTTGAAAGAGCAAGGGGGAAAAGGCGAGTAAGGGCCCTACTGCCACCACGGCTCCACCATCAGCCGCAGCCCCATCTTCCCCGCCATCCCCTCCACCAGCTCTGGGGGCATCTCTGCCCCCAGAGCGTAGGCCTAGGTAGTCGCTACCCCTCCACTCACCACCACGGCTGAACCATCTTCCCTGGCCGCCTCCTTGAATATCATCTTGAAGGGCTGGGGTCCCTTCTCCACCCTGACCAGGAGGCACGGCATGCGCATTGGCACCAGTTGTGTGGACCTTGACCATTGTGGCAACCTCCAAGATGTATGGGAAAGTAGTCTTCTTCATGGCATTGGACGCCATGCAGGAGGCAATCAAGAAGGACCTGGTGGTGGGGGGCAGCTATGTTCCCCTTGAGACCTTGGAGAAACTGGGCATTCAGGCAGTGCTGACCTCCGTCCTGACCTTCCCCCTCAATGGTGCCCTGCTTCCCTTCATCTCTACCCTCATCTCTGTAATCAGCCCTCTTCCATTGGGCTCTAAGGACCCTGTCCTCCATCACATACTAACTTTCTACCAGCAGGTGAAAATCCAGCTGCTGCCAGCGGAAGGGTATGATGGAGTGTCCCATCAAGGGGCCCCATATCGTATCCACTACTCCTCAGGGGAGGCTCAGTGCTTCCTTTGCTGGGCCATGGGGCTACTCTTGAGGGACTGTCTCTTGGCTCAGCCTGGAGAAGGAGCAACTGCCTACTATCCCCTGCCCACCCCACCCCCCCCCAGGCTTTGGTGGGTGCTGGCCTCACCATTGCCAGTGACTCTGACTGCCCAGCCTCTATAATCTCCCTTCCTTCTCCTCAATCTAAACTTGCCCTCACCACCACTCAGGATGCAGGGACAGCTACCCTGTCATGCCCAGATGAGTGGTTGGGCCCTGTTGCCTCCTCCGCACAATCTGAAATGGAGTCCTTGTAGGAGAAGCCACAGGCCATGGTGACAACTGGCCAGGGAGAGGGCTTGCCCCAGGGGGAGGGTTCCCGCTCCCTTGCTGCCCCGCCTTCATCCCTTCTATCCCAAATGCCTTTGCCCTTGCAGCCTGCCCCTGCCTCTGCTGGCCAGCCCTCCAATAACACCTTAGAGGGCTGGGTCCCTGTCAAGGGGAAGTATGGCAAGCAGAAGCAGGGCCAGACCCTCCCCGCCACATCAGATGAGGAGGAAAACCCCTGAAAGACATTTCAGGAGGATGCTACTGATATCACCATTGAGCCTTTTTCCTTGCCCCCTGACCAGCGGACCAGCAGGTGGCTCTGACCAAGGAGCCAGACACAACAACACAGAGGAGCACTACTGCCCCCCTAGTGGAGGCCCTGTTAGATTTCTTCCTTGTGGAGGCTGTGGATGGAGCAGTCCCCATCCCTGCTGACCCTACCATGTCATCTGTACCTGCTGCCAGTGCTGAGGCAATTGTAACAAACTCCATTCTGTACCTGAAACTCTATGTTGTAAATGTAGAACTCCATCTTGATAAATGACTCCCCGGATGAGAACTGGCATGATTCGGAGGGCATGGGTTTTTGAGTGGCTGTGGAGATGGACAGGAATGCTGCAGGGGAAGAGCATCAGTCATCAACCAGCTCATCCTGTCCATGCTCTGGCACTGGCTCAATACCCTCATCCCACTTCTGAGGTTCCTGGTCAACCTCTGGAAGACAATTCTGGAGTTCTTTTGGACAGGACTGCACTGGGTCTCTGCAGGGATCCTGAGTCTTCCCTTGGAATTAGGAGGGCAGGGCCTGTGTTGTGTCCACAGCCAGGTCCATGCCTTCTGCCTCTGGGCCCTGCAGAGGCTCTTCTATAGTGCAGGTAGCCTGCCGTGGAGCCATTTGGCACACACCTTCCTCCACTGCTTCTGAGGGCTTTGATATGACTGGCAGCTCTAATATCTGCATCTGAGAAGTCTTCTGTGAGACCTCTCTAAGCTGTTGGTCTTCTACCAGGACCTCCTCCAGACCTAGAGGCTCATCTCAGCCTTCAGGTCCATTGTACCCACCAAAGGAGAGAATATCCTTGCAGAGTCCCTGCAAAACGACCTCTAGCTTAGTGTGCAGGTGGCAGAGACCCCGTAGTGAAATAAAGGTTGGTCCTGGCAGGTGTCACCAGGGTCAGAGACCTCCTGGACTACACCTATTGGGATTGGTTGGATCTCCAGGTGCTGGCTCAATCCATGGGGCTCTCCACACAACACATGGGGCTCTCCACCCTATGAACCCCCAGGCGCCTGCTCCAGGACATGAAGGAAACCTTGCCAACTACTGCTCAAGCTTTCCTTGAGTCGGTCCTGACAGAGGGTGCTCCCTGCCCCCTCTTAGTCCCGGCTCTCCCAGCTGTCCCTCCCCCCTCCATAGACACCAAGCTGCTGGATCTACAGCAGGCTCACTTTAGAACCACACCCACGAACCATCAGTACACTCTTATGCTCCACACCATCCATTTCCTCACCCTCGTGTCCCACTCAGACACAAAATGGCATGACCTACTACCATCAGAAGAGGGCGAGGACTCCTGGTGGGCTAGGGTATATGCCACCTTGACCCTGCGGCTCACCAGGGACATCATTTGGTGGCTCCTTCACAGATCCATGAGCACGGGCATATATTTGGTACAGTTCACTGCTTGCCCTGATACCTGCCCCTTCTGCAGCACAAGAGAGACCCTGGCACATACTCACCTTGAGTGTGCCAGGTTGCAGCCTCTCTTCCGGCTCCCTGACATTGTTTTTATATGCAGTCCTCATCCAAGGCCCCACAAAGTCACGGGACACCTTCAACAGTCACTTTCTAGCTCTTTGTGAGGTGGCCATCTACAAGACCAGGAAAAGGCAGTTGGCAGAGGGGGGTCTCTGTGACTCTGGGGCCTACTTCTGGTCCCTCATTCGATCACGTCTCTGGTTTTCTGGTCAGTGTCCTCTTCTGAATCCCTCGTTTTGAACTTTTGAACTTCACATCCATCCCTGTTTTTTCATTTGTTGTCCCCTGAAATCATTTGAAGTTGGGTCCAGTGCTTGCTCCCCTTAGGCTCGGGGAGGGCTTTTAGCAGTGGGCAGGCATGTCCTTCAATAGGAGCACCCTCCTGTAGCCTTCAGGTCTGACTCCGTCACAATATCTTTTTACTTCTTCCCCTTTTTTTCTAAATTAAATGCAGAAGACTAGAGAAAAAAGGGGAAGGAAAGGAAAACCCAAAGAGTAAATTAATTCAGTTTTGATTTTATACTTTTTTTTATTTTTATCCCTCACAGTTCTGGAACATGCATGGTAATAGTTTTCACTTTGTTTTTTTTTTTTTTTAATTTCAATAAAAAACCTTTTTTTTTAAATGAAAAGTTTGAGGAACTAATTTTTAAAATATCTGATTATTTGGAGAAAAGGCAACAAATGAGAATTTACCTTGTGAAGTTAAGAAAAGAAATAGAAATATTGTATGCAATAATTAACTAACATTCTTTTTGAAAATAAAGATTGAGTTTTATTAACTTATACTGTTAATTAATCTTATGATAAATGCAAGTAACTTGAAAAAATGGTTAATTTTTTTTTTAAAAAGAGACAGAATATTAGAATACTGTAGTCGCTACTGGACCATTTTCTAATTAAATTTTCAGGCCAATTAAGAAATATTTCTGTTACCTATTCACACAGTTTATACCCAGCCAGCAACAGAGGAGAGCTAGACCAGAAAGTCTGGGTTCTACTTCTTGGGATCTCCTATATTTCCTCAAACTCCTTTAGGCTTCCTTGAGAATCCTGGCCTCATCTGAGAACAAATAGAGCAAATGACATTGCCCAGAGAAAGTAGATTAATAAGTGGAGAACTTCTGTTAACAAGGCTCTGCTCTGAACTGTATTAGCACTACAGTCTGTGTTTCAGTTTACCAAAACAATTAATTTGGTGCATATTAACTGAGATGGGATCAATAATTCATAAAGAATTCCTGATTCCATTTTGTTGGAGTTTTTAATGAATTCTCACATATCTAAGTGATATAATTGTGAATTGCCTTCTTTTTCCCTCACAAGCAAAATTTTATTTGTTATAGCCCCGGTGCAACAGCATCTGCATCAGTCTGCCAACAATATTTTTTGGAAAGGAGAGCTACCCAAAATATCTCCATGGGCTTTGAACTTCCAGACCTCTTCTGTGAAGGACATCATACACCCCACCCCCAGCCCGTTTCCTATCTGTGAGTCCCCTCCATTGGCATCAAGGATAACAGATGTTAGTCCTCCCCTATTCTTCAGACACAATTCACCTTGAAGGAACAGTCCAGAGTCCAATGTGATGAGTTTACTGGGGCTAGACATACAAGCATAAAACTGTAGCCCTTCAGACCAGTCTAGAACTTTTCCCTAAACCTTTGACACTAGTCAGGCTTATCTCTATATTCTGAAAAGAGTTTCCTTCTCCCCTTCCCCATAATTATAGATCTACACAACAGAGCTCCCTCTTTTCCTAACTATAGTTTCCTAGGTCACAAGAGTACTGGCTCATATACAACAGTCCACCAGTTTACCAAAAAAAGTGATATGCAATCAGCCCTTCCTCCAGATTAGGCCCACACCCCTTCACATTCTCTAAAATCCACACAACTTTAGATAAAACAAACACTAGTTTATTGATTAAAATATGATTTTAAGTGAGTTTATAGGAAAACAAAGCACAATCAGTTAATCAATCCATCAGGAGTTAACCACTTTCAAACAAAAGAAATATGCATTCTAACCTAAAGTTTGTTAATGGGGAAAATGCTGAGCCCCGTGGCACTTGGCAAGGGGTGCCCCCCATGCCACCGTGGACCAGTCCCAGGTCCACCTAGCTCCTACAAGTTGACTTAGGCATCCAGTGTGGACACTCTAAGTTGATTTGGCAGGGTCCCCTTTAAGTCGACTTAATTTTTGAGTATAGACATGATAAGTTGACTTAACAAAGTTGACTTAAAGTCTATTTTGTTAAGTTGACTTTCCAAAGTCAACCTATTTGTCCAAGTGTAGACATAGCCTTAAAGATTATGGCTATGTCTACATTTGGACAAATAGGTCGACTTAAGGAGGCTTAAGTTGACCTAACTTAGTCCCTGTTCACACCAGGTTTTCATTAAGTGGACTTCATAACTACCGCCTGTTAGGTCAACCTAATGCTTAAGGCGACCTAATTAGGTCAACCTAAACCCAGTGTGGTCGCCTTAGGTTGACCTAATCGGCTAGGTCGACCTAACTGGCATCCTGACCTTCCTCCCAGGGTTCTTGGCTCCCAGAAGAGCCTGCCCTGGGCTCTCACAAGGCAGGACAAAACCCTGCCCACCCTACTCCTCAGAGCTGGCCAGAACTGCCATATTGGCATGATGTCCCAGGGCAGCAGCAGCCAGCAAAGGAGGAGGGCCCCATCCTGGACCCATGAGGAGCTCCTCACCCTCCTTGCCATCTGGGGGGATGAGGCAATGCTCTCCTGGTTGTGGGACAGCCACTGCAACCGGGAGGTAAATGCCGATATCTCCTGGGCCCTGGCTGCCAAGGGGCACACCTGCAACACTCAGCAGGTCCGGGTAAAGATCAAGGATCTCCGGCAGTGATACCAAAGAGGACCCGGGAGGACAGGATGCGGATGAGGCTAGCCCCCACTACCAACTGTCCTTACTTTGAGCAGCTTGATGCTTTTCTGCGGGGGGGGAGAGCACCGGGCTGCCAGCACATACCGTCAATTCCACCAAGCCCCCCCTTCCCTGGACAACGACCAGTTGGGGCTTGGTGGACAAGGATGGAGCCAGGCAACACCACCCAGCAGGAGGGCACTTCACCAGCTCTGGACCCTGGAGCCAGCCCGGAGCTGATCCCTGGCCCAGCAGAGGGTCAGGCACCACAGAAGCAGGAGGAGGAGCAGGGTCCCCTCGCTAAGCACCACCAGGGCGAGTGGACAGAGTGCCAGACACCTGCAGCACTTGACAGTGAGTGCTCCCTTCCTGTCTCCCTCCCCCCCTGTGGGCAGGACTGGGTATTCCTGTGGGACAGGCACTGTGGGGGACATGGCCCAGGGACAGACAGAGTCCTGGGGATGGGGGTAGGGAGGCCCTCCGACAGGGCAGAGGGGCCGGGGGCCATGTGGTGGGAGGGGGACCCAGACCCGAGTGCTTTGGGGGCATGTTGGGAGATGTGGTAGGGGGACCATAGGTGGGACCGTCAAGGCCAGACAGCCGGTGTCTGATACCGCTGGCACGTGGCCTCAGGAGACACCCCAAAGGCAGGGTTGCCTGCAGCTTGCCACCATGGTCACTGCACCTGATCTGGGCAGCACAGCACAGTAGCGTGTCCCTAGGGTAGGGGTCAGGCATGGGTGGGTGGGGGAGGTGAGGGTGCCTGGTAGCAGGGTGACCCCTTGATGCTACTCTCTGAGGAAGTGGTCCTTCAGCACCTCCCGGATGAGGACTGCTCACCGCTGGGCTTGCTGTGTCTGGGGTGTGGCATTGGGCTGCTCAAACTGGCCAGTGAGGCATTGGGCTTCGGCCTCCCAGAAGTGGGGACCCTTTGCCCCTGCAGCTCACAAAGATTGTGGAGCACACAGCAGGCGCTGACAACCTCCGGGATGGTGTGCTCGGCGACATGTAGGCACGTCAAAAGGGCTCTCCAGTGGGCCTTGAGCCAGTTGAAGGCATGCTTGACGCCCAGGCAGCACCTGTTAGGCCGTCGATTGAACAGCTCCCTGCTGGCATCCATGTTTACAGTGTAGGGCTTCATGAGCCAGGGGAGCAAGAGGTAGACAGCATCTCCCATGATCAGGACGGGCACCTGCACGTCCCAAAGGGTGATAGTGTGTTGGGGGAAGAAGGTGCTTGCCTGCATGTGGTGGTACAGGCTAGAGTTCCTGAGCACACAGGAATCCTCCCAGAGACTCATGGGGCTGTTTCATTAACTGCCACTATATGTGGGGAAAAGAACTGAAGTTACACTAGACATTGCTAAACATAAATCTTTGGAGAGACAAAATTGCCTATACTAGTGATGGACTGAGGTTACATGTTTTGGTACTAGATTGTAATTTTGAAAAGCTTTGAATTGGTCAGGAAATAAGTCTCCAACAAAGTTTTCTAATCAGACATGTATAAACTTATTCTTCCACCAAAAACAACAACAACAACAAAAGAAAATCAAACAAACAAAAAACCCAGAATAATTCAGGTCATTGTAGGACAGGTTTCTTCAGAAAACCTAATGATAGAAATGCTTTCTTCTAGGAACCCAATGTGTACGGTACACTGTGATTCATAAACACAGTTTTTAGATAGACCATACCAGAAAGTTTACATTACCTGATGTGTGTTCACACATGAATGTGAACATGTACTGTGTGCACAAACCACTGTCCTATGCTTGCTTTCAGATGTTATGAATTTTGCTCTTGTTTACATGTTGGAGAGTAGATTTTCTTGAGCCAATAGTACTGGCTTGTGGGAATCAGCAAGGCTGTGGTTTCCAAAGGAAGAGAAGGGAATTAAAAACACAAATTGCAGATGGCTGTGAGTGCTGAACTCCCTTAGCCTTCTTTGAAAACATCAGCCAGACATGATATGTGGTTCAGGGTTATTTCCGATATTTTAGACTCAGAAAAGGGACTCAAATAAAATATGTCTTAACATCTGCCTTATGTTCTGAGTTCTCTGCTTTTCTGGGGCAGACAGAGCTTGGGGAAAGAGCTGTAGCTGTGTGTGTCGTGAAAAGACTGAGAAAGAGATCAAAGCTCTGACAAACATCTAAGGCACCATGGTTTAGTGTTCATCTTTCATTTTGCACCCATGCCAAGCAATATCATAAGGGTGTCACTGATAAAACTCCCTTCCCAAACTTCCTGCCTATAACTTCACAGGCCCCTTTTTACTCCCAGGTTTGGGAATTCCTAAGTGATACTAGAAAAGAAGAAAGGCTCAGTCAAGGAGATAGTTAATACTTTCAGTTAAGATTTCGGGTTATCTTCATAAATATGTTGAGATCTGGGCTAGGTTATTCAAAATAGCCAAATGACAATAAACATTGATCTGCCAATGGGAGTTGTGTGCCAAGACCATTCTGACAATGAAAACCTAAACTATGCTTAAATTCTGCAGCACAACTTTCCCAAAGGCCTCCTTCACCTCTTTGTTCCTCAGACTGTAGATGATGGGGTTGAACATCGGAGTGATGACTGTGTACATTAGAGACAGAGATTTGTGAAAGGCTGGTGACCATTGTGCTGATGGTATTACATATATGATCATAATGGTCCCATAATACAAACTCACCACTATGAGGTGAGAAGCACAAGTGGAAAAGGCCTTCTGCCTCCCAGAAGAGGAGGCAATTCGCAGGATGGCTGAGAGGATAAAAATGTAAGACACAACAATGAAGAGGAAAGGGAGGAGCGATACCAGGGAGCAGAAGAACAGTACAATAACTTCCACCAAGGAACTTTTAGTGCAGGACAATTTGAGCAGCTCCTCCATATCACAGAAAAAATTATTTATTTCATTGGGGCCACAGAAACTTAGCTGGGGCACCATGGCCACTACAAAAGCGGTGGCTAGGAAACCAGTTATCCAGGAGGCAGATGCTAGTTGCAGGCAGACCCTGAAGTTCATCCTAACGTTATAGCTGAGTGGGTTGCATATGGCTAAATAACGGTCATAAGCCATGACTGCAAGAAGGAAGCACTCTATGCAAGCAAAACCACTGAAGAAATATAACTGTGTGATGCAGTCCCTGAAGGAGATTGTTCTATCCTCCACCAGGAACCCAGCCAGGAGTCTTGGGGCAGTGACTGAAGTGTAACAGGTTTCCAGAAAAGACAAATTCCCCAGGAAAAAGTACATAGGGGTGTGAAGGTGATAATCTGCCACAATCAGCATGACAATGAGAAGATTCCCAGCAATGGTCATCATATAGATCACTAGAAACAGCACAAAAAGCAGAATTTGAACTTCGTTCAGGTTTCCAAATCCCAGGAGGAGGAATTTGTTAATGGTTGTTTGATTTTTCCACTGCATTTGTGCCACATGCTCTCTGGAAGGAAAGGAAGAAATTAAGAAAAGAAGAAAGATTAACCAAACCAGAAAAATCTCCTTTCTTCAAATTTGCAATGATTTCCTTGTTATTCCATCCCTTTGAAATTTATTTAGTGTTGGATTAGAGCCAGATTGCCCAAAGCATTTGAGGATGTTAAGGTTCAGTTACTCTTCTAGGGAGATTTACACTGTGCTCTACTGGGCTGATCACTTGAAGATCCACCATTTCATCTCTGAGTGTAAGTGTAATGGGAGTATTGATTAAATGGTAATTGTATGCCTGTTTGCTTAACTCAGTTTAATGAAATTTGGTTATATCATTCAAAATCTTGCCTAGAGGGCCTGTATTATATAAATATTTTGTAACTGACCTAGAGGCTTGAACTTGAAAACTAAGTTGTGTTTCATTGCACTCTTGTCTTTAACTCCTGAATATTAGTTAGAAACATTTCAATATAAAGGCTACAACAGGAGGTGTAATTAACATTCAGGAGAAATTCCCAGGGAATGTAGTGGATACTCCATTCTTTGGAGTCTTTAAATCACAACTGATTGTGGGAGTTCCAGTTCAGCAAAGACTAGGCAAGATGCAACAATTACTGGGGGAAATTCTCTGATCTATATTACATATGACCTCACATTAGATGGTCATAAGGATCCCTTCTAGCATTGAAATCTATTAATTTCTGACCTAATGGGTTTTGTGAACCTGGGCACACTCTGAGTCTCTTTCTCCTCAGTTCCATTCACTCTGATTTTCAAGCATTCTCAAATCTCCTTGATTCACTTTCCCTCACCTATTGGTCCTCCCATCTGAGGTTATCAGCCCCACTGTCAACGTAGCCTGATGGACGTAGCACTTCAAAGACCCTGACACCAGTACTGTCCCTAAAGTAAAAGAAAACAGGGGTTGTCTGCTTCTCCATCCACATGTTCTTTAATCCTTTTAGAATTAACCTTTAACATCTGTCTAGAAAGCAACATGGTATCACTCAAACTCAGAGAATATATACTAGTCATAAGATAGTGCATGCAACTCACGTGTCCCTGATACTCCTATCCAGATGTTAATTCTAATGATGAAAAGCTGAGACTTGGTTGTCAACTTTCAACATCTTTTAGATGACACTGCTACCTAGTTATATGCCTTTTCCCGTTTACTAAAGATGACATCAGTGCAATGCTTTTCTTCATGACCTTTTTGTGGATTGCTGTTAGTCCCTGAGGGAAAAGACATAACAACTCCCTCAGATACCCTTTTCAAATGTCTCGTGAGGAAACAAAATTAGCATGTGAACCTGAAGAGAGTTAATAGCTTGGTAAAGCTCTAATGGAAAAAGGTTTCTAGAGAAAAGTTCTTTCTTTCTTTCTTTCTTTCTTTCTTTCTTTCTTTCTTTCTTTC
>ML685973.1:171229-209483 GCA_007922175.1 Pelusios castaneus
TTCTTTCTTTCTTTCTTTCTTTCTTTCTTTCTTTCTTTCTTTCTTTCTTTCCAATATTTTCTGTATTGCCCCTCAACATCACTCTATCTAGAAGAAACACATAATGAAAGTACAAAAAAGTAACTGTGGTGTTCATCTTGTATATGGTTCCAGATACCATACACTAACCAGGATCTCCAATATACAGTTCAGCCCAAACTGAATTTTAAAGCTTGGCCTGAATTTATCAGTCAATCTGACCCTGATTGCACCCCATGAGTGTAGAGTTGTTTTAAGACCTGATCTGATACAAACCCAGGACTTGTCAGATACTGATGTGTTGAGGTTGTCTTGAATGGTATGCTGAGGAGTCTGGGGTGCAGAGGGTGCTCAGGCAGTGGCTGGGACTCTGACAGAGATGTATGTGAATGGAGCTGTGGAGAAGGCCCCATTTTGGCATGAAAGAGACATATGGCAAGCTCCCACTATCTGGTCTGGTGTGCTGCTCTGCTTCCCCGATTGCCCACTCCTGGACCTGGATTTATCCCACTTTGCTAAGTGAACCCTACTTCTGGGTCAGCCCACACCAGCCTCCTGTGTGTAATCATTCCCAGGCAGTCAAAGTATGCTCACTATCAGGTGAGAGGTGCAAGTAGAAAAGGCCTTTTGCCTCCCAGTGGAGGTAGCAATTCGAAGGATGCCTGAGAGGATAAAAATATAGGATACAACAATGAAGAGGAAAGGGACCAGGGTTACCAGAGAGCTGGACACAAGAACAATGATTTCCTGCAAGGTCCTTTTAGTGCAGGACAATGTGAGACGCTCCTCCATGTCACAGAAGAAATTATTAATTTCATTGGAGCTGCAGAACAGTAGCTGAGGCACCATTGCCACTACTAATGCTCTGGCTGAGAAACCAGTTACCCAGGCTGCAGATACCAGCTGAAGACAGACCCTGAAATTCATCATAACCTTATAGGTGAGAAGGGTTGCATATGGCTAAGTAATGGTCATAAGCCATGGTTGCCAGAACGAAGCACTTTGTGCAAGAGAAAGCACCAAAGAGGTATAATGAGGCACCAGTGAGGCACCAGGAAGGGCAAAAGCAGCATTACTACAGGAGTCAATTATCCAGCAGCAGGTGGCTATCAGAAGGTCAACCAATGGGCTAGAGCACCAGAAGAAGAATGACTAGGTCTCCCAGGCTATGTCAACCCTACAGGCTCTGTTAAGTTGACTTAACAAGGTCGACTTTAAGTCGACTTAAAGTTGACTTTCTTAGGTCGACTTAACGGAGTGTCTACACTTAAAGTCGGCTTAAGTCGACTTAACAGAGCCTGTAATGTAGACATACCCATCCACACTGGCTTTAAGGCGACTCAATAAGGTTGACTTAAGCCTTAAGTTGACCTTAAGAGGTGGTGTTATTAAGTCGACTTAAGAAAGCGTTTAAGTTGAGTTAACAAGTGCCCAGTGTGGACATGGCATTCTGTAGGTTGACTTAAGCATCATTAAGTCGACCTAAGGCGCAAGTGTAGACGTACCCCCAGTGGTCAGCCTACTTCTCCAATAGCTATTTTATTTATTTCCTTATTTATAGAAAGTTTGGAGGAATTTCCTGGAAAAGAAATAGAGCAACCAAAGCTGGTTCATGAGTATTGATCAACTTTGCAGTTGCTTTGGGCTCAGTACATCATTCTGCACTGTGGATATTGAAACACCCATATGGGAGACTGAGGGAGACTTGAAATTGAAATATTTGTCATTAGTACATCTTAAATGTGTGGATGATATTGACTTTTTGGAGGGAAAACTGATCAACTACTGCTAAAGATGGGAGAGCTGAGAAAAACTTCAGAACCTATGAAGATACAACCAAAGTTATGTGTGTTCCTGTAAAAGAGAAACAAACAACTTTCTGACCCTGCTTTTTGGTAGCATTCACATGAAATGGTTGCATAGTAGTTTTAGCTATCAGGGCAGTTGATTTACAGCTTAATGGTCTATATCTGAAAAGTCACACATCTGATTGGTCTTTCATAAACAGCATTTCAGCATCTTCAAAGTCTTATGTTGATAGCCTCGATCTTTTAGAAAACTAAGAGCTGACTAGTCAATGCTGTTGTGATACCATCTGTGTGATGGGGAGCAGTAAAGTATGCATAAAAAACAGTAGAGCCAAGGAAATTAAATATTTTTAATGTCAAATGTTAAGCTATATTCTTAACATCTACTGGTTTTATTTTGTCCCCAGTAAGAAGGTACTCAGATAATCAGAGAAGGGTGTGGTCTTTCATCAATTGGGTATGCTGGGTCACATCCAATGTACAAAAGAAAGTATGATTTTACAAAAGATTTATAAAACTAATGTAGAAGGAAATAAAGCATTAGGCCAGCCACTTATGAGATCCTAAGATACAATTCTAATAATTTAGGAAACCTAAATCCCCTCCCCTGTACTGATGCTTGTCGAAGTAAAAAGATTTACTAGGTGAAATTGAATTCTATATGTCACTATGGCTGCATTACTGCCATGTTATATCTACCGTTGCTGATTTATACAAAGTGGGTTCATCAGGAAAGCCTGACAAAGTCCTGCTCCAAAAGTAAAGGCCAAAAGTGCAGCTGGATAAAAAAAAGAGTTAGATAACTTTTTAGAGACTAGATCCATCAATGGCTATTAGCAAGGAGGGGCAGGGATGCAAAATAATATTGTGAAATGTCCCTACCATCTGTTTGTCAGAGGCTGTGAATGGGCATTAGGGGATGGATCACTTGATGATCACCTATTTTTTTTCCTTCCCTCTGAAGTTGCTTGCATTGGCCCCTGTCAAGAAGACAGGATACTGGGCTAGATGGACCATTGCTTGGATCCAGTATGGCTGTCCTTATGTCCTTAGATTATAACACTCTCCAGAGAGATGGGACACCTAACTTCCCATCTCTGCTTCACATCCGGAAGATAGGGAAACTGAAGCACAGTCTTCACATCCCAGGTGAGTGTCCTCACCCAGGGGTAGGCACTAATTATCCCTGAGCTGCTTTGTGAATTAGCCTTCCACCCTCACCCCTGGATGAAACTATTTGTTGAATTTCTGTCAAATTTACAAATTATTGGAGGTCAACTGAAACTTGCTATTTGGGCAAATAAACTATTTGCCTGTAAATTTTCGCCCAGCTCTTTATAATACTGAACCTCCTTTGTCACATCTCTGTTCTAAGGAATTAAGTGTGGACGCTATTCCTTTACCTGGGTATTCATCTATTGGCCATTTCCCAAGTTTCCTGATCTGCTAACCTCTAGTGGTCTTTATGGATAGGCTCTTGAAAGGAGTATAAGGGAGATGAAATCATTTGCTGTTTTAGTTTCTATCTCCTTAGGCTGCTTTGAAAATGTGAGCCTTTCTGTAGATTACTTTGTTACTGCCCCTTCTTGAGATTGGATACCTACATCTTCCAGACTTCTTCGATAATTTGAGCCTCATTATTCTCTTTCTTTTTCATAGTAGGTGCCAATTAAGAAGGGATGAACCAGCACAGTGTTACTAAACACTTGTTACAGAGAGTAAACTTCAGGAATCTTGTCCCAGGGGGAACAAGACAGCACTTAAACAGCTCTCAGGAATCAAGTCCTAGTCTGGAAGTCTGGTGATGATAGGCTCTTTGCTCCATTCCTAATGAAAATCCTGCCCTCCTAGAGGGGTTTTGCTGCTTTGGATCTAAAATTATTTGATGTTGTTTGATGTTGTGTTTGAGAGGAAGGCAAAGAGATTAGATACAGAAATCAATGTCAGTCACTAGACTAAGAAAACAGTAAGAGAAATCCCAGGTCAGAAGTTCTCTTCATATTTCCCATTGATGTTTAAGAGGAAGGTGAGTTAATTCATACTTATATTCCTTTTTATCCTTTCAATTGGAGGGGACCAGATACTGCCTTCCTGGCAAAACACAGTTATTTGAACCACCTATTTCCCTCTCTCTTTCTTTTCTTCTCTTGCTTTCTAGGCAGCACTGAGAGAACAGAGATGGTGCAAGTTAGCAGTATCTTATATTTTGGAACGTGTGTATGGAGGCTTAGGGAATGGCAAGGTTAGGTCGGGATACTCTCTTGAAAAGGTGTTTGCCTTTATAATTCACCTTGTACAGAATTGGCCCATGTTGACATTCAGATTCTGCTCCAAAGTCTGTCTCTCTACTAAGGCAGTTGTCTGAAAAGCTGATAATGAGGGAAAATTTTAGTTTCTCACTCAGAGACATACAGAGATAAACATAGATATGACATTGGACAGAACATTGACTTCATTCCCAACTCTATTAGAAACTGATGTCAAAATAGCTGTTCAAATCCATGATATGGCAGGATAGTTCCTCTTCTATATGAACAGCCTGATAACGAGATGAGCAGGATGCTGAATCAAAAGTCCTATTGGGATTTTCAAAGGAGATGAAGGGATTTAAGTACAGGAGTCCCATTCTTTTCAATTTCAACACACTTTCCGTTACGTCACTGTGCCTAGATATGTTTGTTGGGCACTTTCTTTTATTATGATTCATATAGCTATCTCCGACTACCGGTATTACATAAAGGGGATTTTAAAAAATAGCTTTCACAACATATAAAATCTTTAAGCTTAAAGAGGAGAAAGCTACTGTTTAAAATGAATCCCCATTAGTTGCCAATAAATCCAGACCCCAAACTATCTCCCTAGGTTTGGGTAGTCAGGGACTTTGTTAAATCCTGGGCAGAATTCCTCTATTTTAGACCTTCAAATGAACTTCTCCTTTCACCTTCCTTAACATTCTAGCAGTAGCTAAGAGCACTGTTTGCTGCGAGTCCCTGACACTCATGCCATTCACTCCAAACCTATTTTTGATGTTCTCTTTCATACTTCTTTTCATTGTTCCATTACTCTATTTTCTTTTCATTGTCCAAAGTGTTTCTATAATGATGTTATTACCTTTGTTCTAATTTTTATAGATGTTCCCCTTCATGCAAGAATTCTTCTCTTATTGTTTCTATTTTATGGGTCCCTCTCCTAGTTTGGCGATATCAATTAACTTGGGGTTGTTTGTCTTCTTCACTACACCTATGTCCAGCTTATTTCCCTGCACTCTTCGGGCTGAGACAATTGCCTGGTCCCCACAAACATTAGTCTCTTCATTCTCTAGAGCACTGGTTCTCAACCAAGGGTGCATGTATCACTGGGGGAATGTAGAATTCTCCCACAGGGTATGTCAACTCATCCAGATATTTGCCTAATTTTACAACAAGCTACAAAAAGTCACTAGCAAAGTCAATACAAACTAAAATTTCATACAGATAGTGACTTTTTCTTATAACTGCTCTACATATTATATGCTGAAATGTAAATATACTATTTCTATTTCATTTTTTAAATTTTTTAACTAGATGGTTAAAAAAAGAGAAAGAAAACATTTTTTCATTAATAGTGCACTGTGACACTTCTATATTTCAATGGCTGGTATTGAAAGCAAGTAGTTTTTAAGTGCAGTGAAATGTTGGGGTTTGGAAGACTCCTGAAAGATGTAAAGTAGTCTGGAAAATGGTAAGAAAACCAGCTTCAGTTCAGTGATCATAAGCAAAAATGGTCTCTTAAATGTGTTCTTGCCACTGAGTTGCCAGTGCAGATACTTGGCAAACTGACTCTCGGGGCCAGCTCAAGGTTTCTTGGCACTCTAGGCGAACTATGACTTTGGTGCCCCCCGTCCAGGATCCCGGGACTGGAGTTAGCAGGGTGACCACCCTTGACCCTGAAGTTCAGTGAGCCCCATGCTGCCCCCTCTCCCCCCGCAGGTCCCACCTTGCCATCGGCAGCAGGAGATGCCGCACTTCAGTGGCATTTCTGTCCCTGTCCCCAGAGCAGAGTTACCATGCTCTGGCCCGCATATCACAGAAGGTACTTGAATTCCCTCACCATAAGATTATACCCTGCATCCATAGTAGAGCAGGGAATAAAGCCCAGGAGTCCTGACCTCCAGCCCCCTGCTCTAACCAGTAGACCCCACTCCCTACGCAGAGCAGCAAATACAACCCAGGAGTCCTGATTAAACCCAGCCCCATACTCTGTCCTTGGTCTATTCTTTGGTCCCTCTCTCCTCCTTCTCCTCTCTTAAGCCCAAGAACCAAGGTGGGATCTGTCTCACCTGAAAGAGCTTCTGATATTTGGTGACTCTGGTGGTATGTGGTTGTGGTGAAGGAGTGGAGGGATCCCAAGTGGAAAGTCTATGACATGACTGTGAGAAGGATGGAATGGTGTGTGGAAGTACAAAAATGTTGAGTGGAATCAACTACACACATCCCTGTGTCCCAGTCATGTCTTATGGCATTTGCATCTTTCCTAGGTCAAAGCTGCTTTCAAATGTGAGTTGAGTTCACAGTGTGAACTACTCATCAATCCCAGAGATGCCCCACTGGGCTTGGTCCTGTTGTCACAACCCTGAAGCTAGTGGGATCATTCATGCTTTACACCATGCAGAAGCAAGATCAGAATTATCATTCTGGGTTCTGGATTATATCTGCCTTGTACCTAAGGTCACCATTTACCTCTGGAAAGTGTGTGTTTTGGGGTCCTCCCCTCCCAGCCCCTGGCAGGGGTGTGTAAATGCCAATATAAAGCCAAAGACAGCAGAGAAGCAGTCCCCAAAAACCCAGGCTGCAGTTCAGGACTCCTGGGTTCTGCTCTTGAGCTGGGCAAGGAGTGGGATCTAATGGGCTAGAGCAGAGGAGAAGGTCTCCTGCCCCCAGCCCATGACTTCCCCAGCCAGGGGTGGCTGGAGCCAGGACTTATGCCCCTCCACATGCCTGCTTTGGCTCAGTCAGGGGCAGGGGAGTTAGCATGCCCCCGTCCCCTTGTTTGGTTTCCCCAGCAGTTATAGGCGGGGGACGTATGCCACCTCTTTCAGCTGCTCCCAGAGCCAGGGCAGGAATCAGTCATCCAGCAGCATTCATTCCCTCCACATGGTTTCCCCAGCCAGCAGGTGACAGTGGTGGGATATTTTGCCCCCACTGTGCCTAGCTTCTGCTGGGGCCATGTTGATGGGTGGTCAGGTTAGGTCAATCACAGGCATCATCTCCCTGCTTTCCCAACTCTTTTAGGACTTTTGGCCCTGCCTGGGCTCCTGACTTCCAAGTGGCCAAGGGCTCTCCCTTCCCCCTGCCCTAAGCCCAGCACATCTGCCTGGCCAGCAAGAGTCACCACCATTACTGCACGCCCCATCCCCAGCTTTGTAACTGGCCCACTGGGAGTTGAAAAAAGGTATTCACCTGTCCTGGTGCCTTGGTAGCTTGTGGCTGGGATCTGGGTTGAGCAGATACAGGAGGAAGATTTCTTTTTGCTGGGTTTGCTGAGAAGACAAGGAAGGAGTGTGGTCTCCCATTCTCTAAGTTCCCCATCTTCAAAGCATCTGACGGAGTGGGATTTTCTCCCACAAAAGCTCATGAGGTAAATAAATTTTTCTAGTCTTTAAAAATGCCACAGAACTCCTTGTTTGTTTGGCTGACCTAGACTAACAGGGCTACCCCTTTGGAACTTCTCACCCTTATTAACATCTTAAACCCACTGTCCTTGAGCAGCAGCCCCAGGGCTGATTTGCAGATCAGGGAGGCATTTTTGTTAAATGGCTTAATACACTGAGTAATCACCCAGAGAAAGCTGAGGGAAGGGCACTTTGTTGATGCCCTTGAAAGCCTGGCACCCTAGGTGACTGCTTAATTTACCTATATGGTAGGACCGGACCTGCTGACTCTGTCTCTCCCAGCCAGGCTGCTGCAGGTATTCCTTATATGCTCCACCATCTTTTCCTTTTCAGAACACACTGTTCATTTCAGGAACAGTCCTGTCAGTCACATTTCTTTTGTATATAATTCAGCCTTGATGGGTGCTATTTGTCCTCCTAATGATCTTCTCCATCTCTCTTTTGAAGTATCCTTTCACAATCAATGAGTTTGGGAATCTTCTGTCACTAATAGGTTTGATCTCTCTCCATCATTGTCCATGCATGGATTTCTATGTATAGCTTTTCAGGCTCTCTTTGGTGATTTCCTTTCATGCTTTCTTCAGGTGGGATATACCGTTGACCATTGTTTGTTGTCATGATTTGATGGTTTTGTACGCTGGCTGTCTCATCATATAGTTTAACATTATAATCCTCCTTATCAGTTGTTTCCTTGCCTGATAGCAGAACTTTTCTTCACCACATCATTGACTATACATCCTGTCCACTTGTTGATTGATATTCATTTTGATGTGCTCCTCCTGCTGCAAGGCCTTTATAATTATTTAGCCACAGTGAACAGCTTCAGCAGGAGAGTCTAAGAGAGCCTATAGTCTCAGCTGACAGGAGAGTTTGTGAATATTAGACAATAGTTGACTAATTAAGGATATATGAAGTAAGAAACAGTATTGAGGGCATTATTGACAGCTTCTTTAAAGCAGGCACCATGTACATTGAAATGAATTACAGTCAGTGGTTCCAAATGATGACCGAGTTGTAGTAATATGTGTGAGCTGAATGTCTTCAAGCTGACCGTGGGGATCTCTGTTCTTATTTCCTACCTCTAGTGCTATGAGAGTCCAAACAGAAGAAGAATTCTCATTTCAGCCATCTTTATTTTTTCCTTGATTTCCTTCTTCCAGAATTCAGACTGATGGGACGAGCTTTCTGGCATGGAGCACCTTCGTGGGTGTGAGAGAGTCTTTGTATTATGATGTTTCACTATCGTGTACATAGTTTTAATAGTCCTTCTTGGGGGAGCCATCCCTCCTGACTGCATTCATAAGTTCAGAACAAGGTTTCTGACAGTTTTAAAGGGAACCTTAGGTATTACCTTATAGCATGCAATACACTCAATGACAGGTAAGATTAATGCCTTTTACAGAGTCTAAACACTATACACATCCTTACATGTCTAACACTTATTTTAATCAATACTAGCATACAGGTGAGCTAGTCTGGTTTCCAGGTATGAATTTGTCAGTACTTAGCTGATGCCTAGAACAGCATTAGCAAGACCTGGTCTACTAGCATCATAAACACCATGATGGCCTGATTTTAGGATTGTGATATGTAATGTGGCAATAAGGTTCCTTGGTCCTTTTATGAATCTAGTCCATTTTGTTTATTTAAAGCATGCATAGGATGTAGTAGGCCTTTCCTGCATTCACCCGATTGATTAGATGTTCACCCACATGCCACATCTATTTACTTTTATATGTGTTAATTTCATTTATATTTTCTGATCTTTCAGGTCACAGTATTCCTGAATAAATATCAATGGAAAATCAAACTGCAGTGACTGAGTTTATTCTTCTGGGATTTTCTGGTGACCCAATGATGCAGATATTCCTCTTCCTGTTGTTTTTGGTTATTTACATCATCACTTTGTTGGGAAACATGATGATCATGCTGGTGATAATAGCTGATTCACGCTTCAACACTCCCATGTTCTTTTTCCTGTTCCATTTATCCATGGTTGATATCTGCTATTCCTCAGTCACTGTCCCTCAGATATTGGTGAATTCCCTCGAAGAGCACCAAACCATTTCTGTCAATGGCTGCTTTGCCCAGATATTCTTTTTTTCCCTTGCAGCTAGTACAGAAATTTTTATTCTGTCAGCCATGGCTTACGACCGCTATGCTGCCATCTGTGAACCACTGAGGTATGTGGAGACAATGAGTAAAGCAATCTGTGTTCATCTGGTTATTGGTGCGTGGGCAATAGGCTTCTTCCAAGCCCTGCTTAACACAGTTTTTGCCCTCAAGTTGCATTTCTGTGGGCCTAATCAAATCAGCCATTACATCTGTGAGCTCCCTGCTCTGTTACAACTCTCCTGCACTGTGAACCTCTTCAATCAAGTGGTGCTTCTTACTTCTATTTTGATACTGGGATCAGGTGCCTTGCTCCTTACCCTGGTCTCCTACATTCACATCATTTCCACTATCCTGAGGATACGATCTGCAGAAGACAGGCACAAAGCTTTCTCCACCTGCAGTTCTCACCTGATAGTGGTGGGTTTATTCTACTTGACTGGTTTTATCCAATACACAAAACCCAGCTCAGTCTCCTCTGTGGTAATCGATGAAATGCTCTCTATCCAATACAGCATCTTGACCCCCATGTTAAATCCTATCATCTATAGTTTGAAAAACAAGGAAGTGAAAATGGCCTTAGGGAAAATACTGATAAAATTCAAGTCTCCCAGATAGTGGCAATGCTTGTTTTGTTTTGTTTTTCCGTTTAAACTGGAGAGAATAGAACTGTTGCTAACTAATGGTTTGGACAGTCTCAGCTCTGAATTTCAATTTAAGCCCTAAATATACCAGGACACGGTAGTGGCACTGTGCACAGAAGTGTAAACTGACCTTAATTACAGATCTCCAGCTGGTTAAAAGCTAAATGGCTGCCTCAAAATAAACCGTGATTTGTCAACTGAGGAACTTTGTCAATATGTATAAAAATGTGACTCAGCATGCAACACCTGTAGTCAGAGTTTGGTTTAAAAAGGATGCAGACTGGGCTTAATGAGGGTCGACCAATAAACTGAGATTTTCAAAGTGTCTAGTGCAGTTAGATGCCCAGCACCTGTTGAATGAGAAAGCTATATTCCTAGAAAGATGATCACAGAAAATTAATACAGCTGGCTGAAAAATGGGTATATTTTAATGAGAAACATGTCTCTCCTTCTCTACAATGTTTGGAATTTCTACTTACTTTTTGACTCCACAGTATGTCCTAAACCTCACTCTGTTGTACTGTAAATTTTTCATGCCAGAAATGATGAATGTTTTCATTTTTGTGATTATGTTCTACATTTTCCCCATGATTCCTGCCTGAACCCTGACCTATACAATTTCCTGTGAAGTTATAGGCAAGAAGCTTGAGACCAGACTTTTCTCAATTGCACCCTTATGGTCCAGTTGTCTTTGATGTCTCTTGGTATGCGTGAAAAATGAAAAAAATGAAAAAGTTGACTTAAGGGTTAATCCCAGTCCACACTGTACTTGAGTCAACCTAAGTATTTGATTTAAGGATTAGGTCGACCTAATGGATGGTTCTTATTAGGTAGACCTGAGCTTTCATTAAGTTGACTTAAGGAATGTCTTAAGTCGACTTATTAAAAGTCTGGTGTAGACAGGGAGTAATTTAGGTCGACTTAAGGGGGGAAGGGAGACCCAGCTCCCTCCTAGCCAGGACCCTAGCAGTCCTGGCCGAAGGGAGCCCAACGCTCCCTCCTAGCCGGGACCAAGTGGTCCCAGCAAGAAGGAACCGCGGGGGTTCCTTCGATCCAGGACCCCCTTGGGTCCCAGCAAGAAGAGAGCTGCCACCTCCCTTCTCTCCAGGAACGCTACGGGTCCCAGCTAAAAGGGAGGGGTGGCTCCCTTTTTGCCGGAACCCGCGCTCGGGTCCTGGCTAGGAGGCAGCCCCACGCTCCCTCCTAGCCAGGATCGAGCTCCAGTTGCCGGGAAGCCTCCAGGTCTTCCCACCAGCTGGCGTCACTGTGCCGGCAATTGCAGTCCTGACCAGAAGGGAGCTGAGCAGTCCGGGGCTTGCTACGTCGGGGAGATCCAGCCCCGTGCAGGGCTGGCTCTCCCTGGACCTAACTAGTCGACTTAGAGAGTCTAGTATAGACTCTCTAAGTCGAGTTAGTAAGGCCCACTTTAAGTCGACTTAGGAGTCCTGTGTGGACTCTCTAAGTCGACTTAATAAGTTCGACTTAAAGTGACTTATTTAAGTCAACCTAAATCCCTAAGTGTAGACATAGCCTAAGTCTGACAACCACCCCAGGAAGAATCACATAGGGATGTGAAGGTACTGATCAGTCAGAACTAGAGCAATGATGAGGATGTTCATAGCTACAGTCACAGTGTAGAGCACTGGAAACAGCAGGAAGAGTCTGCAGTTGAGGGAGATCCTCAGATCCAAAGAGGATGAATTCTGTGATGGTCATTTGATTTCCCTGGTGTTCATTTGCTATGTGTTTCATCTATGGGAAATAAAGCAAATTCTGCAATTTATAGTCTAACTTCCATTTCAAAAAAATCAATGTTTTAATTCTATTTGTCCCTAACTGGTTACCATCCCAAAGGTTGAGTCACAACTCCAGATGATGGTGGTATTCTGGGTAAAATTTTCAAAAATGCCTAAATTCAATCACATTGGAAACATTCCTATTGTTTGGTACCTCTATGCAGCTTGCCTTCAGGTTCCTTAACATCTAAAAAATCACTTCAGCCATGTCTGAAATTATCAATGGTGCCTAAGGAAATCAAATGCCACTCTCTTGTGCTCATATGACGTATTAATCAGATCTCATCGCAGTGATCAGACCATATTTAACCATATTTACAAAGTCTAGCAGTTTCCAGTGGAGTAGACATTAGAATTTGATTCCAGAGACTTGGGATTAATGCTGGCTTATTCAGTACCTGATCTTGGTTTGTAACTTCATATCTCCTGGCCTTGTGCCTCCTCTATGAAATCATTGATGATGATACCACTTATTGTTTCTTTAATGTGATTTGAAATTTATTAAACAAGAACTCTGAACATATGCTCATTTCTCTTGTGTGAAATGGAGATGATACGTTATAAAGTTCTTTAATATCTATGCCAATGAGTGCTGTATCACTGTTATCATACTGCTACAAGACCATTCAGAACTTTCAATACACTCTAGGAGAAGAAATGCATGCCTAATATTCACATCAACCTTTTACATTTCTGCCTCAATTCTGAAGAAAGGCATTAATCATTTGTTTCAAAACACACATCATTTTTAGCAATTTTTCTTTTCTCATCATATTGGAGAGATTTCTCTCTTAAGTCTGTCCACAAAGTGAATTACATAGTATGTTAATTTCTCTGCAGGAGAACTAAACTTCTGTATAGGCCCTTTTGGCACTTTAAACACATCAATGAGTGTGGCTGGAGAGAGAAATTAAGGAGGTCTGCCAATGGTTCCTTGGCTAAGGTTGCTGAGAAAGTTTAGGCAACATGTCTTTGTCCATTAGTTATTTCCATTTGGTTTTATGAATGCAATTTCTAATTGCAACCATCATTCTGGATGAGGTCACCTCTTTGGAAACAGGACATGTGTAACATATGCTGGGATAGCAAAGTCTGAGAAGCAGTGACAAACCCATCATGAGTCATCAATGCTGTATGGCTCCCTCTCCCCCACAGTGAACCAATGAAAGTGTTGGGAGACCCACCTCTAAGAATCATGCCTTAGATTCCCACCCAGTTCCAGGGAAATCAGTGGCTGGATCCATTCACAACAGACCAGCCTTCATTCTGAGAGGGGAACTTGATGAGGTTATTATAGTTGCATTTAGATTTTCCCATTGACTGAAACTTGAAATGACTCCGCTAAAGGAAACCGCAGGCACCATCAGTAATGAAAAATATACAATGGACCTCTCACAGAGACTGCTGATTTCTAAAGTTTCTTATACGGCTTTTGATGACAATTGGAGATTTGCTGCTAAAAGCACCATTTTCATGATTTTGGTTACCTGAGCCTCAACTTTTCTTATAATCTCATTATTGCTGCCAAAATGCTCAGATAGAGTTGAATTTTGGTAATACAAGATAGTGACCTAACATATGTGGATATATGAGAATGTTGTTGATTTATTCCACATAAATACAAAGATAATCTGACAGATAATTCACGGCCAGGGCCTATTCATGCCTTGTCCTCTGCAGAATCAATCACACAAGAAAAACCCTCAGACTCAGACACAGACACACATAAACACTTATTCAGGTGTATATATTATAATCAGGGAACCATTACATTTTCCTGTGGGTACAAGGGCATGACACACACAGTAGGAACATGTTCCAAAGGGGTAGCTGTGTTAGTCTATTGCAGAGAAACAAATAAAGTCCTGTGTCACATTTAAAGACTTGATCTATGTCATACACTTCCCTGCATTTAATTTCCTCCCATTCTGTAAATTTCCCATCTTCAAAGTGTCTGACGAATTGGGATTTTCTCCCACGAGAGTTTATGAGATAAATAAACCTGTTAGTCTTTAAAAGTGCCACAGGACTCTGTTTGTTTCACAGTAGGAACATGTATTTCAGGGCATGGGACCACCCAGAAGGAAATGAACCTGGCTGGCAATTTTGTCTGACTCCAGAATAAGAGGTTTGCAAAATGATAAAAGGAGTTTTGATGGGAATTTTTCACCTGATTGCTATAGAGGGAGATTTTCAATGGCAAAATAGAGCATTTAGGTGGAAAGTTAAGTTTTACTCTACCCACAGAGAAGCAAACAAATACAATACTTGTAGGCTTTTATCAAATTCCAAACATTGGCTATGACTGACTGGGTTGATATTAAAATCCATGTAATAGGATTCCAGGATTGCCACTCAGTGAGTCTCTCTGAAATCTATTAAATCTGAAAAAAATCAGAAAGGTGAAAGCAAAGAAATGAATTACACTTAAAAAGGATGTTAAAAAGAAAGAATTATAAGTGTATTAGTAGTAAGCAAAATGTAGGTCTCTTTGTCAGCAGGAAAGTAAGTAAAGAATGGTTGACATATAGAAGGCTGATAAATAAATATAACTACCGACACAACACTGCCAGCACACATAGTAACTTTAAATACCCGTTAATCTCTTTCTCCATGAAGCATAAGAGCACAGATTAATTATTAAGATTTATCAATTCGGTATCAACATCCATTCATCTATCTATCTCTTGAGACAAAGCTCTTCCTTTACCACCTTGGTGGGTCCAGCACTTACTTCTAATCTTCTAATGGTAAGCCACGGAAATACTTTATCCATTAATGTTCTTTCATCCTCTAGTGGTGGGGGAGGGTAATACAGCTTCTCTCTAAGCTGGCTGTTCCCTGCTGTCTCCCATTCCTTTCTCTGGGTCTCATAGGCCCCTGCCTTTTACCAAGGACTCTCCCACCCTTGACTAGGACCCAACCCAGATACCTTAAAGATAGCAGCCTCACATGGTTGCTTCAGAAAGCTGTTTGCTTCCCTAGGTTACTTCCCCATGCCCCTTCACTTTTTCTAGAGTCTGCTTGCACAGATGAGGGTTGGAAGGGATTTCAGGAGATCATTGAGGCCAACCCCCTATTCAAAAAAGGACCAAGCACAACTAAATCTTCCCAGTCAGGGCTTTGTCAAGCCAGGTCTTAAAATACACAGTCGTCTGGCAGTGAGATACATTTTTAGCAGTCCGTTCCTGCCTTCAGTGTTTATCACCATCTCATGACTTATGTCAACTTATATATCTTAAGATAAGATCATAGTTTTCAGTATCAATATTGTAACTCCTTGCATAGTATACACACATACTTCTTGCAATGATGATGAAGACGATTGTGACAAAGGCTTTGAGTAGAGACCTTACATGGCCCTTTTTTGGTTAACTCAGGGGATCCCGTAAGCCTATGTACCCCTCTGCACTCTGTCATTGAAATCAAGTGATTTTTGAGTTACACATGGCCAAGTCAATAGCTTAGGTGACTCTTAAGTGGGGTCTGGTGACATCAGGGGTAACTCAACCAAATCTTCACTCTTTATCGCTGGGTGGTTTGCATACTGCACTCTCTATCACCTGAAATGATTCAGTGAGGGAAGGTAAATGTGCAAGTGTGTCAAGACTTTTCACTGATGGCTTGGGACACATCACTGTTGCTTCTATGGCCACCTGCTACTTGCTGTTGTGCTTCATCAGTGGGGTGGTGGGTCGCCACTGCACTGTTCCAGGTGCACCCAAGGGAAGGATTTCTGATTCAGAAAGACATGGTTCCTTCCCCTCTACTCCCCATTTGCTTCTGGCTAGCTCATTAGGCCTAGAAAGTAAAATTCTATCATTGCCTCCTACTTCCCACCAACCATTTGCCAAAAGCATCCATACAGCTTAAAACATGGATATAATACTCCAACTGAGTCCTCAGCTGTGACAAGTAGAATAGAAAATTATATCTGATGACTATTATATACACCAGCATATTGGCCTTTCTGTAATTACATTGCCATGTTGGCTCTTATTCAATTTATGATATAGTGTAATCCCTGGCTATTGTGGACTGCTTCTTACATGCCCCCCGCCTACTTTGTGTAGGTACCTTTTATGATTGCAGGACTTTGCACTTATGTATACTGAACTTCATTCTATTGCTTTATGATCAATCCTCCAGTTTAGCAAGGTCATTTCAACTTCTAATCCCATCCTGCAAAGTGACTGGGACACATTCCAGCTAGCTGCCATCCATAAATGTTAGAAAAATATTCTCAACTAACCATTAAGTCATTACTGAAAATATTGAATAATATAGGACACTAGACAGAACCTGGTGAATCCCACTGAGTCCTCCCAGTGTGGCAATGAATCATTGATAATATTTTTTTTTAGTCTAATATTTGAACTGAACATGGGGCTCCTGCTGCTGATGATAGTACTGACCCACTGAATCATCTTCTGAGTTACCAATGGTCACTCTTCTATTTAATGTAGAATTTGGGCCAGCGACACTAAACACAAAAAAGGCAAAGGCGGGTGATTGTCAAAGGAGTTAGCTGACCAATTCTCATTGCAATTTAATGAGAACTGAGTGATCCCTACCTCCCTTAGCTACCTTTGAAAATCTCAGATTGAGGCTCCAGTCTTAATCCTAAAGATGTTACTGCTGCAAACTTCCTCAGGTTCATCAATCACAGAAGAGATATGTAATAAAAGGCATTGCTGGTCTTGGTCTTCTGGTAATCTGGACACATTTCCTAATTATCAGCTGACCAAAGCAAGAAGATACATAATCCATCATTCACTAACGCCCAATGTGTCAACCTGAGTACAAAAGATTATAGATATACAACATTATAAGCACTTTAGTTTATCCACAAAGCATTATAAGAATCTGGTTCATCTCACAACAGATACAAAGAACATTGCTACAAATATCAGTCTAAATCATTAAAGGCCTATTTATCTATCACTTTATCTATCAATAAAGGCCTGTTTACAAAGGTATGTAGTCACAAAAAAGATGCAAGTTGGTATCTAGTGAAATTTTATTTTAAGTGTCAGAGCTGGTTTGAGATCTAACGCACAATGAGTTGGGTCACCTAGGTACTTGGGGTATGTCTACACTGGAGGTTCTGTTAAGTCGACTTAGCACGTCCACACTAAACACTCCAGTTGACTGCCTGCATCCACACTGGTGTGTGCTAGGTTGACGGAGGAGTGTTGTGGGGGTCTGGAGCTATGTTCCCTCTACGCTGCGCGGGTGCCTGGCAGTGCAGAGGCCACCGCACACCTCTCACAGACACCCGCATAGCCTAATCCCTGTGTCCCTTCTCTCCAGTGCGATCCCCCGGCCGTGGCTCATCCTCAGCCCTATCCCCTGACCGTGGCTCCCTTTAACCTGATCCCCCGGCCGTGGCCCTCCTTCTCCCCAGCCCGATCTCACCACTGCGGCTCTCCCCTTCTCCCCAGCCGCGGCTGTCCCCTTCACCCCAACTCTTCTCCCCAGCCGCGGCTCTCCCCTTCACCCCAGCCTGATCTTCCCCAGCCCCGGACCAATGCAGCCTGATCTTCCCTGGCCATGGCTCTCCCCTTCTTTCCAGCCCAATTCCAGTTAGGTCAATTTAGGGCTATTCCCCCATCCACACTGGCTTTAAGTTGACTTAATAAAGCCAACTTAAACGTTAAGTCAACTTTCAGAGGTGGAGTTATTAAGTCAACATAAGGAAGCGCTAAAGTCGACTTAATAAGTACCAAGTATGGAAGCAGTATTCTGTAGGTCGACTTAAGCCTCGTTAAGTCGATCTAAGGTGCAAGTGTAGACATACCCTTGGTGCCTTTCTGTATGTTTAGGAATCTAAATACCTTTAACAATCTGGCACTCTGCACCTCTGTTCCCATCTGTATAACAGGGATAATGATTCTTCCTTTCTTCTGCCTCTCTGCTCCCCCACTTGCTCCCTAGCAGTAGTAATTTACTGCTGACCAGGTTGCTAAAATGCCACCATTCCCTGATATTCCTGCTCACAGTCTGCCAAATTTGTGTATCTGGTCTTTTCAGGCCAGGTTGTATTAAACTTGGTGTCAGTGGGGCATCACTAACTGCTATCATAATACCAAGGCATGTGTGTGCGTGCATTGCCACTATCTGCAACGAATAAGGACTACTCAATATGACTGTGTATGCATGTGCACCATTCTGCTGGAGGAAAGGGTGCATTCTCAGGGCATGAGGATGTTCAAGTGTTTCCAAGTGTGGTATCTTGCTTTGTGCTGTGTGTGTCTGTGAGTGAGAGAGAGAGAGAGAGAGATCACAGGGGAAGTCAGAGAAATACCAAAAGCAAACACTCAGATGAGACACAGAGAGGCCTTCATGTGGGGAATTCCAGCAGGGACAATGAGAACAAGCATAAGAGAGTATAGCAGAATGGCCGGATCTGGGGTATAGCTGGGTGCCCAGGAAGCCCACTGCGGTTAGTGGGAGATGTGGGCCATTTTCTTTGGCCACTCCAGGGTAGGACAATGCCTCTATTGAGTTTAATTTTAAAATAAGAGAATACACTGTACTTTGTCTTCCAGGGATTACTAATTAAACCCATAGATGCTCAGGGATTGTGTCCCTGGTGGCTCTGAAGGCAGATGAAATACTCCTACTTGACAACATCCACTATGCACAAGGACATGCTAGCTTACTGCAAAGGTAGCACTTCTGCTGTCTGAATTTGTTGCACATACCAGGGATCGGTTCTGCTACTGGTTACACCTGTTCATCTTTAGTGGGATTTTGCTTTTTAACCAGGGAACTGGGAAGAGGCTATCATTCAAAACAAACAGAAGTCCAAGGCAAAGGCTCCGATTAGGATCTTCATTAATCAAAGGCAATCATTAGGAAACACCGCAGACATCATATGCTTTACTCCAGTCCAGATTCACATGCGGACAGAGTGAGTCACAGTGTTGTGTTTGCATTTTCATGGATGGATGGATGGACGGACAGACAGATAGATAGATATTGGCCTAGCTCCAAAACTCCAGGGTGGGAGAACAGATTATGAAGTTAAAGAATAAAGTCACCAGAAGAACACATAAGTGGGAACAACTTCCCTTGTGGGAGTTCAGCCTGCTTGCAAGCTGGGTCAGTTTATGAATTGAATGATATGGCAGGACTGCCTGCAGCAGCAGGGAGTAGACTGGGTTAAATGAGAGAGGAGATCCCTTTCCGTCCTGTGTCCTTATGAGGTGACCCAAAATATCCACACACTAAATGTTTCCCCCCCCCTCTTACTTCCACAGATGACCTATGCCAGTGAAACTGCACAGGGGAATCACAGCATGGTTACCCAGTTCATTTTCCTTGGCTTCCCCCAAGATCCAGCAATGCGAGCGATACTTTGTGTTTGTTTTTCCATTATCTATGCTGTCTCTCTCATGGGAAATGGTGTCATTGTCCTCATCACAGCACTAGACCCAGCCCTCCACACCCCCATGTATTTCTTCCTCTGGAACCTGTCCTTCCTAGAGAGCTGCTACATCTCCGTCACCATCCCCAAGATGCTGGCCAACTTTGTCTCTGAGGAAAGGACCATCTCCTTTACTGGTTGTGCCATCCAGATGCATTTTGTCCTTTCCCTTGGCATGGCTGAGTGCTATCTGCTGGCCGCTATGTCATATGACCGCTACAGGGCCATCTGCTCCCCATTGCACTACCCCGTCATTATGAACCCCAGAGCCTGTGCCAAGTTGGCCACAACCTGCTGGCTCTGTGGAATTCTGATGCCCATGGGAAAAGTCATTTGGATCTTCTCCATGCCCTACTGCGGACCCAATGAGATCAACCACTTCTTCTGTGACATCCACCCTGTGCTGAAACTGGTCTGTGGGGACACGTCCAGGAGTGAGGTCTTTATTTTACTTATAAGCTTGATCATTACTGTCATTCCTTTTACACTGATGCTGGCGTCCTATGCCTGCATCCTCTCCACAGTCCTGAAGACTTCTTCCCCCGAGGGAAGATACAAAGCTTTCTCCACCTGCTCCTCCCACCTCATTGTGGTCATCTTGTTCTATGGCTCAGCCTGTGCCATGTACCTGAGGCCCAAGTCCAGCCATGTTGGCAGTGTGGACAGAGTGATGGCCCTGTTCTATACAGTTGTTACCCCTACATTAAACCCCATGATCTACAGTCTGCGGAATCAAGAGGTGAAGGCTGCTCTGAGGAGACTGAGGAGGAGGAAAAGGTTTTCATGAACGATGTAAAGCTTTGGGCTGTCCAGTTCAAATTAGTAATTTTTACAAAAATAAAGTAAAATGACCAAATCATTTCTTCTGCCCTCATTTTCACATGAGGTAGGTTCAGTTCCTGGCTCCAGCACAAAATCACTGTGTCCTAGACAAACCTCTTGGTTGTAAGGTCATAGAGGTCATGGTGGTCCTTTAATCCAGTCCAGTTCATGATTTTTTTCCTCTAACAGCTTTTCTTCCCTCTCATATCTAGGAGTCTGTCATAGGAACACCTGTCTGAAACTAAAGACAAGAAGCTGAATCTTTCTTTCTTTCTTTCTTTCTTTCTTTCTTTCTTTCTTTCTTTCTTTCTTTCTTTTTCACTCTTGCTATGTATCAATAGTACATATTGAAGGCAGACTTGCTCACCTCCAGTCAATCCACTTCTTTTGTCAAGAAAAATCAGTGGGACAACAGATGGGTATTGAATCATTCCTTGGAAGGAAAACCTGGGATTTCATTGCATCTTCTGTATCTTCAAGGCACGGTGAGGGGTTCCAGGTTTTACATATGGGTAGGAAATGACTGAATGCAGGAGCCAGATCTGCTCTAACTGAATGATGGGAAAGCATAAGTTCTGGAATATTATCATAGCCTATAAAGGCTTTTCCATGACAGAACTAGTAGCAACAGTCTCAAGATTCAATGAGGATGACTAGATTGGATACTAGGAAAAAAATTCTCTTGTAGGGTGGTTAAACACTATAATAGGTTACCTAGGAGGAGATGAAATCTCCATCCTTAGGGAATTTTAAAGCCCAGCTTGACAAAGCCCTGGCTGAGATGATTTACTTGGGGTTCACTCTGCTTTGAGCAGGAAGTTGGATTAGATGACCTCTTGAAGTCCCTTTCAGTCCTAATTGTCTATGATTCTATGATATTCCAGTGTGAGTGGGAAATTCAGCTCACATTCTCTTTTTATGGCAGTGTCAATCAGGAGTAATTCTGCTGAGAGCATACGGTGCTGATTCTCTTCTTCTCACTTTCTCTGGTATATATTGGAGTGACTCAAGAAAAGATAGTGGATTTAACACTCTAGGAACTTGTCCACATAGGGATATCCAAGAAAGTTGATTTAAATTAATTGAAGATACGGATTAAAAGTAGTTAAACTGAATTAAACCCTTTTCTGGACACATTCATTCCGAGTTATGGTGGCTTTGGTTCAGTTCAAGTCACTTTGGAAGTGGAATTAAGTTAACTTGAACTAAGGCCATACACATTTAGGTCTACATTAAAAAGATAGATAGACCCAGCTACATCATTCAGAAGGGTGAAAATCAGTACCCTCAACCTAATCCCCAGTGTAAACAGCACTACACCAAGGGAAGATTCTTTCATCCACCTCGCTACCACCTCTTGGGAGATGAATTACTTGCACTAATGGAAGAACTCCTCCTGTTGTCTAGATAGAGTCTACACAGAACATAGGAATAGCCATAGTAGGTCAGACAAATGAAACATCTAGCCCAGTATCCTGTCTTCTGACAACAGCTGGTGCTGATGCTTCAGAGGGAGTAAACAGAACAGAGCAAGGCAATTTATCAGATGATCCATCCTCTGTTGCACACTCTCAGGTTCTAGCAGTCAGAGGTTTATGGATAGCGAGAGCATGGGGTTGCATGGCTGACCATCCTGGCTAATGGCCATTGATGGATCAGTCCTCCAGGAATTTTTGTTGCTCTTCTCTGTACTTTTTCCAGTTCTAATATATCTCTTTGGAAATGTGGCAACCAGTTCTGCACACAGTATTCAAGGCATGGATTTATATAGTGGCATTATGATATTTTCTGTCTTACTATCTATTCCTTTCCTAATGATTCCTAACATTCTGTAGGCTTTTTTGACTGCT
Organism: Pelusios castaneus; assembly: GCA_007922175.1. Lineage (NCBI taxonomy): Eukaryota > Metazoa > Chordata > Testudines > Pelomedusidae > Pelusios > Pelusios castaneus. The sequence goes on from ML685973.1 coordinate 193,362, forward strand.
ACTCCACATCATGAAGATGTTTTCAGAGGACTATCTGCAGTGATGCCAAGATCCCTTTCCTCTGTAATAACAGCTAATTTAAACCACATCATTCTGTGTATATGTAGTTTGGATTACTTTTTCCAAGGTGCATTACTTTGCTCTAATCAGCACTGAATTCCTCTACCATTTTGCTGTCCAGTCACCCAATGTAGTGCAATCCCTTTGTAATGCTTTGCAGTCAGCTTTGGGGTTCTCTATCTTGAGTACTGTGTATTGTCTGTAAAATTTGCCACCTCATTGTTGATTAAATGACTAAAGACAAAAACATAATTTTGCCTATGCACCCTTTTCACAAAATGATCACTCTATGCAGATCAGAGTTTAAATTCATAACTTTGCTAGACAGTTAAAATCATGGTCTTAACAAAGACACTGGATTAATGGCTTTTTACAAAAATCTGTATCCTATTAACCTCCTTTATTTGTTCTCTGACTGTAGGGATGTTAATCATCCTATTCACTTTGAATATTCACCTTGAATGGTTCCTTAAAATATATGTTAACTACATATGCTAGCCAGTCTGTTCTACCATGTATTTAGCTTGGACTTTGTGAGTATATTTCCCAGACCAGAGGAAGAAATGTGTAGGTTCAAAAGTTTGTCCAACAAAAAATATTCCTCAGTCATTTTGTTTCTCTGTTATACTGAGACATATGTATCTACAGCAACAATTCAAACAAATTCCAAAGGGGTAACCGTATTAGTCTATCGTAGAAAAACAACAGAGTCCTATGGCACTTTTAAAGACTAACAGATTTATTTATCATATGAGCTTTCATGGGAGAAAATCCCACTTTGTCAGACGCTTTGAAGATGTCCCATCTTCAAAGTGTCTGACGAAGTGGGATTTTCTCCCATGAAAGCACATGCGATAAATAAATCTGTTAGTCTTTAAAAGTGCAACAATTCAAACAGTTATGGAAGATATAAAGTTTAGCTTTTCTGTCAGGTTGAAACTGTGATCAATGCACTGGAAAAAAATATCCATATATATTCAATTTAGATGTATCTTAGATGCCCAATATGTTGGTATTTAACCACCTTGACAGGTACGTGATCTAGTTCTCATATGTACTTTTATTACAACAACATTATTGAGATTATTGAGCTGTAAGTTTTATCAATATATCCCTTTAAAATTAAGTGTTGAACAGCTAACTATAGAAGGCCCTTAAGCTTAACGGGTCCCACCGGGCATTATTAAAAAGTCTTTGCAATGATCATGAAAAGAGTTCTATCTCCACCCGAGTTGCAGAAGGTATTGTTAAAATTCACCAATTTATGCAACACTGCTGGAGTGCACAACTTTACATTTGGGATGAATTTGTCCTTGTGCACTAAATGCCTTGAGGGAGGAGGTATTTATGAACTTCTCAGTCACGCTTAAGGGTAAAATCAAAGTGAAGTAAAATGAAAGTAGGTAAATAAGACCTCATGAGAGTGACCAAACAGGAGAAACAAAAGTTGTTGGGCCATATCCTCAGATGGTGTAAACTGGTTTCGCCCCATGCGAGTCAATTGAGCTGCATTGATTTTCACCAGCTGAAGTTCTGGTTCCATGACTTGTAGCAGGATTGATGCATAACTTCATTCTCATGACATGAATATCCCCAGCGTACTCCTCCACAATACTTCCACTGAATCCCAAAGTAGAAAGTGGTGGAAAGTTTTAGAGGACAAGACAATGCTTTCTCGATAGAGACAAAACAGCAATTAACTCCAGAGAGCATCAAGGGGAATCCAGCTAGTGGTGTATAAATATCAGGGGGCCAGATTTGTTCCAGAAGTAACACCACTCTAGACATTGGGATTACACCCTGGGTAAGTTTGGTCTACATGCTGTTAACAAAACCAGCGAAACAGATAAGGGCTGCCTGGCTTCAGGGAAGGGATGCAGACTGTGTTTTAAGAACTGGTTAACACCATTTAAAATCTGCCACGTAGGGTGTTAATAACCAGTTCTGGATTCTAACCGAAAGCCAGCTTAAAAACCTAGTAGTCACATTAGTGAAGAGTGACACACAAACTGTTCTGCTGATGTCAATGGAGCTATAGCATTAGTGACCATTTACCAGTATGAGTGAAAGAGTCACAGTCCAGCCTTTACTAAGCTCTCTAGCTTGTGAGAATTTAAAGGCCCAGTTCTTCCTTCCTTATTCGCATGGGCTGTGTCTACACTTGTAAATTAAGTCGACTTAAGCTTGCGTCTTAAGTCTAACACTACGTCTAACACTACAGTTAGTGTTCTAACTCCGTCTAACACTACAGTTTTCTTAAGTCGATTTAAGCAGCTTGCTTAAGTTGACTTAAGGAAAATAAAGTCGACTTAATGAAAATTAAGTTGACTTTATTAAACCTAGATTTAATTAGACTTAAGGCTTAATTCGACTTTTTAAAGTCGAATTAAGCCAGTGTAGACATGGGGTAGCCCTAAGTCGACTTAGGGCTAACCCAGGACTATGCCAATGCCCTCCCTGCCGTGGGGGGGGCACAGGGGGAACCTAGCATGCCCCCCAAAGGGCATGGTAGAGCCCTGTGTGATGCTGTCTGGATTTAGGGAAGCATTTATGATATTATTTTCTATGAATACCTCATAAATGCTATAATCCATAGGAACTATGTCATGTTTGGTATCAATAAAAAGATAGTAATTTGCTGGGAATGATTATATAGTTTATGTATAGGAATTGTATTTGTATCAGAAGTTAGGAATTTGGTGTTATATCTATATGTTAACATGTGTGATTCTGTGAAAACGCCCTAGACAGGAGGCTGTCTATAACCATTGTGTCCTTGATGGCTTATCAGATTTCTCCCTGGGCTCATTGTACTTGGGAGCTTCCTTAACATTAAGGGCACAATGGTTGTAGAGGCTCTCAAGTACAATGGGCCCAGGGAGAAACCTGATGAGCCATTAAGGAGACAATGGTTGTAGACAGCCTCCTGTCTGGGGCATTTTCACAGAATCACACAAGTTAAAGTATAGATATAACACCAAATTTCTAACTACTGATACAAATACAATTCCTATACATAAACTATATAATCATTACCAGCAAATTACTACCTTTCTATTGATGCCAAACATGACATAGCTCCTATGGATTATAGTATATATGAGATATTAATAGGAAATAATATCATAAATGGTTCCCTAAATCCAGACAGTGTCATGCCCTGCCCACATGCCCTGCCAGGGTCCCTGTCTCCTTTGCCCCATTGTACACAAGGGGTGCCCCCCTGCCACCATGGACCTGCCCAAGGTCCTCCTAGGCTCTAGAAGTCGACTTAGGTGTCCAGTGTGGACACTCTAGGTCGACTTTGTAAGTTCCCCTTTAAGTCGACTTTAATTTTAAGTCGACTTAGTTAAAGTTAACTTAAAATTACAAGTGTAGACATAGCCATGGAGTGCTACTTTGCTCTGTGATTAGTCCCACTGAATTCAATTGGCCTATTCACGAAGTAAAATATTACTTCATCTGAACAAAAGAGGCAACACTTGGCTCGTTGGCCTTGCATTAATTTAGCTAGAATGTATGGGCCAATGCTGTTAACATAACGCAGTCACTGTCCAACATTAAGCAGCGTTAAACAAGGTTTAAGGTTTAGAATACAGAGACCTCTGTCTGCTTAGTATCATGGCAAACACACCATTAAAAATCCTGCTAATTGTTTATTAAAGACAAGTAAAGAAGAAAAAACTGTTAAAGCATTTGAAATATGAAGTATTTAAATAAGGATTTCATTTTAACAACCTCCCTATTTCCCTTTGAGCTGAAGAGACTTTTTACAAGTAAAAATCACTTTGTCTGATATCTCTTAGATGACATCAAAGGTGGTAATAACTGTGCTTAGGAGGAAAGGAGAGGAAGTTACTGGTCTGAAGGTGTTGTTACAATCCAATTCCATTTTATGCCAGGTGTTTTTGAGTTTCAGCTAGAACCACAAGAGGTGACAATGTCACCTGGGTCTTTCTGTCCCAGTCTTGTCAGGATGCATTTCAAGATCAGGATGATGAAAGACTGAGGTCTCAGGAAATGGTAGGAATGGCAGCCATCTTGGTAAACTTCTCTCCAGTAGCTAGTTTTTTTCCCCCAAACTCTCTTTCTTAAAGGCCCTCAAAAGGGGGTGGTGGATGGAACAATCCATTCCTCATTTATTTATTTATTTTAATACAGCCTACTTTGCTACACATTGAATTTGGATCAGTGATTTCTGGTTCCACACTTTTCTTGTATACCTGGCATTGTCTTAACACAATACTTGCATTTATCAGGAGGGCCTCTTGTTTGGACTCATTCAATTGGTTTGATTCCTCTTTACACCTTTCCCCATTAAGATTTGTTGCTACAGGTACTGGTGACATCTTCTGTAGTTTCACTCACTTAGAATCATAGAAGATTAGGGTTGGAAGAGATCTCATGAGTTCTTCTGGTACAACACCCTGCTCAAAGATGGATCAACCCCAATTAAATCATCCCAGATACTTTGGCCTTCCCTACCTGACTCCTCCTTAAGCAGTATTTTTATACTCTTTTCTTTTCATCCAGCCAAAAATCATTATAAAGCACAGTTAAAAAATCTCTAAGGATAACAATTCTGGTGCTTCATCAGCAACCCAGGGAAAAGTTTTTCCTAATATCCAACCTGGACCACCCCCACTGCAACTTGAGACAATTGCTCTTAGTTCTGCTATCTACTACCATTGAGAACAACATAGTTCTATCCCTCCTGAAATCTTTTAGGTTGTTAAAGGCTGTTATCAAATCCTCCCTCACTCTTTTCTTCCGCAAACTAATCAAGCCTAGTTCCCTCAGTCTCTCCTCATAAATCAGAGTGTGAATTACCCATAGCCATGTAGTTATACCAATATAAGTCTATAGGGTAGACCTGGACCTAATACGTTTTCACTACCTGAATAAGAGCTATATGTAAGTTTGAATGCTTGTCTCTCTCTCCAATAGAAGTTGGCCTGATAAAAGTTTTTATCTCACTGGGGCCACAGCAGGCGGGTCAGGGCCAGGGAGGGCGGCTAATGGGGGATGAGCTGGGGCCATGAGGGGTCATGAAAACCTATAGGAGACTGCACAATGGGCCTTCTCCTGGGGCCCCCGATTGCCTAAGGCTGCCTCTGCCTAAATCTCACCAACTGCAACCTGAAACCATTGCTCCTTCTTCTGTCCTCTGTCACCACTGAGAATAGATCCTGTCCTCAGTAGGCTTTCATTAGGTTAACTTAAGAAAATCCTTAAGTTGGCCTAATGAAAGCTTAGGTCGACTTTTTAATAAGAACCTTAGGGTATTCGAACTAACTCTGTGTAGGTTTGCCTAAGGCCAGTGTGGACGCATAAGTCCATTTTCTTAGGTCAACCTAAGGGAAATTAGGTCGAATTAATAAGTCCTGGTTAAGGGTAACCACTTTGTTAAGTTGACTTAATAAGTTCGACTTAACAAAGTTGACCTAACTTTTCCTAGTGTAGACATAGCCATAGACTCTAAGATCAGAAGGGACCAGTATGATCATCTAGTCTGACCTCCTGCCCAATGAAGACCACAAAACATCACCCACCCATTCCTGCAATAAGCCTCTAACCTCTGACTGAGTTATTAAAGTCCTCAAACCACGATTAAAAAACTTTTAAATACAAAGAATCCACCAGCAAGTGAGCCATTCCCCATGCTATAGAGGAAGGCGAAAAACACCCAGAGCCCAAGCCAATCTACCTTGGGGGAAAATTCCTTCTCGATACCAAATATGGTGATCAGTTAAACCCTGAGCATGTAGGCAAGTCTCATCAGCCAGTCACCCAAGAAAGAATTCTCTGTAATACCTCAGAACACACTTCATCTACCCTCCCTTCTTTGACTACTGCTGGTACAAATGCCAGTGGCCTAAGATCAGCCATTTATCAAATTAGGCCATCCCACCATACCATTCCCTCCATAAATTTATCAAGCTCAGTTTTGAAGGCTCTTATGTTTTTTGCCCCCCACAGCTCCACTTGGAAGGCTATTCTGAAGCCAAGGGTCTGTGTTCTGCTTCTTTCCTGTCTTCTTTTGATCAGGATCTTGAATGCTACCATCTCATGGTCACTGCTGCCCAGGTTGCTGTTCACTTCTACTTCTCCTACCAATTCTTTTCTGTTTGTGAGCAGCAGTTTGAGAGGAGCAAGAGCCCTAGTTGGTTCCTCCAGCATTTGTACCTGAAAGTTGTCCTCAATGCTCTCCAAAAACTTCCTAAATCATCTGTGCACTGATGTATTGCCCTCCCAGCAGATGTCAGGGTAATTGAAGTCCTCCATGAAAACCAGAAAGGGTGAGTTGCATCCCTCTCTCCCACTGAGGTGCCACACAAGGTTTCTACTCTGTTTATGTGCTTGCAAAGCTGATTGGGAAACAGCTCCGACTGTCTCCATGCTGTTGGAAGACAACTCTAATCGTCCCCTTCTCCCTTAAGCCATGTAAAATACCTGGAAACATGCTTCACATCTGTGCACATACATGATGCTGCCTTAAATATGATACCACAAAAGTAAGTCAGAACATTCATAAGGGAACCTTGCATGGTGCATTTGGCATCAAACAACACACTTACATTGAAAAAGTGAACAGAAAAGGTACATAGATCATACCTTTTGGGTGCATAGATTTGCATCCTGTGACATGGGGTTATCATTTTTTGATGAAATGACACATTTTCTAATGAAAATTTCCAAGAAAAATGATTCTTCCCCACCTCCCTTCATTCATCAATATTATCTGGAATGGTTTAGCATTCTTCCCTAGAGGTGGTTAGGAAATAGGGCTTTTCTCTGCTGCAAAATCCTGGAGTTACTGCTGTAGCTAATACTTAACATTGCAGGGGAATTAGGAATATGATCCATCTTCCTCAGAGCCTGGCTGCCTCATTGTGACAGGCTGCTCCCCAAATCTGGTCTGGTGTGCCACTGTAACCCCATGATCCCCACTCTTGAACTCTGACTTACCCTGATTTGCCAGGTGACTACTCACTCCTGAGTCAGTCCACATTGGCCTCTTGCATGTAATCAGTTCCAGGAAATGGTTGTTTGTGTACTACGCACCTATGGGACCGTCTCCAAGTAATCACATCACACTCAGGAACTTCTGTCTTACAGCGATTGAGATTCTTCTCCAACTGCCATATACTCATGTCCATCCATTTAACATTGAAATGTATCATGCTCAGCCTCCCTCACTCATACCCTCTAAAGTCCACACAGCTTTAGCTAAAACAAACACTAGTTTATTGATTAGTAAGTGATTTTAAATGAGTATATAGCAAATCAATGCACAATCATTTAATAAAGCAGTCAGAAGAAACCACAAAAAAATAAAAGATATAACATATTTACTACACTATAACACTATTAGAAATACGTTCATCTCACCACTGAAGTCCAGCTGTGATGGTTTGTAGTCGTCTCTGCCTACTTTAAGCAGGGGACTGTCTTTCTTGTAGATGTTTCAAGATGGAGTGTCTCTGGCCAAAAGCCTGGAGCCATTCAAAATGTCTCTCTTTGTTTCCAAAGCCCCTCTCCGCCCCCCCCTTCCTCCTGGACTGCAGTGATTTCCTGCCTTCTACCTGAGCTAGACAATCTAATTTGCATGAACTTTGTCATGTAATTCTCCAGCCTCTGTGCTAGAGATGCAATCCTGAGGGTCTGTGCTATGTAACATGCTTCACATCTGTACACATACATGATGCTGCAGGGAACATGATAGCATAACAATAAGTCAAAGCATTCATAAGGGAACCTTACGTGGGATAATTTGCATCAAACTATAGAATTACATTGCAAAAGTGAACAGGAAAGTCACATAGACCATAACCTTCGGGTGTACGGATGTGCATCCCATGAAACTCATCTTAATTTTAAAAAGCTTTGTGAGAACTCCCTCGGTAGTTTGTGAGTAAAAATGGGATCCAACCCCTACACTTCACTGACTTCCATTCTAAGGAGCCAGAATAAGCGCATTAAATTTGTTTATTTTCAAAAGGCTTCTGCAACTCCAGAGGGAAAGACTGCTCAGAGATACACAACACCTGGATCATGCATCCCTCCTTGAGCAATGGGAGATATTGCCAGAGGGATTTGGAAAATATAACATCTCTGCCTCATGCACACCCAAAGAACTCTTGTTGTCTACAGAGAAAGAGGATGTGCTGCAAATAGAAGTTGTGCAGCACCCTGTGGAATGCACAAAGAACAAGTAGGTGTTCAAATAGCACTGAAAGTCCACAGTACTGAGGGTCTATGACTTCAGGTTCTCCCTAATAATGGAGTAGGGAGCTCGGGCAGCCTTTGATGTTGAAGGGAGTGAAAACTATAGAACTGGGGGAATGACTGTTTTTCCGGATTGCCAGAAATTCTGAAATTCCCTTCTCCTTCCCCACCCAATTTCTGTTGGGGTCCACATGAATCAAACATTACACCAGCAAAAAAATTGGAAAAAAAAATAATGTGTGGGTTTAATAAAACATAGAATCATAGAACAATAGGGTTGGAAAGGACCTCACGAGGTCATCTAGTCCAACCCCCTGCTAAAAAGCAAGACCACTCCCACTAAATCACCCCAGTCAGGGTTTTGTCTAACCGGGCCTTAAATGTTTTGCTCAATCCAAAATAAAATGTGGGATATCTGTAAAAGAACAGCTGTAGCAGATGAGGAGGGAGAGGAAGGTCTCCTTATAACATCTAACCCACTGATTCAGGTGCTCAGTTGGAATTAAAGAAACTAAGCCCATTTCCTCTTTTTGCCTCATAGGGGATCAGGATTTGAATTTGGATCTCTCTGTATTACACCAGAACACCATTAACCACTGCATCATGAGGTAACCCATAATGATGTACCTTCAATCTTTCCTCTTGAAACTGTTCCATGACATATAATTGATTAAAAGGACTGTCACACAGTCTTGACCTTGGTTGCCCCACATGCTAAGTCAGTATTTTATTATCCAACTACTGTTCATCATCACAATTGCTCACAATTGCCAACTGTGATAAATAGCGTGATTACTTACCAGCACTACCACACTAATGCTCATACTGTGTTCAGCTCATGTAGCAAACAACTGGGACTGTACGTAATTCCAAGGGGAGGGTGACCAGAGCCTTCCAGGAGGTAAGAAGAGTGGGGGAGTGAGGTGAATAGGGGTATTTTTTCCACAGACCAACACACAAAGAAAAGACTTCTGGATAAATAACATGAGTTTAAACTGACTTGTGATGTTCCTTCTTACCCAGAAGCCAGAGAGTACCTTCTGTCCCTAACCTTCCTGGTGGGGATGAGAAGTATGCTGGCTTATAAAGGCAGCCTAAGGCACTAACTTCTTAGCATGTCTATAGGAGCGTGTATATATTTTAATATACTTTCTCAGTAATGTTTTCCTCTTGAGAATAAATGGGCTCCTTCAAACAGAAAGCAAAGTACTGACATTGACCAGTTGTGGCCATCTGGCTTACTGGAAATATCATGGTGTAGGGAAGGAAATTTGCAGCCTGGAAAAAAACCCACTCAGCCAGGAGAGGGACTCTGTTGCAGTTCCCCCCCTCCACCCCCCAGAAAAGGAATGGCTTTGGAGGCTGGAGTATGTGTCTTCAAGGGACCATGGAAGGAGAATATAGTTTCAATTGCCTTGAGCTGTGACACCAGCTAATGCATCTTAAAGCTTCAAATTACCCTTATTCACTAGGATTTTGAAATGCTATAGCTGTCACATTCTCAGGAGGAACCTTTTGTTCCCATCAGAGATATAACAGGAGAGAGAGAACATGAGTGTGCATGACAGTAAGTCAGTAAGTGGCCTTGTCTGTCTGAATTTAAGGGCTGAAGTTAGCAAATGGAGTTTTAAAATCTACTCTATATTAGGTAAACTGCCTTTAACATGTGTCACCTGATGCAGGTGAAATCCCAGCTCATAGGTTGTGTGCAAGGGGAAAATAATAGGAGAGTAAGTTCCTGTATTACAGGCACAGCATTAGGAGAGAAATGAGAGAAGTGTGAGTGATAAGTCATGAATTAGCAGCAATGTTATCAGTGAGCCTGCTTTTCTGTGAACAGGAAGAAAAAAGATGCAGTGCAGAGCAATATCCTTTTAAATAGTTGTGAACTATCTATTGGTGTTCACAGGGATTGTTACCTGTTTCCATACATGTAGACCTGGAAGGATTTGATTATATCAGTAAATATTGATTTCACCAAACACACACCAAGAAAATATTTCCATTGGCAATCATCAACATTTACAGCTTGGTTAAATAAGAAAAAAAAATTGCCTTATTAGAGTTTAATTTAAAATTGTTTATTTTCTATATTTCAAGATGATATTGTCAGTTTGTGTTTTTATGGTATAATTTTCTGAGTCCCCACAATTGTCATTACTTAATTTTTGTCTGACAGCTCCCAGCAATTCCCCACAACTGTAAAAATTTAAACAGATAAACTTAAAAAAAAAGTTTAAAAATAAACATCAATATGATCGATAAAAATATATATACAAATTCTGTCCAAGGGAATTATAATATAGAATCCTCCTGCCCTTTTTATTTTCTAAATGAGAAATTTACTGAAAGTACCAGTTACATACTACATAAGCTTTTCAGTTACATTTAGCCTCTATAGCCATTCTCCATTTTATTGGAATGATTGGATTAGAGTGAAATTGAATGAATAAAAATGAGAGAAAAGGTAAAATAGGATAGATAGCAAAAAGTCTGGGAAAAATACACTTTCTAAAATTTCTGGTTATCACGGGATGTGCCCCTAGGATATGAGCTGTGTAACTTTCCTGATCACTTTTGCCATATAATTGTGTGGTTTAATGCAAAATATGCCATGCAAGGTTCCTTTTTTGAATGCTCATAACATGCTCTGCATTACTGTTATGGTGTCATGTTTTCTGCAGCATCATGTATGTGTACACATGTGAAACATGTTCCCATGTATTTCACATGGCTCAGGCTGGAAGGACATATTGAGAGAAAATAAGAATGGAAATGGACTAGCTAAATGTCTTTAGCACATTGGCCCGCTAGGTGGAGATCTCCTGACCTTTCTAAATAAAACAAATCACCTGGCAGCAAGGAAGAAGAGGGAAAGGGGTTTGGAAAAGGAGACACTTCGAACAGTTAGAGGCTCTTTGACAAAGAAATTCCATCTTGAAACATCTCTACCTATACATGAGGAGCCCTGCCCAGAGGACTGCAGAGACTGGCTGCAAAACCATCACCACCCAACCATTGTGAGTAAGATTGAACTGTAAACTTTAGATTACAATAAATCTTATCTTTTATTTGGTAGTGGTTAACTCCTGACAGGTTAATTAATCGATTGTGCATTGATTTGCTATATACTCACTTAAAATCATGTTTTAATCAATAAACTATTTTCTGTTTTATCTAAAGTTGTGTGGATTCTAGAGAGTTTAAATGGGCAAGAGTTGGTTGCATTTCTGTTTCTTTGTTAAATGGATGGACCTAGTGTAAATGAACTTGCAGTGATCCGGGAAGGACCCCAATCCCCCCAAGATGAACATACCCAGAGTGGCATTTGGGAAATGGGAGTGCTTGCTGAAGGACCTCCCCTGAGTGGCTAGGGATTGCACACCCACTGCCTGGCACCAATTGCTCAAAGGAGGCTGTTGTAGACTGGCCCAGGTGTGGGGTTCCACCTAGCTAAGCGGGGTAAGTTGGGTCCAGGATTTGGCAATCGGTTAGGCACAGTGGCACACCGGAGCAGATTTCTGGGCAAGGAATGTCACAATGGTGAATAGACATCTCTTAAGAAATTATAGTTCAGAGAACATCATCTTGGCTGAACTACGTTTCGTCCCACATCAACCTGTTGTTGATACAACAAAAATTTAATTGCAGTCAAATCATCTGCTGAGACAGATGACGATGCAAGATAACTGGATATCTAGCAGGATAAATAAGGCTTGTCTACACAGTAAGTTAGTGTGTGTAATGGTTTGAATGTACTTTTTACAACCAAGCCAGGCAAATGAATCTAATCACCAGACACAGTTGCTTTTCTCTCGATTCCAAGCCCCCTTTCAGCCAGTACTCTGCCTTTATTGTTTCAGCCATCTGTTCCATAAAGGGTGTATTATCCTGAATACAAAGTGGCAATTACACTCACTAGTGTCAGTGAGATTTAACCTATTACAGAGTCAATTTAGGTTGACAGGCTGATTAATAGAGCTGTATTACTCAATAGACAGATTTCAACAGGAAAAGGAAGCAGATGAGGGAAGGAAACCAACCAAAGTAGACTTTTTTCTATCTAGTCAGACATTTGGATTTGGAAATTGAAGTGAGACTAGTTCAGACTGGAAATAAGGCATGGACTGGAAAAAATTACTAAGGAATCTCTTGGATTTTCTGTGATTGGCAAATAAAATGAGACTGGACTTTAAAAAAAACCACCACCCCCCAAACAAACAAACAAACAAACAAAAACAAAAAAAGAACAAAGACTCTGAAGTTGTTCAAAAGGGAATACTTTCAGGGAAGTTCTCTGGCCTGTGATTTACAGGAAGGCAGATTAGATAAACTTAATGGACTCTTCTGACCTTAGAATTCATGGAAGAGTGAGGCAGGATTTGGTGGCTTATTATACATTCATCGTTCCTTCCTATTATCTAGATAACTTCCACTGAACCGCTAGTCAAGGACCTTTCAGAGATGCCAGGCAAAAACCACACCAGTGACACATTTCATCCTCCTGGGATTCTCCAACCTCTCGGAGATGCAGGTGTGGCTCTTTGTCCTAGTGCTGACCTCCTTCACTGTCACACTGACAGGGAATATTCTCATCGTGCTTATCACAATGCTGGACTCATCCCTCCACACTCCCATGTACTTCTTCCTCCGGAATCTGTCCTTCCTGGAAATCTGCTACACTTCTGTCACCATACCCAAGATGTTGGCCAACTTGCTGGCAGAGAACAAGAGCATTTCCTTTACTGGTTGTGCTGCTCAGCTGTATTTCTATCTATTCTTTGCCACTGCGGAGTGCTACCTCCTGGCAGCCATGGCCTATGACCGTTACATGGCTATCTCTGACCCATTGCGTTACACTGTCTTTATGAGTGACGGTCTGTGTTCTGCTGGTGGTTGGATCCTACCTCATCGGCATCCCCGTTTCCTTTGGACAGACCACGCTGATATTCAACCTACCCTTCTGTGGGCCCAATGAGATCCACCACTTCTTCTGTGACATCCCCCCTCTGCTGAAGCTGGCCTGCACAGACACCTACCTGAATGAGGTAGAAGTATTTGTGGTGGCTGTGCTGGTGGTCCTGGCGCCCTTTCTGTTGATCCTTGTGTCTTATGCCCTCATTATGCTCACCATCCTGAAGATGTCATCTGCTGAGGGCAGGCACAAAGCCTTCTCCACCTGCTCCTCTCACCTCATGGTGGTGACTCTCTTCTTTGGGTCAGGCAGCTTTATCTACTTCCGACCCAAGTCAAATTATGGAGGGGACAGTGACAGAGTGTCTGCCCTCTTGTACATTGTCCTCACTCCTGTGCTGAACCCTATTATCTACAGTCTTCGGAATGAAGAGGTCAAGGGGGCTCTGAGGAGAACACTGGGGAGATGTGCTAACACCCAAGGTTGTTCACAATTCTGATATTGTTGCTTAGGAATCTTGTTCTGCAAAGGGCAGATATCTGTTCATAACTCCCACTGAGATTGTGTGTAAATGTGGGCAACTCATTTTGTCTGAGATTTCACAAACCAATTTAAAAGAATTAGCATCCAAATCCCATTGAATGGGAATAAGGTCCTCAAAACCAATGGGTATAAGGCATCCAGTTCCAGTTGAAGAGGATTTGGACACCTAACTCTCTAACTGATTCTTTCTATTCTCTCCATTTGGTAATGAAATAATTGCTGTACATTTCTGTGAATGGAAACAGAAATCCAAACTTTTAAAAGTATTTCAATAAACAAATTTTAAGCCCCCATAAATCTAATTCATTCTTACACCTTTTCTCTAGTGACTTAGAGGGGCTGTCCCATTCTGCTTCCTACTGTTATATATAGAAGAACCAATCATGGACCAGGATCCCAGTGTACTTTACAGTGTACAAACCAAAGACACTGTCTTTGTCCCAAAGATTTACAGTCCTAGGCTGCGGTACTCAAGGTTCCATGTTCCATGTCTACTAAATAACCTTCTTTTGTGTGTTTGCTGTGTAACATGCTGCATTTCCTGACCATAAAAATGATAGCATGATTTACAGCTAAGAAGCAGGTTTGAGTCCCAAGTGTATCCACTATCAGCCTGGGACAAAGTGGCACTGTATGATAAGGGGCTTGATTCCTGAAACATCCTGCAGGTGCCAGGAGCTAGGGTGTAATGTGAAGGTTTGAACACATCAAGCCCCCCAGCCTCTGTGCAGATACTCGGAATCCTCTTGGTTTACATGTGGAATGTTTCATAGTGTTGTTGAGACCATTAATATCTAACCCTTCCAATAAGAGTTATAGTCCTTTCCATTCCCTGTGTATCTTGTTTATTCAGATTAGAAGCTCTTTGAGATTCTTTCTTATTCTGGGCTTATCCATGGCTAAGCACAATAGGGACAGGTTCCTGGATGGGCCTATTACAGCATGGACATAATACAAAGAAATAATTAAAACAACAGTGTCACTTCATCAATATTCATTAAAGTTGCATTCAAGAGACCGTTTTAGAGAATTACTGGTGCTCCCAGAGGTCCATTATACAGTAGAGCCGTCCTTTCTTCTCCCCCACCCTCTGCTGCCCCTAGAGATCATTATTCAATATAGCTGCCCTTTACCTACACCCATTTTCTGCTGCCCCTAGAGTGCTTTATAAAGCAGAGCACCTCGTTTGTTATCACATACCTTGCTCACCCATCCAATGACTCTCAACAAGAATAAATGTTCATTTCTCAATCCTTCCCTTGTGCTGGTAGGGTTAGAATTTTGTAGCTAGTAGAAGGTGTAGGAAGTTAAGCAATGAGAATGCGGAGGCTGGGCCTCAACAAATAGGGAAAATCAATAACAGAAATTTTGGAAATAGCAGAAGAACTAAATGATTTCACTGCAGCTGAATTTAGTGGTAAATGTAGACCAGTCCTAAGACATCCCAGATTGGTGTATGCTTTCAAATATTTTGTCATTCAGATGGGATTTTCAAGGAAGCTAAAGTGAGAAAGTTCCACTGAAGACTAGACATCTAATCCTCTCAGAAGCTGTTAGACTATAGATATTTAGGCCTGCCTATAAGGCCCATGATTTTCTTTAAATATGTTGCATCACTAGCTAGCTACAGTGGTAGCAAATCAAAAGCCTTGTACTTGAGCTAAGCAAAGGCAAAAAGCACCAATAAACTGGGAAGCATGAAGACACATCCACACATTCCAAACACATCATGTCAGAAGGAGCCAACGCCTCAAGAGCATCACACTTGTGACAAAATCTACATTTTGTATTGTTTGGCCATCCTGGTACCTATTGCTCTGATGACTTCTGTCTGCATCCTTGATTGTTTCTGTCGGGTCCTATAATTAGTTGCAATCAGTTAAGGTTGTGGGGTATGACAGGTTAGATAATTATTTTACAATATCTTAGGATCGGTTCTTAAAATAATATTTTAAAAAATGATTGGTTAAAATACATTATAAAAACTAAGGTAAACCAGAAGGAGAGGTAGAAAAATTTACTGTGGGGGGAGGGGGAATATATTGGAGGAGGGAGATTTACTGGGGGAAGGGGAATTTATTTTGGATGGCAAAAATTCACTGGGAGGGGAAACTTATTGGTGTAAAGGACTATGGGGTCATAATGGAGGCTTGCACGGAAAAGATCCTAAAAAATCTGTCATATTGCCTGCTGCTTGACTCTGGTCTTCTGCTCCTGTCAGAACTGAAAGGACAAACAAGAACTGAAAGGACTTGGGAGGGTCCTAACAGAATCTTATGGAAATCTGAATGTAAATTCTTGTTTTTTCTTATATTTTTCCTCGGGGCCAGTGTATGGAATTCCTAACTCAAAACAGGTATGATGCAGTTCAGTTT
>ML685973.1:209493-225884 GCA_007922175.1 Pelusios castaneus
AACAGACTTCACTTTTAATCCATTTAAAAGAATTCCATAAATCTGGGGATAGAGTAACTCATGGTTCCATGATGGAGTTAAAGGAATAGAGCTATTCTATATGTTGATTGTTTGGTTATATTATGGATACATTTTACGAAGCAGATTTAACAAAATGTTAACATCTCTTAAATTAGATCAGGTACTGTATTTAAGGGTCTGAGATACCACACTAATTGACAGCCAATTTAGACAAACAGAATTTATTTTTTGGGGGTGGAGGGGGTGTTGTCTCTTCACTTCTCATGACAAAATCTGTCACTATGTGGGCAAATATTACTGAGGAAAACCTCATATAAGACATAAGAATTAATCTATAAATCTAGTCTTGGAGGCCTTCCAATAACACATTTCCAGAATATCAAAAATTCCTAACAGAAACAGTCAGATTTACCATCCTTAGCAAATGTTAGTATGTTGCAAACCCTTTACACTACATCAGTTCTGGAAGCTGCAAAGGAGTGGGTGGTTGAGGTTCTGCTGCTTGTGTTGTGCAGGATGTCAGACTGGATGATTATTCATAATGGTCCCTTCTGACCTTAAAGTCCATGAGTCTATTAAAACTGTGCTAGCAATACACTGTCTGCAACATGAATTCTTACTTCATGGACACTGAGGCTTTAATGGTACTCTAAAGGAGTTAGGCACCCAAGACCTCTTGACAAGTAGGCTCCTAAATCTATTAGGGAAATTTGTCAATCACAATCAATATTGAGATTTTGTGGTTGATCGATCTACAGAAATGTCACTAAAAGAGGGAAACAGGTTAAAACAGTAAAAAACAATGTACCTATTGTTTTACTTAAACATAACCTTTAGTTGATTCAGAGTACTTGTAACCGTGTACATAGGTATTTAAATAATCTGATCAAATCAACCTTTAACCTCCCCTTGTTAAACTAAATAGATTACACCCAGATTTCAAATGAACCTTTCAGATATAAACTGTTTATCCACTCCATGGTCTCTTAGTTCAGAATTCCTGCCTGAAGGTCCCCTGCGTGTTTGAGATGGGCAACTGACTCTGATCTCACTGGCTCCTGTGTTTCTCCAGAGAACCTCAGAGGAACTTTCCACACATTGGGTTCTTGGTGTTTTCTCTTTGAGCACAAGGCAATGGATTTCTTTCTATAGCTACTGGTTTGGGGTTCTGGCAGTATTTAGCCCTTAGCTACCTTTTAGCAATCACAGAAGGTGAAACTTCAGGTCTAATGCTCTATTTCTAAAGCACTTTAATACACCTGTTTGGAAGATGATAAATAAATGCAAATTAGTCACAGTTTTGGTGTGACTACTTACCTCTAGCCACAGAACAGCTCAAGCTTGAATTGATGAGCTCCTGTTTCTCACGGTGCTGGAGACAGGAAGTCAGGTTCAGTGAAGTTCATGCTATAGAAATGGGATTTTCTCAATACAGAGATGTGAATCTACCTGAAGAAAAGAACAGCTACCATGATCATACTTGCAATATGGTCTTCCCCCTCGATCTACACAGTGTAAATGCTTCCTCATTTTATATCCTCTGATGTCTTCAAACTTTGGTTCAGCCTCTCTTCCAGCTGGTTAATTCTATGTCCTCAAAGCTTTATAGATAACAACGCCCAACGGGATTTGCATACTTTGTTCCTTGTATAATTGCCTCTTTTTATATAAGTCTAATGATCCCATGGGGAATATATTTTAGATCATGATTAAACACCAGATTACATTTTGGGGGGTATACATGTCCCAGGTGATGGTCTCTCATAATGCACTTACACCACCCCCAATTAATATTCAATATATGGTGCGATCTATGGACAGAAAATAGCTACCCGTATCACATTCTTACACTATGGTGCTGTCTACTGAGCATTTTACAGCATCATAGCCTTTTCCTTAACTAATGAAAGTGTGTGTGTGTGTGTGTGTGTGTGTGTGTGTGTGTGTGTGTGTGTGCATATCATTACCACTACACTCTGCCACCATCTAGTGCTGATTTCACAGCACAACAGCCTGTTACCTTCTTTTTACCCTTTGTTCTCCTCAAGTAGGGTTTTTTTTTTCTTATTCTCTCTGTAGCTGCCTCTTTCCAGTTCTTGACTCACTTGTGCCCATGTGTGTCCATTATTCAGTATAAGAGCCCATTTCTCCTTCCTGAACATCTGCTACTATCCACAGTTCATTACACAGTGCAAATGTTCTTTTCTCTTCAGGGCCCTTTCCTTACTACTTATACACTATTCCACACCCTCAGCTCCCTTTCCACTTCCTTCTGCATGGTCATTCCTACATTTTTCATTAGCTATCCATTGGCCATTAGACAGCACTCTCACACCCATCTTATTCCTCTGTATTCTAGTGTCCCTAGAGGCAGCTGGGTACTACCACATGTGGGAGCAGGCTGGGAATCTGGGCCCGCTTCACACATAAGGGGGTCAGGGAGGGTGGAGGTGGGTGCTGCTCTATATGGGGGGGAGGCCATGCCAGGGAGCCAGGTATCATGAGATGCCGGGGGAGTGGGAACTGCAGAATATAAGGTTCTGGGGGGAGGAAGGAACCAAGCACTTCCAATGCCCAGTAGCCTGGGGTGTGGTGGGGAGGAAGGAGTTGGGAGCTGCAGGTGAGGTGCTGAGGGGAGGGAGGAACTGCTCCTCCCACTTTTCTCCCACCCTTTTCCTGTCTTGCCACTCCTGCCACGGCCCCCCTGTTCTCCCCGGCCACCTCATGTGGTCAAACCTGACCTCCTCTCTCTTGCCACCCCTGTCTTGCCCTGCTCCCTATGCTCTCCCCTGCCACCCCACATGGCCACTGCTGCCCTATCACCTCTTCTCTTCCTTGCCACCACTGTTTTACAGAACTTTTACACATTTACAGAACTGAATTGAATTTGTAAGCTGATGTTTATTTCCGTTTAAATTTTATGAATAATAAGATCAATTTGTATGCCTTATCTAGTCAAAATTTATTCACCAGCCCCCTCCTGCCCACTGAGTGAAAAAAGAATTGCAACGTTGCCCCTCATCCAAAAAGGTTGGACACCCTTGCTGTAGACCATCCTCTGTAATATCAATAACTGTTAAAACAGAGATCTATTTCTCTGATAGCCGAAGCACTGGTAGGATAGAACTGATCACTTCTTTTTCAACTTTCATATCCCTTCGAGTGACAGAGCAAAGCATATGAACAACACTTAAAGGCATTGAATGTTTGATTCTCCTCTCAGTCCTATTTTACACAATTATTTAATTGTAGGACAATAGATGTTTAAGAGTGATCAGTAGTCAAAAGACATAACTATGTATTAGGTCAGCGGTTTTCAAACCATGGGTCGAGACCAAGGGCTGGGTCACAGACCCTCAGGTACTCGGTCACAATGCTCCTTGCTTCTGTCAGTAAAAGACTGGAATGTATTTCTGAAAGATGTAATTGTTGAGTCGTGGGCATACATGATTTTTTTCAAATGGGTCCTGAGAAAAAACGTTTGAAAACCACTGTATTACGTGTTTAAGAAAGATAGGCTGGAACACAAGACCCATACAATGAGGCCAGTTAGATTTTAGCTTAGCTACTTTAGAGCTTAGAGATTAGAAATATTTATCTAAATAAATTACTGAAGAATAAGTTGATGCCATGAGGTTTTGGGGAAAGGCGTACCATAGGATGAAATTAAAAAAAAAAAAAAAAGCTGGAAATTTAATTTTAAATCACAAAAATTCTCTAGGAGTACATTTCTCTAAAATGTGCCTTAACCACAGGATACAGGTTGTGCATTAATGCTAATGAAAATAAAAGAAACTAGATACAACTTCTAGGAAATGGGGTGTCAAGTTTATTTGGGGACACTAGATCAGTATGGAAAAAGAGAGTTGACACATTCATGAATAAAGGTATAGACCAAAATCACATTATAAAAAAAAGAGAGTGCCCATAATAGGAAAATTGAGCTTCCTGTGTGAAAACTTCAATAGGAAAACATACCTCTACTGATCAGTCCATGAGACACTTCAGAACTTAACACTATCTATGAGGATGTGAATCTGCCAGTAGCTACTGTAGGTGTCTGGACAAAGCTAGGACAGGTGTATGCTGTGACATTCATAACGTTGCTGGTAACTTTGACGAAAGATATTAAACCTGGTCCAGGTGAACTGGTGCTATTCCGTTGCTGGACTGGGTAAGAGCTGGGTTCCGTGCACTAAGATGTACAAAGAGTTTCCTTTATAACTCTTATGTGGAGGCTGGATACGTTTAGGGTTATAGTTAATGTGTCTTGGGTGGTTTGAACACAACAACTCATGCTTCTTGCCAGATGATCATTGTTGTCTCCTCAAATCCAATGAGTCTTTGATTTCTGGAGAAGAGTCCAGAGGGCCCTACAATAGGCACAATTTCAGGGGTTGCAGATTTTCCAGGTATACATATGCTTCATCGAGAGTTAGTATTTTTATTAGCCATATGTTTATTTTCACCCCGAATGGTTTTTTATGGAAATTTTAAAAAATGGTGAAAATTTTGTCTCTACTTCTTCTGGTACCCAATTAAAAACTCAAGATGAACATGATTATGCCCATCTCCTTTCCTGGTCCACCTATTTAGATGGACAACACTGACTTATGCCCTGGCTGGGTGCTGCATCATGTCCTTTGGGGCATAAGAAACTATCTGAAGACAGAAACCTTATCATACCATCACCCACTGTGCTCTGTTTGTATTAGACTGTCCGAATTTGATTACCAGATTTTATTGTCTATCACAGAGAAACAATGAATGGAGGGACATAGACAGGGATTTGCCTTGCTATTTATTGGAGTTTGTGCCTTACAAAATATGATAAATCTGCTTATTATCAGATGTGATACACATGCTTCAGCCAGCATGAATCTGAAGCCAATAGCATAGAGAAAAAACAAACAAACAACCCCCCCACACCAAAAAAAACCCCAATTTTCTTTATTTATCAGGGCTGAATATAGGAGGTTGATAGAACTGCCTAAGAACTTCACATTCCAACACAGTGTGGGAACATAAACACTCTGTCTCATTAACACCATGCAGATTATGACCATTACTTTCTCACCTCAGTCCTGAGATATTCAATCGGAGCTTTCAACTTAATTTCCATGGTGACTGACTGTCTACATCACCCAGCAGCTTTGAAAATCTTAGCCTCAGTAGTGGTCTAAAATTCACTGCATGTTTTTGTGAAAGCTACAGTGACTGACTGCTTTGCTCACAGCTTCCCTGACCTCTCTATTTCTCAGGCTGTAGATGAAGGGGTTAACCATGGGAGTCAACACTGTGTAGCAAAGAGACAGTACTTTATTTAGCACTACCAGCGTATCAAGTGTTGGTAGCGTGGAAACACTCAGTAGGGTCAGGTAGAAAATTGTCACCACAATCAGATGTGAGGAGCAGGTGGAAAAAGCCTTTTGCCTCCCACTGGTGGAAGGGATTCTCAGGATGTGGGCAATGATACACAAATAGGATGTCAGAGTGAGGAGGAATGGAGGCAAAGTGAATATGCATGATAGCAAAAAATGAAACACTATGATTGGATGTTTGTCCCCCCAGGAGAATTTTAACAATGGGACAGGATCACAGTAGAAATGGTCAATTTCATTAGGGCCACAGAATATGAACTGGGACATGAATAATATGAAGATGATAACAACTAAACAACCATTTAACCAGGTCCCAGCTGCCAGCTGGAGGCAAAACCTGGTATTCATAAGAGTTGAATAGTGCAGGGGTTTACATATTGCTAAATACCTATCATAAGACATCACTGCTAAGAGATAACATTCTGTAGCTACCAGAGACCCCAAAAAATACATTTGTGTGATGCAGCCACTGACTGAGATTGTTCTGTCCCCTGTCAGGAGACTGGCCAGCATCCTGGGCAGGATGGTGGAGGTGTAGCAGGTCTCCAAGCAGGACAAGTTCCCCAGGAAAAAGTACATGGGGGTGTGAAGGTGCTGATCAGCCACAATTAGTGCAATGACAAGACTGTTCCCAACCACGGTTGCAATGTAAATCAGAAGAAACAGCACAAAGAGAAGACTTTGCAGGTCAGGGAAGTCCCCGAATCCCTGTAGAATGAATTCTGTTACTGCCGTTTGGTTTCCTGGGTCTATAGCTGCCATTAGTTGAGTGTAGGAACAAGAAAACAAACTCTGTGATTGAACTGGAAGAACATAGAATTTAAAGTTAATCTATGTCATGAATTCATTCCATAAATATTCAAACATACTCCTTCATCTCCTGGTTACCAGCTGAAATTTTCAGGCTTAATGTAGACTTCAGAGAAAGGTGAGTCAGTTCAAGAACAGGACATTTTTATCCATCAAGACCAACCTTTGTTCTTTCAAAGCACTGACCACTCTAACTCTGGACCAAAGCTCTGGTATCCAAGCACTGCTATAACAGATCAGATGAGTTCTTTACCTACTCTCACATCCCATCTACAGACACATTGGCACTTACCAATAAGAATTAAAGTTAGCATTCCACTTATGGGAATGGGTAGAACCATGGCACCCTTTTGAAGGACTCAGACTCAATAAACTCATCAACTTAAATATCAGATTGTGATTTTTCCTACCATCTAGTGTCCTTAGCCACAGACCTTCTTCTGGAATTTTTCAGAGTTTATAAGATCAGATCTTGATATATTATTTTAGTGTCCAATAAGAAAAAGAAAAAAAAAAGTATTTCCCCCACCCAAATAGAAACATTTTTTTTGTCATAAATTAGGAAGTGGTCTCAATTCTTCCTTAGTTGATGTAATAATAAGGAGGAAGAAGAGGAATAAAAAGATATGATGTGGGACTGGCAGTGCCTTTTCTGTTTCAAGTTTGAGTATCCTATCTTAATTATGAAGTGATAACAACATAGAGCTCTATTCTGAGTTTTTGGGAAGACAAAGCCAATGTGCTCCTAACTGGGGAGTGACACTTTGCACCCCATAATTATGATAGGCTGATAACAGAGGAAGGAGAAAGGCTGATAATAGAGGAAGGAGAAAGGCACTGGGGAAGAACATTCCTGCCCCTGAAGTTAGAAACAATTTGGCATGGGCTATCCTCTGATCTGGGGTAGTAATATTTTATCACCACTCTCCCCTACATAGGGACTCACTGTGGACCAGGTTCCTGGCTGGTGTTATGCAGCCCTAGCTCCATAGGAGTGAAAGGGCCATATCCCCAGCTTGGGATCTTTCACAAGACAAGTACCTCATATTGACCATTGGTAAATGGTGCTATTAACATCCACTGACTGTTGAGGGAAGGGCAGGAGACACTGTTAATATTCAGGAAGTTGTAAACAGTGTTGAACTAGCCATGTTGGATCTCAGAGATGCAATGTGGGTGAGGTAACAGTCATGAAGAGGAGCACTGCATGACTTGAAATCTGGTCTCTCTCCCCTCCAGAAAATGGTCAAATAAAATCTATAGCCTCCCCCATCTTGTCTCTCCAATAGTCAATGATCACATTCCTGGCTCTGTTTGGTAGGTGCCCTAGAAATAAAGTGAGGAAAAAGGAGTTCACCTGGAAGCAGAGGAGAAGTTGACATGATGAGCTATTTTGTTTCAGAGTATGGCTACCAGGACTCAGGTTCCACCACTAACATTCTCATTTTTCATCATTTGGCAGAAAGTGGAATTTGTGAGAACAGAGAAATGCACATCCATGAATCCACAAACTGGTACTATGATCTGCCTTAGAACATGCTCTATCCTTCTGTTTAGAGAATGCAGAGCTCACCTCACACTTGTATGCTTCTCCATGGAAGGCTTTTCCCTTGAGTCTCTATCCTAAGGGGCTGGACCTAGGGAATTTGTGCTGTGCTTTCTGTACACACAGTGCAAACAATTGTCCTGATATAACCGACCCCACACACTGGCTATGTCTACCCTTGTAATTTTAAGTCGACTTTAACTAAGTCTGGGGTGATTTAGTGGGAGTGGTCCTGCTTTTTAGCAGGGGGTTGGACTAGATGAGACCTCATGAGATCCCTTCCATCCCTATTATTCTATGATTCTATGACTTAACTAAGTCAACTTAAAGTCGACTTAGTTAAGTCGATTTAGTGAGTCTACACTTAAAATTAAAGTCGACTTAAAGGGGAACTTACAAAGTCAACCTAGAGTGTCCACACTGGACGCCTAGGTCGACTTCTAGGGACTAGGGGACCTTGGGCAGGTCCACGGTGGCGGGGGGGCACCCCTTGTGTACAATGGGGCAAAGGGGGACAGGGACCCTGGCAGGGCATGTGGGCAGGGTGTGACGCTGTCTGGATTTAGGGAAGCATTTATGATATTATTTTCTATGAATATTTCATAAATGCTATAATCCATAGGAACTATGTCATGTTTGGTATCAATAGAAAGGTAGAAATTTATTGGAATGATTATATAGTTTATGTATAGAAATTGTATTTGTATTAGAAGTTAGGAATTTGGTGTTATATCTATATTTTAACTTGAGTGATTCTGTGAAAATGCCCCAGACAGGAGGCTGTCTATAGCCATTGTCTCCTTAATGGCTCATCAGGTTTCTCCCTGGGCCCATTGTACTTGAGAGCCTCTACAACCATTGTGTCCTTAATGTTAAGGAAGCTCCTACTTCCTCACCCTCCTCAAGTCTTGACACCTGGGCTAACTTTAACCTGGCCAGTCTTAAGGAAGCCCTGCATCTGATAGGTATAAGTGTGTTCCAACTGTGGATGTGTGAGTGTAAAATCATGGTGGTTTGTCTTCTATGTTGCATTCTGTGCTGCCTAATTTAAAACTGTAATTACAAGATAGAACTGTTCTGCCTTATACTGTTGCTAGGTTTGAAAAGGGAAGGTGACCAAAGCCCACAGTTAAGTGAAACTGAGGGAGACCTGGGGGAAGGAATGGAACTTGGGGGGAGCTGGGGCTGTAACAGCAGGAATAAAATAGAGGGTAGTTGGAGCTGGGGGGGGAATCAAATTTTTTTTTTTTTAATTTCCTAATGAGGTCATAATACCTCAGGTGAGTGGGGAAAGAGGACACTGGGAGAAATTGCAAGGAGGAAGATGTGACAGGAGGGAGAATCGACAGGGCAAAGTAGGGCAATGGGCCCGGTATCTTAGGTGCCTGTACACAAATGTGAGGAGCCTGGGAAACAAGTGGGAAGAATTGGTAGTACTGGCACAGACAAGGAACTATGATATAAGTGGAATAACAGAAACGTGGTGGGATAACTTGCATGACTGGAGCACTGCCATGGATGGATATAAATTGTTCAGGAAGGACAGGCAGGGAAGAAGGGGGGGAGGAGTAGTGCTTTATGTAAAAGAGCTGTATGACTGCTCGGAGCTCCACTATGAAAGTGGAAACAAGATGGTTGAAAGTCTGTGGGTTAAGTTTAGGAGAGAATGCAAGAAGAGTGATGTCGTGGTGGGTGTCTTCTATAGACCGCCAGACCAAAAGGAAGAGGTGGATGAGGCGTTCTATGGACAACTAACAGGAGTTTCCAGATCATCGCAAGCCCTGGTTCTTATGGGTGACTTCAATTATCCTGACATCTGCTGGGAAGATAATACAGCAGTGCACAGGCAATCCAGGAAGTTTTTGGAGAATATTGAGGACAACTTCCTAGTACAAATGCTGGAGGAACCAACATGGGGTCTTGCACCTCTAGACCTATTGCTCACAAACAGAGAAGAATTGATCGGGGAAGTAGAAGTAAATGGCAACCTGGGCAGCAGCGACCATGAGATGGTAGAGTTCAGGATCCTGATCAATGGAAGGAAGGAAGGAAAGAAGCAGAACACATACCCTGGACTTCAGAAAAGCAGATTTTGGCTCCCTTAGGGAGCTGATGGGTAGAATCCCTTGGGAGGCTGATCTGAAGGGGAAAGGTGTCCAAGAGAGCTGGCTGTATTTTAAAGAAACCCTGTTAAAGGCACAGGAAGATAACATTCCAATGTGCAGAAAGAACAACATATGTGGACGGCGACCTGCGTGGCTTGGCAGGGAACTCTGCGGGGAGCTGAAACATAAAAGGGAAGCTTACAAGAAGTGGAAGCTTGGACAGATGACAAGGGAGACATATAAAGATATTGCTCGGGACTGCAGGGATTAAAATCAGAAAGGCCAAAGGACAACTGGAGTTGCAGCTAGCAAGAGATGTGAAGGATAACAGAAAGGGGTTCTATAAGTATATCAGCAACAAGAAAAGGATCAGGGGTGATGTAGGTCCCTTACTGAATGGGGCAGGCATCCTTGTAGTGGATGATGCGGAAAAGGCTGAAGTACTCAATGCTTTCTTTACTTCAGTCTTCACAGGGAGGGCCAGCTCCCAGGCTACTACACAGAGTAATGCGGAATGGAGAAAAGAGCGGCCCTCGGTGATGGAAAGTCAGGTTAGGGAACACTTAAAGAAATTGGATGTGCATAAGTCCATGGGGCTGGATGAGCTGCATCCGAGGGTGCTGAGGGAGTTGGCGGAAGTGATTGCAGAGCCGCTGGCCATTATCTTTGAGAACTCGTGGTGAATGGGGGAGGTCCCGGAGGATTGGAAAAAGGCAAATATAGCACCTATCTTTAAGAAAGGGAAAAAGGAGGATCCGGGGAACTACAGACCGGTCAGCCTCACTTCAATCCCTGGGAAAATCATGGAGCAGGTCCTCAAAGAATACATCCTGAAACACTTGGAGGAAAATAGAGTGATCAGGAACAGTCAACATGGATTCACTAAGGGCAAATCGTGCCTGACCAACCTGAGTTCATTCTATGATGACATGACTGGATTTGTGGATGCAGAAAGAGCCGTTGACGTGGTATACCTTGACTTTAGCAAGGCTTTTGATATGGTTTCCCACAGCATTCTCGTCGGCAAGTTAAGGAAGTATGGGTTGGACAAGTAGACTGTAAGGTGGATCGAAAATTGGCTAGATCGACGGGCTCAGTGGGTAGGAATCAATGGGTCGATGTCTGTTTGGCAACCGGTAATGAGTGGAGTGCCCCAGGGGTTGGTCCTGGGGCCGGTTCTATTTAACATCTTCATTAATGATCTTGATGATTTAATAGACTGCGTGCTTAGTAAGTTCGCGGATGACACCAAGTTGGGGGGAATGGTAGATACTCTGGAGGGCAGGGATAGGATCCAGGGAGACCTGGACAAATTGGAACACTGGGCCGATAGAAACCTCATGAGGTTCAACAAAGACCAGTGCAAAGTCCTGCACTTGGGACGAAAAAATCCCATGCACTGCTACAGGCTGGGGACCGATCGCCTAAGTAGCAGCACTGTAGAAAAGGACCTGGGGGTTATGGTGGATGGGAAGATGAATATGAGCCAACAGTGTGCCCTTGTTGCCAAAAAGGCCAATGGCATATTAGGCTGCATCAGTAGGAATATTGCCAGCAGATTGAGGGATGTGATAATTCCCCTCTATTCGACACTGGTCAGGCCGCATCTGGAATACTGTGTCCAGTTTTGGGCTCCCCACTACAGAAAGGATGTGGACAAATTAGAAAGAGTCCAGCGGAGGGCAACAAAAATGATTAGGTGGCTGGAGCACATGACTTATGAGGAGAGACTGAAGGAACTAGGCTTATTTAGTCTACAGAAGAGAAGATTGAGGGGAGATTTGATAGCAACCTTCAACTACTTGAAGGGGTGTTCCAAAGAGAAGGGAGCTAGGCTTTCTCGATGGTAACAGAGGACAGAACAAGGAGCAATGGTTTCAAATTACAGCTGGGGAGGTCAAGGTTGGATATTAGGAAAAACTTTCTCACTAGGAGGCTGGTGAAGCATTGGAATGGGCTACCTAGGGAGGTGGTAGAATCTCCATCTTTGGAGATTTTTAAGGCCCGGTTAGACAAAACCCTGGCTGGGGTGATATAGTGGGAGTGGTCCTGCTTTTTAGCAGGAGGTTGGACTAGATGACCTCCTGAGATCCCTTCCAAACCTATTATTCTATGATTCTATATATATTGATACATAGAGACCTACCTGGATAAACTCGATCTCCTCAATTTTGGGATAGATCTTGTTATCTACTGTATTTATTGTGCAAGTTTATTAGATGGTCTTCTCAACCGTTGAACTGTGGCTTCTGTTTTCCTAAACTTGTACCCTCATACCAATTTAATAAAAGTTACATACAAAGTGATTAATACTAAAAGAGGTGTCCAGAGTCTTTCTCCCCCTTTTTGAATCCCGCATAACACTCTCTGACACCGTCCTTTTCCCCTGCCCTGCAGGATCCCCTTTGTTGCGCTGGCTCCCTAACCCCATGGAGCCCTCTCCCCCCCTCCCCCCCCACTTACCTGGCTCACAGGGGCTCAATCCAGCCCCTGGAGTCAGTTCTCTGGCCAAGCCATTCCCCGCCCTGGGCCACTGCCTGGGTTTGCTCAGGGCGGCAGATTTTAAAAGGCCCTGGCCGGGTGTCAACAAAATTTTCTGCCCAGCTAGGCACCGAGCCTCAAAACAAGGTGGACCCCCGCTGAAAAGACCTGCTCACAGCCCCAGAATCTGCAAGGGGTCTGTAAAAGTGCCTACAGTTTTTACTTTTTGCTACCATAGAGAGAGCCTCCAATGTATTTTTGTAGTGGAGGAGCGCCCTCTGCTGACAAAAAGTAAAATTGCAGGCACTTTACTGGAATTTGACAGATCCAGCAAGGGAGAGCTGTGTAGGGCTCTGGGGGCCAGATAAGAGCCTTTGGCGGGTCAGATCCAACCCGCAGGCCGTAAATTTGACACCCCTGTGCTAGACTGTTCTCAGTGGAGGCAGAAGACAGCACAAGGAGCAACTGTGTCCAGATATAGGGGGAGGCTTGCGTTGGATATTAGGATAAACATTTTCACTAGTTGGGTGGTGAATCATTGGAATCAATTACTTATAGAGGTGGTAGAATCTATATCCCGAGAGGGTTTTAAGTGCCAGCTTTGCAATGCCCTGGCTGGAATGATTTAGTTGGAGTTGGTCCTGATTTGAGAAGGCGGTTAGATTAAATAACATCTGATCTCCCTTTCACCCTAATCTTCTATTTATAGTGAAAGTTGGGCCATCCCCAGTGAGCGGGAGCTGGACATAGGCCAGCCAGTATCCCACTCTGGATATCATTGTACAAGCCTGAGAATAGCTGGAAACTGTCATGCACTCTTTGAAGTGAACTTGTTTTCTAGTTACACGTCCTGAACATGAAACAACTTGGTCATCTGGTGTCCAAGAACTGGGTGGAGCCAATTTGGAATCCTGGAGTTTTCTTCTTCTGTGTCTGCCAACTGTAGTGTTTGCTGTGTTGATTGTTCCTTCTGAGGGGCAAATTCTCTATGTGAATGGTTTTTCCTGAACTCACCAGTGTTATTCTTGATCACATATGATCTGGGTGCTGAATTATTTTTCTTTACAACACCTGGAGTTCTCCTTCCTCGTTCTCCATCCACTGTGAAATGAACAAAGTCAGCAGGTTCTAGACCCAGCGTTGATATTGTTTTTTAAAAGTGTTCATAAGTTCTCTTAGGCTATGTCTACACTTGCAAGTTAGGTCAATTTAAGGAGGCTTAAGTCGACCTAACAGTCCCTGTCCCACGAGGCTTTCATTATATTGATTTAAGAAAATCCTTAAGTTGACCTAATGAAAGCTTAGGTCAACTTAGTAAGACCTACTGGTTAGGTCTACCTAACCCTCCTTAGGTCGACTTAACCCTCCTTTAGGTCAACCTGAGCACAGTATGGATGCTTAAGTTGACTTTATTAAGTCGACCTAAGGGCAGTTAGGTCGACTTAACAAAGTGGACTAAGTCCATGTCCATGGAAACCACTTTGTTAAGTCGACCTTATTAAGTCGACTTAACAAAGCCGACCTAACTTTTTCTAGTGTAGACATAGCCTTAGTGTTTTTTATCTAATTTGAATACTGTCTTCATGTCTGCCCACCCGGTACAATAGTTCTGAACTGTTTTCCCATCATGAGTTGTATTGAACTACATCCAGTAGCAACTACGTGTGTTGATTCACAGCTCAGAAGAGCAAAACTTCCTGCTATAAGATTTTCTTGGCTCTCTGTACAGCTCTCTCAGCTTCTCCATTCACTTGGGGAAATGTGTGTTACTCAGAACTTAAATTCTGCAGCAGTGAGTTGTGGTTCATTGTCCATCACTTGTCTTTCTGGGTTAATAAAATAAGGAAAAAAGCATTTGAGTTTCTTGATAACACTGTCATTAGTTATGTCTTTTAAGTACATTATTTCTATATATCTGGAAAAATATTCCACTAGATAATGATGCCCTCTAAATACACATCCATCTGTAGCTAGTTTTTTGACAGGTCTCTTTGGTAGAGCTATTTCTATACTATATACCATACTAACATGGTCCTGTACATTGATTTGTACTGTATCTCCTCTCAAAAGACCAATATGTATCTTGAGTTTTTCCTTCTTTCTCATGAGGACCATCATGGCTGTTATTCTGCAAATTGACAAAGTTGTTGATCTGTTGTCCTTTGACCATATATACCCTGAAGGCATGGCTTTTGTCTTTAGAAGTGGTTTCTGTGGTGAACTTGCCCATGTAGAGAATGCCACCAGGGTTAGCCAAGATTCTGTCATGTGACCTCAGGTCCTCAGCTCTGTGACCTCAGGTGATTCTATGTCCCCTCTGTGATAACCATGATTCCAGCTCCTGAATGAATTTTAAAGTCATTGGTCTTGCCATGAATGTTCAGTTTCATACTCCATGAAGACTCTGCATCATGACACGTGAGAGATCCCAGAAACAATAGCTTGCAATTGTCTGTGATACAATCAACTCCCTGACTGCTTTGGTGAGGCAAATAACAGCAAAATGCCCATATTTCACGTATTTATTATACCATGATCCTTGGGCTGGAGACATATCTCTTGATATGTCTTTTTCCATCCCTTCTTCACTTGGGCTGAAATTTGTCTCTCTTGGCCTGGGAATTCTCTCTACTTACCTCAGGGATTTTATGAAAATAAAGCTCAAGCATCTGCTTACAGTTTCTAAGCTAAGTTCAGGTTTTTCAAATTGATCAGACCTTTTGTTCTGTTGTTTGACTAGTTCAGACAGCTTTTACTTTCTGTATAAATATGGGGATGCTTAAGTTTGTCTTCACTTCTAGCTGCTCTGGAAGGCTTTTAAATATTAACCCAGTAACCAGTCGGTCCCTGATATATTGCATTTCCAAAATCACAGTTTTCAGCCAATGTACACAGAACTCTTATAAAACAGTCAACATTTTCCCCTGGTTCTTGAATTCTATAGTGAAAATATGCTCTTTCATGAAACATTTTTTCCCCTATGGTATTAAAAGAATACATCAAGCATTGCCAGAACCCTTTCATAGCAACCTTTATGGCTGTCTTCAATAGTTAAAGGATTTAACTGCCTGCTTCCCTATAAATTAAACTAAAAACGATACCTGGATAGCTCAACTTTCTTTGTGGAGTTTCTGTGCAGTTTGATAGATTGTTTCCAGTCTGTCCATTCCAAACATCCATCAAAGCTGAAGTTCTCTGTGGTACTGTTGATGAGACACTGTGACCTTTGTAGCTTTGTTTTCTATGCTTGCAAACATATTTTTACTCTTTCAAAAGTCCCATATCATCAAGTCCTCTGTTGAGGATTTCCTTGCCTTTCTGTTGTTAGGTTAATCCTGACATGAGTTCATGCTCTTCTTTATCAGATCTGGACCTGGCATAGAGTTATCAGAAGATCCATTAGTGCTCTGTCAGCTATGACCGAGGTTTGTTAGATAAGCTGTTTCACATACAGAGCTGTCTGGTGGCTGGACAGTATAACATTATTTTTCATTCCATTACAGTTACAGCAGAATCTTAGCTGTCTTTAAAAACATGTTTCCAGGTTTCTGAGTTATGAAGAAAAGCTTGAAATTGTTTCTGAGGTGTAACTGAGACAGAGACTCTGCAGAGAGCCAAAAAGAACAGCTGTATCAGATGTTGGACACCATGCCCTTCAAGCCCCCCCAAACCCCACATCAACGGGGGCAATGTGTATAGAAAGGGTGTTGATGAATGTAGTCCCTGTGCATTAAATCTGATGTATGTGTGGTAATTTTTCCATGGGTCAGATTACTTCACCACTAAAGCACAGTGATATGAAAAGACCATAAAATGAGTTCACACAAAGAGCTACTTTTTCTGAAGAGTTTGTGTCTTGAAATCTGCTTTTTGCCATTAGAAAAAAACAAAAACAAAAAAACCCAAAACATTTTCATAGCAAGTCCCTACTGCATTGGACATAAGTGATTTCCAGAGGGTGACTGACAAGCTTAGGGCCATAACTAGAAAAATAATCTCATTCTGAAATCGTCAACTAGACACACACTAGTAATGTCTCACACCTCA
>ML685973.1:225894-254063 GCA_007922175.1 Pelusios castaneus
GAAAACAAGACAAAGATTTCAAACTGGTTACAGCTAGTTGTTGCAACGAATGCACAGGCAGATGACCAGATTGTATATATTTGGGACATGCATCTAGAAAACCAGAACCAGAGACACTGAACAGAGTGATCTTTGGTGAGCTTCAAAGACACTATGGCTATGCCTACACTTGTCAAAATAAGTTGACTTTGCTAAGTCGACTTAACAGAGAGACAGAGAGAGAGAGAGAGATTTGCTTTCGTCAACAAAGTCCAATTACACACTGTGGATCCACTTTTCATTCAGTTTCCTTAGTGTTTGTTAAACTGCACGGCTTCAACAGCCAATAGGGCAGGCTGGATTATTCTTATCCATTGTTCCAAGTATAATTCTACCATTAAATGCAATGAAACAATTGCAATTGAGATAAGATTGCACAATCTCTGAAGTGCCAGGTTCTCAGTGGATGTTGTGCTACATTTCAGCTATGCAGAGCATCGATCTCATACAGGAGGGAGCAGGAAGACAGCTCGTCTGGGCAGAGAGGTTGGTTGCAACAGGACAATTGTTTGTGCTGTGTATACAGAAAACACAGCACAAAATCCCTAGGCCCAGCCCCTTGAGAGAAGGACTCAAGAGAGCTGGAGCCTTCCATGTAGAAGCATACAAGTGTGAGGTGAGCACTGAACTATCTAAACAGAGGGATAGAGTATATTCTAAGACAGATCATGGCAGCAGTTTGTGCATTCCTAGAGTTGCAAGTCTCTGTATTCAAAAATTCCAGTTTCTGCAAATGACAAGAGATGAGACCCTCAGTGGTGGAATCTGAGTGCTGGCCAAACACTTAGACATAAGAACTCATTGTCAGGTTTGTCCTCTGGTAATAGGTGAGATCCATGTTCTTTACTGTATTTCTAAGCCAAATAGTTCCAAATAGGGACTAGAATGTGCTTGCTGAATATTGGTGAGAAAAGGTGGGGGGAAGTTTTAGTTTTTATTTGACCAATTTTTGTTGAGGAGAGAGACCAACTTTTGAGTCACACACAGCTTGTTTTCAGGTCTGTTTCCTCACCTCCTGTTAGTCCTTGATATTCTGGAACCGGTACAGCTAAAGCCCTGCTTACAACTTCAGAGGAGGAATATTTCCTCCCTAGTGCCATTCTACTTTCTGTATTATCAGCCCATCATCATCATGGGGTGCAGAGAGTCACTCACCTGTTAGAGGCACATGACCCTGATTCTGCCCATTCCTAAAATCCACTCTGAAGAGAGATCTATGTTATTACAGCTCTGTGGTTAACACAGGGAACATGAAGCTGAAAGAGGAAAGGCATTGCCAGTCCCTCAGCATGCCATCTTCCTCCTCCTTCTCTTCCTCCTCCTCATTATTACATGAACTAAGGAAAAATTGACTCATTTTCATATTATTGATATAAACTGATCTACTGTGAGGAGGGAGAAATCACTATTCCTTTTTCTATTGCACACTAACAAGCTCAGTACACTAAGATCTATTATTAGAATTAACTCCCATAAACTATAAAAGAAGGTCAGTGCCTAAGGACACTATCCGGTATGGAAAATCTCAGTCCATTAGTTGGGTTGATGAGTTTATTGATTTTTTTTGACTCCTCCAAAGACATGCCATGGTTGGAATGTTCACTTTAAGTATCATTGTTAAGCTCCACTGTGTCAGTAGATTGGATATGAGAGTAGATAAAGAAGTAGTCTGATCAGTCATATCAGTGAGTGGATACTAGAGATAGTGGATTCTAGGGTGGGGAGAGGGTGGTCTTGAATGAAACAAAAGTTCTGTTCTTGAGCTGACACCTTCCTCTTACTTGTACATTTAGCTTAAAATCTCAGCTGGTAAACAAGAATGAAAAGGTAGTTTCTGAAAATTTTCTGAATGAATTCATGAGTCTTTATTATCTTTAATTCTATGTTTTCCCAACTTAATACCATAGCTTATTTTCTTCTTCCTACATCAACCCATGGCAGACACAGACTGGGAAAACCAAACGGCTGTCACAGAATTCATATTGCGGGGATTTGGGGATCTTCCTGACCTGCAAAGTCTTCTCTTCCTGATATTTCTAGTGATCTACATCACAACTGTGGCCGGTAACATCCTCATCATCGCACTAGTTGTGGTTGATCAGTGCCTGCACACTCCCATGTACTTCTTCCTGGGGAACTTGTCCTGCTTGGAGACCTGGTACATTTCCACCACCCTGCCCAGAATGTTGGCCAGTCTCCTGACTGGAAACAGAACCATCTCATTCAGTGGCTGTTTCACACAACTGTATTCCTTTGGGGTACTATTATCCACAGAGTGCTATCTCTTAACATCAATGTCTTATGATCGGTATTTAGCAATATGTAAACCTCTGCACTACTCAGCTCTTATGAATACCAAGTCCTGTCTCTTCTTGGCTGCTGGATCCTGGTTAAGTGGTTGGCTTGCTACTACTATCTTGACATTATTAATATTGCAATTCATATTCTGTGGCCCGAATGAAATTGACCTCTTCTATTGTGATCCTCTCCCATTGATATATCTCGCCTGCGGTGACACAAGCCTCATAGTGTTGATTGATTTCATCCTAGCCTGTGTATTTACCCTGCCTCCATTCCTACTAACCTTGACGTCTTACATCTGTATCATCACAACTATCCTGAGACTCCCTTCCACTACTGGAAGACAAAAGGCCTTCTCCACCTGCTCCTCTCACCTCATCGTGGTGACAATTTTCTATGTGACACTAATGATTGTGTACATTTTACCAACATTTGATACATTGAAAGAGCTAAAGAAAGTGCTCTCTCTTTGCTTCACGGTCCTGACTCCCCTAGTAAATCCCCTCATCTACACCCTGAGAAATAGAGAGGTCAAAGAAGCCTTGAGCAAAGCATTCTATCATTATGTTGTTGTGACCCTGAGACAGAAAAGATAAGCCACTGGTAGGCTAAATTACACAAATTCAATCTTTAAAGATATATTAGAAAAAGTAATGGAATGGTACTAATGGCCATTTCTTATAGATAATTAGCTGAGCCAGATTAATAAACCTGAGTTTTGAAACAGATTTAGGATTCTAAGTAAATATGAATGATATTGGTCTGTGTTTACCTATAATCCTGTTTCAGTATATCACTATATACTATTGATTCAGAGAACCAAAAGGGATATTAATATTTAGATGCAACACATGGAATAATCATAATCATCATCATCATCATCTTTATTTCTCTTTGTGGTAAAGTATCTTTACATGAACAGTCACCTTCTATTAGTCTGTGCAGCTAGTTACCTGTGTTTGCACAGGAAATGAACAATTTTACTGCAAAAGGATGATGTGCATTACCAGTCGCCACCCTCCCGAACCACCACCCCAAGGAAGACTGAGTTATTAAGAGTCTATTGATAAGCCTATCAGTGTTCTATGAAAAACATTAGTCTTGATCCTGTATTTTACATATGCTTTATCTTTGATAGGGGAAGCTCGAGTTTATGGCTGGGGATCTCAGCTCCAAACTAGCTTTTTTTTTTTTTTTTTTTAAATGGAAGACATTCTACAGACTCTAAATGTGAGCTGCCTATTGGATTATAACCAATGAACTGATTCTGAAAAGATTTTTGTCTCCATTAAGCTGCTTGCCTGATCTTCTATGGAACTGACAAAGAACTTTACTTGTCTCTATATGTGTAACAGTCTTTTAGCCAATGTCTCTCTCTTTTATTTTACTAAATCTTAGTATAGTTCATCAGAATTGGCTATAAGCATGTATCTGAAACATTTATTGAGTTGCTGGGTAGTCTGTCCAGTACTTTGGGAGTGGTATAACTTTCTACACAATAAACAAAATTTTAAATAATGCTCACTGCATTTGACTTGGCTGTGTGGGTGGGAGCCATGGATTCAGTTGCTTTGAGTGAACTGTGTTTTGGGCTTCTGCATACCTACTTAGGTTTATGGAAACCGCTTTGTTGCTGGCTTGGGGAATCTAATGACGAAAAGAATACCCAATTTTGTGTGAAAAGGCCATAGAGATAATCTTCATGAAGATACCGAGACAGAGTATGTATCGTGTTGCACTGTGTCCATGTCATGCAACACATTGGAACATGGGGTTGATGACAGTTCTATAGACCACTCAAATCCAGCAGTACAACACTGATAAATGGAGGATGATGGGTTTTTTTTCTCCACTGTGTTAGCAAAATACTCACCTTATGTGAGAGGGGTGTAGCATGTCTGATAAAGTACAGATCTGACATGTGATATCACGCAGAACCCTGTGCACATCCCTGTTAATCATTGTTTCTATGTGATAGACAATAAAATCTGGTAATCCTATCCAAACAGTCTGATACAAATAAGCACAGTGGGAAAGTCTATGTGATGTTTGTTGCTGCCCATCATTTTTATGCTTCCTTTGACAAAATGGAGAATGCACCCATAGATCTGGTCAATGTTGTCCAAAGAAGTGGAAGACCAAAGAGGAAGTTGGCAATAACTATGTCCTCATCACATATTTTTTAACTGGACACTGGTCGACACAGAGGCAAATTTTTCACTATTTTTTATTTCTATTAAAAGCTATTTCTGATCAAAATAAATGTTTATGCAATAACAACACTAGCTTCTGGTGCAGCCTGTGTGGAAACATAAGCCTGACCAATCTCCCAGCCTTGAAATGGTGCCTTTTGCCATTCCCGCCATATCCCCCCTGAAAACTGGCTACTTCCATTGCATTCCCTCAGATTGGATGCAAATTGCCATGAACCATGGCAGTGACTTCTGGACACTGAATTGGGACCAGCTTTATAGCTCTTCTCTGGGCTACATCCAGATATGACCAACTCTGTAAAAGCAGCTGCACCAGGTTCACCAGCCCCAGAGGTGCAAAGTGGTTGGGCAAACCCAAAGAAGCAGATCCCACCAACGGGCAAGGTCCTGACCCAGTGGGATTTGCTAGAATGCTAGAAGATGCACATATAGAACTGAGGCTATTTATGGTGTTGGGGCCTGTCAAATGGCCACTGGGATACTTATTTTATGTCTTGTTATCTATCCATTTCCTAATGATTTCTAACTTTCTGGTAGGTTTTTTTTTTTTTTTTTTTTTTTTACTGCTGCTGCACTTTGAGTGGATGTTTTCTGAGAACTATCCACAGCGACTCCAAGGACTCTTTCTTTTGTGGGAACAGCTAATTTAGACCCCATCATTTTAGATCTGTACTTGGAATTATGTTTCCCAATGGCTACGTCTACACTTACTAAAATTAGTTCAAATTAGTTAATTTGAACTAACTAATTCGAACTAATTTTAGTTAGTTTGAATTAACTTAATTCGAACTAGAAAAAATTAGTTCAAACTAAGCAAGTGCCATTCATGGCACTTGCTTAGTTCGAATTAGCGATTTGCATTAAATTCAATGGGCCGGTTAGTTCAAACCAAGCAATTAGTTCAAACTAACATGGCCACATTAGTTAATTCGAACTAACTAGTTTCAATTAACCCTTAGTTCGAATAGCCTATTCGAAGTTATTAGTTTGAATTAAGGAAGCCCTTAATTCAAACTGATTAAAGCCTAGTGTAGCCATGGCTTTAGTTAGTTCGAATTAAGCTTCCTTAATTCAAACTAACTTGCCAGTGTAGACATAGCCATGGTGCATAATTTTGCATTTATCTACATGGAATTTCCTCTGTTGTTTCATTGCCTAGTCACCCAGACGTGTGAGATCCTTTTGTAACTCTTCATAGTCTGCTTTGGATTTAAAATCTTGATTAGTTTTGTACCATCTGCAAATTTTGCTTCTATTTGCCATTTACTCCTTTTTCCAGATCATTTATGAATATGTTGAACAGTACTTGTCTCAATACAGACACCTAGGGGACACCACTATTTACTTCTCATGTAGTCTTATACTTTCCCCCCATCTTTTAACCGGGAGAGAATCTTCCCTCTTATCCCATTACAGCTTACTTTGCTTAAGAACCTTTGGTGAGGGACCTTGTTGAAGGCTTTTTGAAACATGTTAATTGACAGTATCCAACGGATCACCCTTGTCCACGTGACTGTTCACTCCTCAAGAATTCTATTAGATTGGTGAGGAGTGATTTCACTTTCAGGAAAGCCATTTTAACTCCTCCTCAACAAATCATGTTCATCTATGTATCTGATAATTTAGTTCTTTCCTATGGTTCATACTATTCACCTGGTACTGGCATTAGGCTTACCAGCCTTTAATTGCCAGGATCTTCTCTGGTGCCTTTTTAAAAATCTGGTATTTTAGTTATCCTCCTGAAGATCCACAGAACACTGAAACTTTCAGGGTTTTGCACTCTTTGCACTTCGTAACTTAAGTCTCTAATCTTCATGCTTTCAAAGGCTTAGCTTTTCCAAGAATGCTAAAGGAGTTAGGAACCAAACTCTCATAAAATCAGAGAATCAGAGAATATCAGGGTTGTAAGGGACCTCAGGAGGTCATGTAGTCCAATCTCCTGCTCAAAGCAGGACCAACCTTAACTAATCTATCCCTGCCAGGGCTTTGTGAAACTGCACCTTAGAAACCTCAAAGGATAGAAATTCCACCACTTCCCTAGGTAACCTATTCCAGTTCTTCACCACCCTCCTAGTGAAAAACATTTCCTTAATATCCAATCTAGATCTCCCTCACTCTAACTTGAGACCACTGCTCCTAGTTCTCTCATCTGCAACCACTAAGAACAGCCTAGCTCCATCCTCCCTGGAGCCCCCTTTCAGATAGTTGAAGGCTGCAGTCAAATCCCCCTTCATTCTTATCTTCTGCAGATTAACAAACCTGTTTTCCTCAGCAACTCCTTGTAAATCATATACTCCAGTCCCCTAATCATGTTTGTTTCCTCTGCTGGACTCTCTCCAAATACTTTCTGTAGTAGAGGGCACAAAACTAGATACAATACTTCAACTGTGGCCTCATCAGTGGCAAATAGAATGGAATAATCACTTCCCTCAATCTGCTGGCAATACTCCTAGTAATGCAGCCTAATATACCATTAGCCTTCTTGGCAACAAAGTTACACTGTTGACTCATATCCAGGTTCTTGTTCACTGTAGCCCCCAGGTCCTTTTCTGTAGAAGTGCTGCCCATCCAGTCAGTCCACAGCCTGTAGGAGCATACAGGATTTTTCCATCCTAAATGCAGGACTCTGCAATTGTCTTTGTCATCAGATTTTTGGCCCAATCCTACAGTTTGTCTAGGTCAATCTGTATTTTATCCCTACTCTCCAGCATATCTACCCTTCCCCCCAATTTAGTGTCATCCACAGTCTTGCTGAGGGTATAATTGAAATCAGTCTCCAGATCATTCATGGAGATGTTTATCAAAAACAACTGCAGCACCTACACCTTGGACACTCCACTTGTTACTGGCTACCAACTAGACTTCAAGATGTTGATCACTACCCATTGAGCATGATATTCTTGCCAGCTTTCTATCTGTCTTTCTTTAACTTGCTGATAAAAATACTTTGGGAGACTGTATCAAAAGGTTTGTTAAATTCGTAGCAATCCCATATAAGTAGGGTGCTTACTGAGTATCCCACACCACTTTTTGAAAATCCCAATCTAAATGTGTAAAATAACTTATTCTCCCTGTATTTGATCTGAGCAACAATCAATAGCATTTTCTCTTAAGTGAACTTTAAAAGTGACTTAGGAACCTGAGTTCTGTTGACTTTCTGAACGCTTTAGGCTGTGAAGCCTGAGGAACTAAGACATTTTGAAAGTGGAATTTAGTCTCCAAAATCACTTAGAAACTTTAAAAAACATTTCCTGACCTGAAATGTTCCTGAAGTTTATTGGATAGGGACTGGGGACTTGTGTCAGCCTATGGAGGGCTATAGGATCTTGGTTTTAAAAAAATGCAAGGTCAGCCAATTATCCTGAGATTTTTAACCAGCCTAACAAATTTGGATGAGAACTCAGTGTCTAAGTTACTTAATCAGCTTGGAAAAAATCCTCGTTTTTGGAATTAGCACATCATTTACTGACCATCAAAATAGCATTCACCTATTAGAGAGAGATGTGTTTTAGGTTTAAAAATATCTTCCCTCTTCATGATTTTCCCTTTGAGATTAGAAGGTTGACACTGCTAGCATTACCTAGAAATAAACCAAACACCGACTTTTCTTTGCCTATTGTGTTCCTCTCAGCCCATGGACACAGGAGACAGCACCTTGCCACAGAGGGATATATAATGAAGCAGAAAAGATTTTCTCCAAATAACAGAGAGTAGGAGGCACAGAGCTTGTTACAACAAATGATAATGCAACTGCAGAAGGTGTTCTAGGCTAAGATTTTCTATTTAGTACGCACATGGAAGTATGTGAATGTGGTGGAGACAGAAGATGAATCCTGGCTCCTGGGCCTGAAATCATGAGTGAGGAGGTAGAAACAGGAACTCCACTGGTAACAGACTTGCTTTAGAGGTAAACCCACCTTTGATGCTCAAGGTTTCTGAAGCAATGTAATTTTGTGAGGTAACTAATCCAAAAGGAAGCTAAGGGGAAATTGACAATTATCTTTCTCAAACTCCAAGCCCAAAGCAAAAGGCCTGAATTAAAAAAGGGTGTTTGACTAATCTGCTTTTAAAAATCTCCAATGATGGAAATTCCACAACCTCCCTAGGCAATTTAGTCCAGTCCTTAGCAAACCTGACAGTTGGAAAGTTTTTTCCTAATGTCCAATATAAACCTCTGTTGTTGCAATTTTAGCCCGTTGCTTCTTGTCCTATCCTCAGAAGTTAAAGGGAAAAAATTTCTCTCTCTCCTCTTTGCAACAACTTTTCATGTACTTGAAAAATGTTATCATGCTTTTCCTCAGTCTTCTCTTCTCCAGACTAAATAAAACCTTTTTTTTTTTTTCAATCTTGCCTCATAGATAATTGTTGTTGCTCTCCTCTGGACTTTCTCGATTTTGTCCATGTCTTTCCTGAAATGTAGTACCCAGAGCTGGACACAGTATTACAGCTCAGGATGCATCACTGTGGCATACAGCAGAAGAATTACTTCACACATCTTTCTTAAACATTCCTGCTAATACATCCTAGAATGATACTCAGCTTTTTACTTTATTTATTTATTTATTTTTGCAACAGTGTGACATGACTGACTCATATTCAGCTTGTGATCTCCTATGACCCTCAAACCCTATCCACAGTACTCCTTCTTAGAAAGTCATTTCCCACATGTGCAAACGAATGTTTCTTCCTAAGTGGAATACATTGCATTTATCTTTATTTACTTTTTCTAGTTTATCCAAATCATTTTGAATTTTAATCCTATCTTCCAACACCCTTGCAATGTCTTCCAGTTTGCTATCATCCATAAATGTCATCAATGTACTCTATGCCATTCTTAATCATTGATGAAGATATTAATCAGAATTAATCCCCATTCAATATTCCCTTCCAACTTGGCTGTGAATCATTAATAATTACTCTCCAGGAACTGTTTTCTAACCATTTCTGCACCTATCTTCTATGAGTTCCATCTAGGTTGTATTTCCCTTGTTTGTTTATGAGAAGGTCATTGAAGACAGTATCAAATGCCTTACTAAAGTTAAGATATACCACTTCTCTGCTATCCACAAGGCTTGTTACCCTTCAGAGAAAGCTAGTAGGTCATCCCCTTATTATTTTCTTGGTGTTTGCAGATTGATTGATCAATCATTTGCTCCATTATCTGTCCATTAAAGTTAAGCTGACTGGTCTGTAATTCCCTATGTTGTTCTTGTTTCCCTTTTTATAATGTGGCACTATATTTGCCCTTTTCCAGGCTTCTGACATCTTTTCCTCCTTTCATGGCTTTTCAGAGATAATTGCTAATTGCTCAAATATCTCCTCAGTAATCTTTTTGAGTCTTCTAGGATGTACTTCATTCAGGCCCTGATGACTTGAAGGCTATATCTACACTGGCAAGTTAGTTCGAATTAAGGAGGCTTAATTCAAACTAACTAAAGCCATGGCTACACTAGGCTTTAGTTAGTTCTAATTAAGGACTTCCTTAATTCAAACTAATAAGTTTGAATAGGGTATTCGAACTAAGAGATTAATTCGAACTAACTAGTTCGAATTAACCAATGTGGCCATGTTAGTTCGAAGTAACTTCTTAGTTCGAACTAACCGGCCATTGACGTGAATGGGGATCGCTAATTCGAACTAACTTAGTTCGAACTAACTTTTCCAATGTGTCCATGCTCGTTCGAATTAAGCTAATTCGAACTAACTAAAATTAGTTCGAATTAGTTAGTTCGAACTAATTTTAGCAAGTGTAGACATAGCCAAAGATATCAAAACTGTGTAAGTAATTTTTGATTTGTTCTTTTTGATTTGTTCTTTTCCTACTTTAGTTTTGGATCCTACCTCATTTTCACTGTCTTTCACTATGTTAGATGTCCAATCTTTACTAACTATTTTGGTGAAAACTGAAACAAAAAAAGTTACTTCTGCCATTTCCACATTTTCAGTTATTATTTTTGCCTCCCTCATTGGGTAATGAAACTCTTTATGTCTCCAGCTTGCTTAATCTTGTTTTGTGACTTGTTCACGTTTTATAATGTGATCTAGTTTCCACTTTTTGTAGGATTCTTTTTTTGAGTTTTAGATTGTAGAAGATCTCCTGATTAACCCAGGCTAGTCTTTGCCATACTTCCTATCTTTCCTATGTAGTGGTATAGTTTGCTCTTGCACCCATAATAATATCTCTTGGAAAAAACTGCCAACTCTCTTGAACTGTTTTTCCCCTTAGACTTGCTTCCTATTGGATCTTATCAACCAACCCTCTGAGTTTGTTAAAGTCTGCCTTCTTGAAATCCATTATCTTTATTGTGT
The DNA here is from genome assembly GCA_007922175.1 of Pelusios castaneus. Taxonomy (NCBI): domain Eukaryota; kingdom Metazoa; phylum Chordata; order Testudines; family Pelomedusidae; genus Pelusios; species Pelusios castaneus. Next base: position 236,757 of record ML685973.1, read on the forward strand.
TTTTCCCCCTCCCTACTATTCCTTAGATTCATGAACTCTACCATTTCATGATCACTTTCACCCAAGCTGCCTTCCACTTTCAAATTCTTAATAGGTCCCACTCTCCTTGTGAAACCCAAACTGAGAATTGTCTCTCCCTTAATAGATTTCTTCACTATCTGAAATGAAAATATTGCCTCCAGTACATTAAAAAACTTATTGGATAATCTATGCCCTGCCATGTTATTTTCCCAACATATATCTAGCTAGTTGAAGTCTCCCATCACCATCAGGTCCTGTGCCTTGGATGGAGATCGGGCATGCAGAGAGAGAGATTTCTGGGGGCCAATTGGCACCTAAAGGCAGAGGTACCCATAGTGGGATTTGAAATTGATGGGAATTATTTACCACACCAACTTGCCTCAATTCACAGTTTTAACTAACTACAGAGCATTGATAATGTGGACTGAAATTCACACAAGGAACATTGGACAAAGCAAGGAATTGAACCAACATCCTCAAATGCCAGAGTACTGTCATGCCAATTTGAGCTTCCCTTTGTGCCACATCAAGAATTTACTTTTTGTTCTGGCATGGACCTCACTGGAGCATTGAGAGAGTTAGCAAGAGGATGTGGGCACAACAGAGCTGATGTGTTCTGCTCTGCTCAGTGCTCGGGGAGGAGAGATTTGGCAAAAATTTATTTTCTTTTGCAATATACTACTTCTTACAACCCAAGTGGGGGTCTCAGCTTTAGCCTATTCATTTACTCCTGTGCCAGATGGGTGCAGAGAACTCCCTGCAAATCTGTGGGGCCAGTGACACCATCCTAGCAGGCTCGAGGCATGGGGAGAGGTTTATTAATGCTGGCTGTTGTTGATCTATTTTATGGTTGGTGTCGGTGGATATCGATATTTACTGAAAACAAACAAGGACTCCAGTGGCACTTTTAAAGACTAACTCATTTATTTATCTATATTTACGGATGACATCAAATCCTACTGAGCCGAACTCTAAGTTTTAGACAAGGCTGCAGGTGTTAGCTGTTCAAACCCACTGAAATCAAAGGGCCCCATCGTAAAAGTCAGAGAAATTTTATCTTTGACATCTGTGAGAGATGTCTTAGGCTGATTGGCATTATTCCAAGGATGTAATTAACTCTGTGCAGGATCAAGTCCTTACTTAGCAGGTTATAAGGAGTAGAAAATACATCTAAAAGTATATGACCTTTTCCATCTTGTCTAGCTATGGATCAGTAATGACAAGAGAGACAGTAATTGCAGGTATAATAGTCACAAACAGAGAGATAATTAGAGTGTTTTTAACCAGATATGAAGATGAATAGAATAAAACGTAGAGCTGATAAAAATTTCTCGTTGAATAGTTTTCCATCAGAAAATACCATTTCTTCCAGATCAAAATGTTCCATGGGAAAGAATTTATTTCTACATTTTTTTCATTAGGGAAAAAAGTTAGTATATGTTGTCTTGTAAAATGAATTACATAAAATAAAAAACTATGAAATTAAAATAATTGTAAAACAATATACCAATACAATTATTTTCTGGTTTTGCATAATCTAGAAATAAAACTAATGGTGTGAGTATGTTTCTAAAAAGTCCAGTTTGGCATGAAAACCAACATCTGAAAACACAAGAGTTGCCCACTACTGCTCTAATGTGAAATCTAATATTTGTGAAAAATTTCAGCCAGAAATAATTCATTCAAAAGAGATTAAAGTTTTAGCTAACTTGGTTCCTTGCTGGTTTGGTTTGTTAATGTTGTTTTTTAAATATTTTGTCTTTAAAAGATTGAGTAACTTATTGACCAGTAGAAACATATATTTCCACCACTGGAGGCTAACAGCAGAGTTTTTTTTTTTTTTTTTTTTTTGCCAGCAGATCGAGAGATGTGATAATTCCCCTCTATTTGACACTGGTCAGGCCGCATCTGGAATACTGTGTCCAGTTTTGGGCTCCCCACTACAGAAAGGATGTGGACAAATTAGAAAGAGTCCAGCGGAGGGCAACAAAAGTGATTAGAGGGCTGGGGCACATGACTTATGAGGAGAGACTGAAGGAACTAGGCTTATTTAGTCTACAGAAGAGAAGACTGAGGGGAGATTTGATAGCAACCTTCAACTACTTGAAGGGTTGCTCCAAAGAGGAGGGAGCTAGGCTATTCTCAATGGTAACAGAGGAGAAAACAAGGAGCAATGGTTTCAAATTACAGCTGGGGAGGTCAAGGTTGGATATTAGGAAAATCTTTCTCACTAGGAGGGTGGTGAAGCATTGGAATGGGCTATCTAGGGAGGTGGTAGAATCTCCATCTTTGGAGATTTTTAAGGCCTGGTTAGACAAAACCCTGGCTGGGGTGATTTAGTGGGAGTGGTCCTGCTTTTTAGCAGGGGGTTGGACTAGATGATGACCTCGTGAGGTCCCTTCCAACCCTATGATTCTATGATTTTCAAATGCTATTCTTTCTGTTTTAGGTGCTTACCTGGCTGTGTTTCTGTATGTGGAGTTTCCTACTGCAGGACTATACAATACAATCATTGGGAAAGAGAAGCATTCCTATTTGCTTACGATAAAATTTTCAAAAGGCATCAATAGAACTAGGCAGCTCATTTCCCCTGCAATTTACTGGGAGTAGTCTTCCCCCTCCTTTGTAATTCCTAGCCATATTTGCTTGCTTTGTTTCTTTGTTGTGACTTCCCTTGAATTATGAAACCTTGACCCATTTCAGCCACAGAAATCCAGCCTATTTTGTTCTTCTTGTAGACACCACCAGGCATTGATAGGTGTGACTATTTGGATCATTATTCATCAAATCTGTCTCCTCTGTGTGTCTGCACTGTTGTGACTGAGCCCCATTGCCCTAGTATTTGAGAGCTTGGTGCCATATGTCATTTTATTACACGTGTTTTCAGAGAAGCTAACATTTTGTTGAACCTGTCATTTGCTCAGATATGATATCTGTTACAGAAGTCAAGAAAGATGACATTTCCCCTCTCCTGGCCTCCATTGTCCACCCAGCTATTTTTCTGATAGCCAGCAGAGGTAGATCATGAAACAAAGGTTGACATTTTATTAAGAGAATGTAAGTTATTTATGTCACAAAGTGAATTTCTTTCCTGTAGACACATACCATGGGGAACCTAGAAGAGGGAAATCAAACGTCCATTACTGAATTCATCCTCCAAGGATTCGGCACTCTTCCGGAACTGCATTGTCTTCTTTTTCTGCTGTTTCTCATCATCTATATCACAACCATGGCTGGGAACATCCTCATCATTGCATTAGTTGTGATTGATCAGCACCTTCACACCCCCATGTACTTCTTCCTGGGGAACTTATCCTGCTTGGAGACCTGCCAAACCTCCACCATCCTACCCAGGATACTGATCTGTCTCCTGAATGACAACTGGACCATTTCATTCAATGTGTGCATCACACAATATTATTTCTTTGGTTCTCTGGCAGGAACAGAATGTCTTCTCCTATCGGTGATGTCCTATGATCGGTATTTAGCCATAGTCAAACCACTTCACTATGCAGCTCGTATGAGTAGCAGGTCTTGCCTTCAGCTCGCAGGTGTCTCTTGGACAGGTGGTTTTCTAGGTAGCAGCATAACAACAGTGCTGATATCACAATTTTCCTTCTGTGGCCCCAATGTTATTGACCATTTCTTTTGTGATTTTAGCCCCCTTGTAAAACTGTCCTGCAAAGACCCTAAGCGGATGGAAATGCTGGCTTTCATACTCTGCTTGATTTTCTCATTAGTTCCATTTCTGTTGACCTTGATGTCTTACATCTGTATCATTGTGACCATCCTGAGAATCCCTTCCAGCACCGGAAGGCAAAAGGCCTTTTCCACCTGTTCCTCACACCTCACTGTGGTGACCATTTTTTATGGAACTCTAGTAATTGTCTATATGTTCCCAACAACCAACACATTTAGGGACTACAAGAAAGTCCTCTCTCTCTTCTACACAGTCCTGACTCCCCTGGTCAATCCCCTTGTCTACAGTCTGAGAAACAAAGAAGTCAAAGAGGCCATGAAGAAAGCTTGTATGAAATGGAGGTTTGGACTATGCTAACTGCTCAGTTTCCTTAGGTTAAAATGAAATAGATTTAACATGGGAAGATATAGGGCTAGAATCAAAACCTACTAAAGTATAAGATCACTTTTCCATTTGGTTAAAGGGCTTTCTCTCATGCTTTTGCAGGTTCACATCCCTGGAAGAAATGGAGGTACATAGACCTTTTTGAAAACTGTCACCCCATGCTCTTAGGACTCATAGTAGATACCATAGGTGGGTAGTACTGGGCATGTGGGAGACTTCAAATGGAGGCTAGTCATAATACAGAGAACAAAGGGAGATGGTATTCAGTCAGAAGGGGCAAGTGAAATGGACGTGCCTGGCTCTAAGCCTCCATTCCTTTTATGGGGGGAGACACGCCCCACACATACAATGCACCTACATGATAAAACTGGAAGATTTCTACCTCCATGTGGAAGGCCAATGACAAGAAATTGTACAATTCACTTTTTTCTTCTAGTTAATTTCATCTTATGATTTCTTTCTAACTAAATAAAAAAGCATAGAAACCCTATAACTCGTGCCAAACCAGTTCAAGCCTCTTCCCGGCACATTTTGAAAAGTGACTTAGAGCCAGATTTTCAAAGGTATGTAGGGGCCATGCTGGATTGGGCCCTGCAGGTGAGTCAAGCAGGCAAATGCCTCCATTTCCCAAGTTCATGCATCACTTTGTGGTTGCAGTGCTCAACTGCAGAAGAAATGGCCAGAGGCAGAAATACAGTTGCCTGTGGCCTTCTACTGCAAATATTTAAGCTCCTAGAGGGTTGTCAGCAGCTGAGCAGGGGTTTTGTGAATTCCATGGAATTTTGGGATTCAGATACCTAAAGTGAAAGCTTTGTGGCTTCAGTCCTAGGCCCACATCCTTATCTTCATGTTGGGGGAAACTAAGGCAGAAAGACATGACATTATCTGCTCAGAGTGACTCCACTGATTCCACAGGCCAGTGGCAAGGACAGTCATAGAAACCAACTGTCTATAGCCCTATTTCAGTGCTCTATTCACTCCATCAAATCTCATTGTAATTGATAATGTGGTCTAAGAATGTTATGTGCCCAACCCCTTTCACTGGCCATAGAATTTGGGTACCTAACATCAATGTCTTATAGGAAAATCCAGCTTGTATATTTCTAGCCAACTAGAAGGTGACAAATGTTTCATGGTGTCATGGTGACAACTTCCTGAGGTTCCTTCCATCCCTAAGAATCTATAATTCTATTCTATGATTCTATGTTTCTTGTCATCTACATTGTGCATGTTGATGGATGGTTTCATCTCAGGCTTTCCTGGTGAAACAATTCCTCTTTGTTAAATAATTATATAGCCATTGAACCAGGGCTTAAATTTAGTTCTCTGACCTCCCAGGTGAATGCTCTAACCACCAGGCTATAGAACCATCTACTTTCTCTTTCTGGCCCAGTGTCTGTTCAAATGCCCCCTCTTCACATAGTATAAAGAAATCTTCAACTGGCTGAAGAAACCACTGGGGAATTATTCTGATGGAGGGGGATAAGCTCCAGCTATGGCAGAGCACCAATAGAGGCAGCCTCCTCCACCACCTATCATCACCATCCTCAAGAGCCATCAATGGCTATTAGCTAAATCTACTAACACTAAAAGAACTAAACCTGTGACAGCCAGAAACTGGGACTAGATGACAGGGTGGGGAAATCACTCATTAATTAAGCTGGTCTGTTCATTCTTCATGAAGAATTTGGCCACGGACATTAACAGAAGACGGGATACTGGGCTAGATGAACTATTGGTCTGACTGAGAATGGCCTTTTTTATGTTTTTAAGTAAGGCACTTTTTAAACATCTAGAGTTGTGGTGAATTCTCCATAGTTTCAAGTCTTTTAATTAAGAAAGAAGATCTTTCTAAAACACAATATGTCCGGCTTGATTCAGCTATCAATGGGAATGTAGCAGTGCTGTAGGATTGCATGCATAAGACATGCTATGGTACACACTGGGTTAAGAAAGGCCTGTGTGGGGCAGTCAATTGGCTGCTAGGGGCTGGGAGCCAATCAGAGGGCAGGCTCCCAGTATATTTAAAGGGAGCAGCAGAGCTAGCTTGAGGAGTCTGCAGGAGGAAGTCCTCAGTCTGCCTGAGGAACTGCAGGGAGAAGGTCCTCTTCCTAGCGGGCTGGCTGAGGGATCCAGCACCCTGGAGAGCTCTGAGTGTGCAGACTGCACAGGGAGCTGACCAGGAGACGGGGATCCTGAAAGGAGCAGACTGTGGTGGCAGGGTCCAGAGCAGTGGTCCAGTGGCAGGGAGCCAGGAGTGAGCAGCAGCTGGACTCTGGACTCGTGAGGACCAGCATGCAATTGGGGCTGTGAGGAAAGTTGATAAGATTTGAGAGCCGCTGGCAATTATCTTTGAAAATTCGTGGTGAATGGGGGAGGTCCCGGAGGACTGGAAAAAGGCAAATATAGTACCTATCTTTAAGAAAGGGAAGAAGGAGGATCTGGGGAACTAAAGAGCTGTCAGCCTCACCTCAATCCCTGGAAAAATCATGGAGCAGGTCCTCAAAGAATCAATCCTGAAACACTTGGAGGAAAATAGAGTGATCAGGAACAGTCAACATGGATTCACCAAGGGTCAATCGTGCCTGACCAACCTGATTGCCTTCTATGATGAGATGACTGGATTTGTGGATACGGGAAGAGCCGTTGATGTGATATACCTTGACTTTAGCAAGATTTTTGATACGGTTTCCCACAGCATTCTCATTGGCAAGTTAAGGAAATATGGGTTGGCTGAGTGGACCGTAAGGTGGATAGAAAACTGGCTAGATCAACGGGCCCAGCAGGTAGGAATCAATGTCTCGGTGTCTAGTTGGCAACCAGTAATGAGTGGAATGCCCCCGGGGTTGGTCCTGGGGCCGGTTCTGTTCAACATCTTCATTAATGATCTCGATAATGGGATAGATTGCATACTTACTAAGTTTGTGGATGACACCAAGCTGGGGGGAATGGTTGACACAGTGGAGGGCAGGGACAGGATTCAGGGAGACTTATATAAATTGGAACACTGGGCCAAAAGAAACCTCATGAGGTTCAACAAGGACAAGTGCAAAGTCCTGCACTTAAGACAGAAAAATCCCATGCGCTGCTACAGGCTGGGGACCGATCGGCTAAGCAGCAGAGAGAAAATATTATCTGTGTTGTATCAGGTTCAGATATAAGTAGAAAACAAAACCCCCAAAACTTAGTAATAACATTTTTCTCCTGCTATAATAGAAAGTGATGATGAGTCAGGTCCCCAGACCTGTCCCTTTGAGAAAGTTATTTATAACAAAGAAAAAGTTACTGTTAAGACATTTTTTGGAAAGATGCACTTCAAAAAGCATGGTCACAGAATCATCAGAACCTGCCTGCTGGGCAGTGTGGTAAAAGTCTACATGGTTGTTACTAGATGTCAGGACGTTCTCACTAGCCCAGTGTGCCTGCTGAGTCACAGTTCATATCATGCTGGGTAAGGATTGGGACACTCCATATCTATCATGGTAGCCAGCTCTTCCATTGTTATTAACCCAACAATGCCCACACGTTGCAATGAGAAAGCAACAGCAGTTACAGAAAATGAGTAATTTCTAGAGCTGGTTCTTAAAATGATGAGGAAAGATATTTTGATGTGTTAACTGGGTTCTTTCAACCAAAGCTCTTGCTAACTTGACCCTGTGCTAAGTTGTGTCTAGAAATAAATCAATCGAGACACTGCCATCCTGCCAATATAGAGGCTAGCAAGAAGTGCTCTCATTTACAGCTTTACTTTATTTAATCTAAAGCACTTGCACACATCTGCAACAAGTAAGTAAAACACCCCCAACCCTCCATAATTACCAAAGTACAGCATGTCTCTTCTGAGTTCTTGGTCTTTCAGCTGCTGGTGGGGACTCCAAACTATATCTAGCAAGAGACCCCTAAGAGTCAAAAACTCTCCTTTCTTATTTATCATTGTTAACAGACAATGACACATCAATTAAAAAAACCTGTTGGACAATCAGTTTCAAAAGCTAGACATGTGGTTTCCCGAGGAAAACTAATTTCCTCAGAACACTAGGTGTGTCTTTTCAAAATACATATGACTTGAAACCTGGCAAACATCACCCAGATGGCATACATATATAAGCCTCTTACTTTAATCCTAAAACTCTGATCATAGTACATCCACCAGATATTTCATCAGGATGGCATAGAGTCAGATAAAAGTTGAGCAAAAGGCTTCCCTCCTCTCCTCTCCCAGATGAGTCACTCTTAGGCTTCATAGACCTGCAAAAAGTCTTACTGATTTTGGCTGCTTTTATCAACTATTATGCTAATTAAGATTACACCATCAAGTGGTCCCTGGCTCTTTTAATGATCCATCAAAATCACCCCAAACAGCAGAAATTTGCCACTTTGTCAAAATAATAATATGAGGTGAAAGCCAGTCACTTCTGTAGGCAGCATTGGGAATTGGGTCAGGCCTGTGTCACGGGATATATCATGGGACTGCATTAAGGGCAATCAGCATTTATACTTAAACATAAGAATTACAGATCAGTAACCCTCAGCCTGTAATAAGATTTGTTTCAAATAGAATTTGCTTTTTGTCTGCTTGTTAGGAACTGTTAATTCAGCAATTTTATAATGCTTGGACATTGGGATACTGCTTAGGGTTCAGGGTTCACAGTTGTTATGGTAATGGGGTCAGGCTCTGCTTCTTGTAATTAAAAATCAGTGAAAGATTTATTATCTTCCCTTTTCCAGCTCCCTTTCTCATGGTGTCAGCTAGGAATGTAACCAACAGAAACTATCCTCTTTCTCTTGCAATAAGAACCTTGAAAAGAACATATCTATCAACTTTCCCACCCCTCTCCTCCTTGCAAAATGCTTGGTCAGTAATATTATGGGCATTATTGTAATAAAAGTAACATTTTGTGAGTTAAACACCTGTACATACTAAACAAATCAGCAAACAAGTAAACAGAGGCTGACTAATTATATGCATGATGTGATCAGTATTTGGGTGTTGAGGTCACCAGATAAGGGTCTTTGGAATACTGTCAATCATAAATGTATGAGCCATGTATTACCATACTGCTCTGGATAAAAGAGCTGTAATAACCCCCTCCTCAGGGCTCACTCGAGACGTTGAGACAATGAGTGGTTAATAAATGGTTCCATTTGACCCCCATCCTCCTCCGGGACAACCTGTTTGTTTTTCTTTCCAATAACTTTCAAAACTTCTTGGCTTCCTGCCAGCTCACTGACCCTTTTCTCATCATGGTGCTAAGTGAGCTGCTGTGAGGCCTGTGCACCTTTGGATTGCATTGGGCCTCTGGAGTGATACTGATAAATGGGACATAAGCCTTGTGAGATTGAGGGCTCATCTGGTTGAAGAGGTCCCTGCTGTTGTCAAGACGGCCCGTGTACGTCTTCATCAGCCATGGCTGCAAGGGGTAGGCAGCATCTCCCAGGATCAGGAGGGGCACCTACACGTCCCCAAGGGTGATGGTGTGCTCGGGGAAGAAGGTGCCCACCTGCATGTGCCTGTAGAGGGCGGAGTTCCACAGGATCCTTGCGTCGTGCACCTTCCCCAGCCAGCTGATGTAGATGTTTTGAAAGACCCCAAGGTGGTCCACCTGGGTCTGCAGGACGACCGAGTAGTAGCCCTTCCGATTGATGTAGTCCCTGGCACAGTGTTCTGGGGCTCGAATGGGGATGTGGGTGGTGTCCACAACACCCACACAGTTCAGGAAGCCCAGCCCGGTGAGGCCCTCGAGGAGGTCATTCAGGTTGCCCTGGGTGACGAGTGGGGCTAGCAGGACATGGTTGATCGCCCTGAAGACCTGCTTGACGGCAGTCCCCACAGTGGCCTTCCTGATCCCGAACTGCTGGCCGACGGAGCGGTACAAGTCCGGGGTTGCCAGCTTCCAAAGTGCGACGGCTACTCTCTTGTCGATGGGCAGGGTGGGTCACAGCCAGGTGTCCATCCACTGCAGAACCGGGGTGAGCTCATGGACCAGCTCGAGGAAGATCCACTTATTCCTCCGCAGGTTCTGCAGCCACTGTGCATCATCACAGGTGATGAGGATGACTCTCTCCCACCAGTCAGTGCTGGCTGCACGTGCCCAGAGGCGGCGAGGCACGGCACGCAGCTCGCTGCCTGCAACAACTTGCCAGGCCAGCAAGGTGGGGGTCAGGCTGGCATCTGCCTCCATGCTGCTGGCTGGAAAGTGAAGCCTGGTCCAGAATAGAATCAGCTTGAACAGTAGCTGCCAGGTGCTGTGGAGCTGCCTCAAAAGTCGCAGGAGGGGAAGAGCTGGGTCCCTGACCTGCTCACCCTCCATTTTGCCAGGCTCACTGCAGAAGGTGCTGGGCTCACTTCCTCTTTTATGGGACTGGCTGGGGGAGCACTTCCTGACTGCCACAGACCACACTTCCCATCATGCACCACTCCTAGTCCCCCTAGCCTCTGCCAGTTGACTTAAGCATCAAGTGGAGTCGCTCTAGGTTGACTTTGCAAGGTCCCCTTTAAGTTGACTTAATTTTATAGTGTAGACGCTCTAAGTCAACTTAACTAAGTCGACTTAGCTAAAGTCGACTTAAATTTACAAGTGTAGCCATAGCCAATGAGCGGCGTGCCACAGGGATCTGTCCTGGATCCAGTTTTGTTCAACATTTTTATCAATGAGTTAGATGATGGCGTTGAGAGCAAACTTATAAAGATTGCCAATGATACCAAGCTGGGAGGGGTTGCAAGTATTTTGAAGGATAAGATCACAATTCAAAATGATTTGGACAAACTGGTGAAATGGTCTGAGATAAATAAAATGAAATTCAATAAAGATAAGTGCCAAGTACTCCACTTAGGGTTGAATGACCCATTGCACACATACAAAATGGGCAATGACTGCCTAGGAAGGAGTATTACAGAAGGGGATCTGGATGTAATAGTGGACCACAAGCTGAATATGAGTCAGCAGTGTAATATTGTTGCAAAAAAAAGCAAGAGCCATTCAGGGGGGTATTAACAGAAGAATTGTGAGTAAGACACGAGAAGTGATTCTTCCACTCTACTCGCACTGATTAGGCCTCAACTTGAGTACTGTGTCCAGTTTTGGGTGCCACATTTCAAAAAGGATGTGGAGAAAGTCCAGAGAAGGGCAACAAAAATGATTAGAGGTCTGGAACATTTGACCTATGAGGGAATATTGAAAGGGCTGGGTTTGTTTAGTTTAGATAAAAAGGAGACTGAGAGGGGATATCATAACAGTTTTCAAATACCTTAAAGGTTGTTATGAGGAAGAAGGAGAAAAATTGTTCTTCTTAATCACAGATGATAGGACGAGAAGCTAAGGGCTTAAATTACAGCAAGGAAGGTTCAGACTCGACATTAGGAAAACATTCCTAACTGTCAGGATGATTAAACACTGGAATAAGTTGTCTCAGCAGGTTGTGGAATCTCCTACATTGGAGCTTTTTAAGAGCAGGTTAGACAATCACCTGTCAGAGATGGTTTAATGTGGGTACTTGGTCCTACCATGAGTGCAGGGAACTGGACTCGATGACCTGTCATGGTCCCTCCAAGTTTCTTTGGCTATGTCTACACTGGCAAGTTAGTTCGAATTAAGGAGGCTACACTATACTAAGGAGGCTACACTACACTAGGCTTTAGTTAGTTCAAATTAAGGACTTCCATAATTCAAATTAATAAGTTTGAATAGGGTATTCGAACTAAAGGGTTAATTCGAACTAACTAGTTCAAATTAGCCAATGTGGCCATGTTAATTCGAACTAATTTCTTAGTTCGAACTAACCGGCCATTGAAATGAATGGGGATTGCTAATTCGAACTAAGCAAGTGCCAGGAATGGCACTTGCTTAGTTCGAACTAACTTTTTCTAGTTCAAATTAAGCTAATTCGAACTAACTAAAATTAGTTCGAATTAGTTAGTTCAAACTAACTAATTCAAACTAATTTTAGCAAGTGTAGACATAGCCTTTGATTCTATGAGTCTATGAACAAATACATAACCTATTAGTATGGTGTCACTTTACACTGAGGTTTCATTCATAAGTGGTGCATCAGGAAGCAGAACTTTATTGATAGATATTAGAAGCATTTCACAGGTCTGAGTAGTATGCACTGTACTATAGACAGTAGTTATGTATGCCTTAAGATGTTGTTGAATGTTATCCACTATGGTGTAAGCAACCTACTCTGTTGGACTCATAGCAACTGACTGACCATGTATTCCAATATTTATTAAACCTCTATAAGCTACTTGTAAGAAGAACCTTAATAGAAATCTAGACCCAAGTTATAATATATGCAGTGTTTATTTAACCAGGCCCCAATTCAGCAAAATGCTTTGTCCATTCCTATTAAACAAAAACCTTAAGCATCTGAGTAACTTTAAGCACATAAATTACCCTACTTTTGCTGTATTTGGACCATACGTAAATGAGGACAGTTGAATATCCTCTTTTTAGGAGTGGGTGGGTGTGTCTGTTCTAACTGCAGAAAATGGGTGGGGTTGGAGGGCAGAAAAGATATCAGAAATGAAAACCTAAATGTGAATTTTCTAAATTCTGACTTTGAAAAAGTCCTCATTGTCTTTTTTCAAATGGAGATTCTAATGCACAAGGAATGCAGAATCAGGATCTTCAAATGTTCTGTTTCAAATGATGACTTATTGCTTCACCATTGACATGTCATTTGTCGTGTCAAAGAGATGAAAACCATTCTCTGATCTCAGAAGTTGTCCTTTCCCTATGGTCTCCCCAAGAGATTGCTTGTTTCTGTACTACTAAGGTTCATTTGTCTGAAAACAAAATAAATCCTTATTAACATACTCTTCATGATCAATTAAGATACAGGTTAGAAAGGTGATAAGGGAGTTTCATTTCCAGCATGCCAAATAAAAGATGCAGCTGGAGAGATATTCATAACTGCTGAGATATATAAAGTGAAATGCACTGAGAATGTCAGCAGCATCAGAGTATCCAATCAGTAGCGCCCAGGTTTCATTACTGAGAGATTGGAAACTGGGGCAGTCGGTGAGAATTTAAGACTTCAGGCTCTGTATCTTCATTTTTGAATCACTGAACTAAGTGGTCACAACAGACATTTTGGTTCTTCTGTATCTGTCTTAAGGTAATCAAACTATTCCCACTCTTTTCAGATGTTTCTACTTTGGAGCCCTCTATAATTCAGACAATTTAGCAAACAGTGAATGATTTTGGTCCTGATTTTGCTCTCATATGTTGAAGTCACACTGATGACAATGAGAGTTAAGAGCATGCATAAAAGTAAGCATCACTAGAGTGATGTGCTTGAAAGGGAAAGAGCTGACCAGGTGCTAAGGTGCTTGACTTAATTGAGGCCTTAATATTCTAAAATACTTCAAAGAGGAAAAGAACTCTATGAAGTAAATTGTTCATATTATTTTAGTGATAAAATTGGAACACATCCCCTAAAAGATTTAGATGTGTTCTATAGTAGTCTTAAGTAAAGGAAATTTCCCTGCTCTTTTTGATTAACCTGAAATTAAACATTGCAGATAAAGAAGGATGTGTTAACTTAGCTTGTCACTTTACCCTACTTTTATGCAAGTTTATCCTATATTAAGGGCTGTTTATATTTCACAGGGTTTGTCAATAACAGACCGATTGAAAAGTCAAATATTTTTCACAGGAAATTTCAATTTGTTTTCCTCATTCCCTCCTGACCACCCTAAAATTTTCCAGGAAGTGTCTTGCTTTGTGTTGTTAGAAATAATCAGGTTTTGGTAGATGTGTTTGGTTTTCAGAAGAAAAAAAACCCTTTTATGGAAAACGGAACTGAAATATTACATTTTTTAATGAAGAGAGAAAATATCACCCCAAAATATTTTCACTTAAAAAACCCTGATTTTTTTTAATAGAACAAGTATGGTATTTTCTATTTAACATGTTCCATTTGTCAAAAACCCATTTATCATTGAATATATTTCAGTTATGGAAGTGACTAACTCTGATGAGCCATCAACAAATTAATATTGTAAAATGAATTAAAGTGAAATATTTGTATTAGCGCAAACCGAGTTGTCTGCAATGCACTCGGAAGCTGGATATTCATCTTCCAGGGATCATAATTGAACCTACCAGCTTCAGAAGAAGGATAGCCTAGATGATAACCAACAGGAGAAATCTCACAGTTCATCCCCAGAATTATGTAAATTTTTCTTCCTTAACTCACAAGATAAAGATGAGGAATTTAAAACACAGCTGTGAACTCAAGCATTCCTGGTATCTCCTATCATAGATCATGAGCATATAAGAACACAGAAACAGCAAAACTGGTCCATCTAGCTCAGTATTCTGTCCTGACACTGGCCAGTAGCACTGCTTCAGGTGGGATTGACAGAATAGTGTAATTATCGAATGATCTATCCTCAGTCTTCCTCTCCTGGTTTTTAGAATAAGAGGTTTAGGGTCATTTTGAACATGAGGTTGCATTCATGACCAATTTGGTCAATAATCATTGATGGATATGCCCTTCAAGAAAGTATCCAGTTCTTTTCAGAACCCAATTATATCTCTAGCCATCGCAATACATCATGACAATGAGTTCCACAGATTGTGTGTTGAATGAAACACTACTTCCTTTTGAATGTATTAAATCTGTTGCCTATTAATTTCACCAGGTGACACCTGTTTTGTGTTTTTTGTTCGTTGGTTTGTTTTTTGTGTTGTGGGAAAAGGGAAATAACACTTTTCTACTCACTTTTCCCATACCATTCATGATTTCATAGACCTCTATCATATACCGCCCCCACCATTAGTCATCTCTTATCTATGATGATCAGCCCCTAATTTCTGAACAGTTCTACCATCAAATTCACAAAAAAATTCAAAGGCAAAGGATCTTTTCATCTAAGATGTGAGAGCTGGATAAGTGGTGCAGGTGACAGATTTCCATTAATATAAATGAGAATCATGCATCTATATTCCCTATGTGGGTATGAAGATTCCAGACTTCACTTCACTTTTATATATATATATACACACTTTAACCAGAGAACCAGCCAGAATACTTTCAAAGTATTTATTGCCTTCATAGATCTTATAAATTCTAAAAGTCTTAAGCTGGAGAGACATTGTGTTCTTCAAGTCTGATCCCTTATCTCACAAAGGCCATAGAACTTCCTCAAAATTATTCCTGTTTAAACTAAAGAATATGTCTTAGGAAAAAAATTAAATCTTAATTTAAAAAATAGCCATTGATGAAGATTCCAATACAACTCTTGGTAAATTGTTCCAATAGTTAATTGCCCTTAGTGTTTAAAAATAAAATAAAATAAAATACACATTTCCTGCCTGAATTTGCCAAGTTTCAACTTCGAGCTGTTTGACCTTGATTTAACAAGATAATATGAAATAAAGTGACCTCATTTTTTTTTCTCTCTCTCTTCATTTTCCAGGTGAATACCTAGTCTCCTGGGCTCATGCTTTTCTTGTTTTGTTTCTGCTTAGATGTTGTCAAGTCTGTAATTATCTATATTAAATAAGTTTTGTCTGTTTCATACTTAAAGACAAATATCAATGGTGACATTGACAATATTAATGTACAGTAAACTTGTGTGGATTATGTGATGGATGTGTCAGTTTCTTTAGGCAAGAAAGAAGGAGGCCACAATGAAGGGGTTAGGTCAGAAGGCAAGTTTGATGAATCTGGGTATGTATTATTTTTTGTTGGGTTTCTGAATGTATCTTTTAACTGATTTTTAAATGATCATTGGAGCTAGGTTTTTTTGAAGAGAAGAAGAAAGTTTGGCACACAAATCCCAATTAAGGTCAATGATATTCTGTACTAAGCTCCATTAGGTGGTTTTAAAAATTCCAGCAGAGGATTCTAGAAATCTGCCCACTCCTATGTGATTCTTCAGATCAGCTGTTTCACTTGCAACCAACTAGATGACCCAAGTTATATAATAATTAAATATATGTCACTGTGCTAAAATGTATCACCTTCTTTCAATACTATCACAGACTTTCTCTCCATTATCCTAGATAAACCATATGCCAAAAAGAGAACCAGGAAATCTAACAGCCATCTCTGAATTCATCCTCCTCGGATTTGGGAATCAACCTGAACTGAACATTCTTCTCTTCCTGTTGTTTCTAGCAATCTACATTGTGACTGTGGCTGGGAATATCCTCATCATTGTGCTAGTTGTGGCTGACCGGCACCTTCATACCCCTATGTACTTTTTCCTGGGGAACTTGTCCTCCTTAGAGATCTGCTATACTTCCACCATCCTACCCAGGATGCTGGGCAGTTTCCTGAGAAGTGAATATGTAGTTTCGGTAAATGGCTGCTTCTTACAATATTATTTCTTTACTTGGCTAGCAGGATCTGAGTGTTGTCTCTTGTCTGTCATGTCTTATGACAGATATGTAGCAATATGCAAACCACTGCATTATGCAACTCTCATGAATGGCAGGTTCTGTGTCCAGTTAGCAGCAGGGTCATGGATCAATGGGATGGTGGCTAGTGTCATAGTAACATCGCTGATGTCATATTTAATTTTCTGTGGCCCCAATGAAATTGACCATTTTTTTTGTGATTTTACCCCTGTGACTAAACTCTCCTGCAGTGATACACGTCTGATTGAACTTGTAACTTTCATCCTGGCCTCCATATTCACCCTGCCTCCATTTCTATTGACTCTCATCTCCTATGTTTGCATCATCGTTACCATCCTGAGAATTCCTTCCACTGCCGGGAGGCAAAAAGCATTTTCCACCTGCTCTTCCCACCTCATTGTGGTGACAATTTTCTATGGGGCCCTGATCATTGTGTATCTACTACCAAAAAACCCTACTCTGGGAGAGCAGAATAAAGTGTTCTCTGGCTTCTATACAGTCCTGACTCCCCTGTTCAATCCCCTCATCTATAGCCTGAGAAATAAGAATGTAAGGAAGGCTTTGGGACATGTTATAAGTAAGTGTTTGGTTTTGACAAGAGACCAGAGGATCCATGCAAATTTTTAAAATAAACAGGAATGGAAATTATCATATCTGAATTAATGTGTTATATTGATGGAGTTTCTCTGGCTTGAGGGACAATGAGCATCATAAAGTTTACTGATCTCTTTTTTACTCATTGAGGTTCAGAATTGGTAATTGATGACTCACTCAGGTCAGCGATAGATAGATAGATAGATAGATAGATAGATAGATAGATAGATAGAT
>ML685973.1:254073-298938 GCA_007922175.1 Pelusios castaneus
GATAGATAGATAGATAGATAGATAGATAGATAGATAGATAGATAGATAGATTACAGCTGTAATTTTGTTACTGGTTTTGACAAAAACTACACTAAATATTCTTTCAAAATGATCCTGTTTCAAACATTCCTAAAAAATTGTGATAGACACACCAACAAGGAATAAGCCCCAGATGGGTGATATTCCTTTTCATATGAAGGGGCTGGCAGGGACTCTTTAGCCTCATAGTGAATCAGCTGAATATGATGCAGCTATCAAAGAGTATGTGTACACTTGCAATGTAGGTGAACTTAAGGATGCTTAAGTCGACTTACAGAATCCACACCGGGCTTTCATTAAGTTGACTTAAGAGCATCCTTAAGTTGACTTAATGTCTTTCACTCCATAGGGTGACTTAACTCTTAAGTCGACCCGTTAAGTCGACCTAAAGTCAGTGTGGACGCTCTAAGTTAACTTAATTTCCTAAATCGACCTAGGGCTGGGGAGAAGGGAGTCGCGACTCCCTGGCAGAAGGGAGTCAGAAGGCAGAAGCCCTGGCAGCTCCCTTTTCCCAGGAAGCCCTAGTGGCTCCCTTGTACCAGGGAGCCCCAGTGGCTCCCTGCTGGCAGGGAGCCCCAGCTCCCTTCCCCCCGAGCCGCAACTCCTCTGAGCCATGGCTCTGGGTCGACCTAATACCCGCCTGTGTGGACACAGGCAGTCGACTTAACTTTTTAGTGTGGACTGTCTAAGTTGACTTAATAAGGTCGACTTTAAGTCGACCTAAGTCGACCTTGTTAAGTCAACTTAATAGAGTCAACTTAGCTTTTCTAGTGTAGATATACCCATAGAGTCATAGAAATGCCGGGCTGGAAGAAATCTTGAGAAGCCATCAAGACAAACACCCAGTGCTAATACAAGACCAAATAAACTTAACCCATCCCTGGCAGATGTTTGTCCAACATATTCTTCAATGCCTCTAAAGACGGTGTTTCTACAATCCCCTTGGAAACATATTTTAGTATTGATCTACCTTTATAGTTTGATTTTCCTAATATTTCACCTACATTTCCCTTGCTGTAGATTAAACCCATTACTTCTTGTGGTACCTTCAGTGGACATGACAAACAACTGATCTCCATTCCCTTTATAACAGCCCTTATCATGTTTGAAAACTTTTCACAGGTCCTCCAGTCTTTTTTGGTTACTAATACCTTTCATTTACCTCTCATTTACAAGTTTGGGTGGCGGGATTATATTTTAGCATACACAACAGGGTAAGAATCATGTCCTATGTCATTTAGAAGTAATGTTAATGAATGATAGGTAAAGAGGTATGCAATAGGCTCTAAGTACAAATGATACCATGGCCCTGGCCTGAAGTATTATATAATTTTCAATTGAACATTTTGTTTTAAAATTGTAGTTCAACATCGCAATATGAAATGATGGTGACAGTAACAAACTCACTTGCCAAAGTATTTTCTTTCACCTCGGTCCTCCTTTCTCATTTCTAACTTGTGAAAAAAAGAACATTGCACTATGCTGCATAATCCTCTGGCAATGGTGGAAGACTGTCTACTGCTATCACCCTCATAGAACAGCTCAGGGCAGAGTGGCTATGGAGATGGAGTTATTTGGAGAAGTGTCTTTCAAAAATGAGTGGAAAATTTGCAAGTCCAGAAAGCATTATTTTTCAGTATCCGATGCCCAGTCAGTGTGAGGTTTCATATTAACTAAGACGTCATGCACATGGTAGCCTTTGTCGGCCAACGTCACTGCATCCTGCCATTTTTGTCCCTCCAGTCACAAGCTTTTCTGGGTGGCATCTTCCCTTCCCCTTCTATTTCAGGTCCTTCCAGCAACTCCCATACCTTGTTTCATGCTAGGGGCATGAAGGTGCCAGTAACATCCATCAACTGTTTCTTTGATCTCTGGAAAATCAGAAAGGTGCCCAAACTGCTGGATCTATAAACAAATCTGCCATTTCCAGTTTTCACCAAAATCAATAGGATTCTTCCCCCTATATCTAAGAACATCCCCTGAGATTTTGGAACTTATCAGATATGGCATTTAAAAGCCATTGTGTTATAGAGAGACAGAAAACACCAGAAAGTTGAGTGTAGGGCCTGGCAGGGGTGTCAATCACGTGGCACGTGTGCTGAATGTGGCCTGCAGACCTCTTCCAGACCACACTCTCTCCCTAAGAGAGAGACAGAGACAGAGACAGAGAGACAGAGGTCATGCATACCCAGCACTCTGCAATACTGAAAGAGTGTCAGGTCTTGTGACATCACGGAGCGCTGGGTATGTGAGACCACACACGATCCCTAGCAGAGAGAGTGGTATCACGAAGCAAAGTTTCATATACATAGCACTCTGTGATGCTGTGTGAGTGATGCAGTATTTCGATTTATGGTATGTATGACCCACCTGAAGTACATTTAAGTCAAATCTGCCATGCCATACCAAATGAGTTTGACACCCCTGGTGCAAGGCCTTCAAAGTTTGGCCAGTTAGAAGTGTTGGAATTTTTTCTCTCAAAATGAGAATATTCTGTGAATATGAGACACCCCAACCCACCATCTGTCAAAGCAAAGAACTCCTACAATGCGAAGCAGCTTAACATGAAAGTCATGGTTATCAGGAAAATGTAAGAGATACCAGCCAGAATAGGGGTGTAAGCATTACCTACTCAATTACTGTATGCAACTCCTTTGAGAACAGTTTCTTCCAGAAAACAGAATACATGAGAATGATAGGAGGAATTCTATCATGTGTCTTGGGTCCTGTTGTTATTGGCTGGGATTGTCAAAAGACTTAGGGGAGTTAGCAACCAAGTTTCAGTTGGATTTAGGCACTTAATACATAGAGTCATAGGCTATGTCTACACTTGTTAATTTAAGTCGACTTAGCTAAGTCGACTTAGCATGTCCCAACTCAAAAGTTAAGTCGACTTAGAGGGGACCCTACCAAATCGACCTAGAGCGTCCACATTGGATGCCCAGGTCAACTTGTAGGGGCAGGTCCACGGTGGCAGGGGGGGCTCCCCTTGCCAAGTGCCAGGGGGCTCAGCCATTGCCCCATTGTACCTGGGTACAATGGGGGCTGAGCCTGACAGGGACCCTGGCAGGGCATAGGGGCAGGGTGGGCAAAGCTCTGTCCTGCCCTGTGGGGGGGGGCACACCAGGCTGTGGCTGTGCCAGCCACCCTGGCAGGGAGGGTAGTGGGGAAGCCCTAAAGCCCCCTAAGTGAACTTAAATTCCACTTAGGGCTACTCCACGTCCACACTGGCTAAGTCGACTTTCTAAAGTCGATTTAGCCAGCAAAGTTGACTTAAAACGAGGTTTAATAAAGTCAACTTAAATTTTCCTTAAGCCGATTTAAGCAGCTGCTCAAGTTGACTTAAGGAAATGCCAGTGTGGACACAGATTAAATTAAGTCGACTTAAGCAAGCTTAAGTCGACTTAATTTGTAAGTGTAGACGCACCCATAAATTCCAAGACAAGAAGAGACCATTCTGATCACCTGGTCTGACCTTCTGTGAAACACAGGGCAGAGAAATGCCTCAAAATAATTTCTGGAGCAGATAATTTTTTTTTTTTTTTTAGAAAATATATTAAGTCTTGATTAAAAATTGTTAATGATGAATAAACACTCACAATCTAAGTTATTTCTATGGTTAACATCACTGGTTAAGGTGGGCACTTTCTTTCCAGCCTTTATTTGTCTAGCTTCAGCCTCCAGCCATTAGATCACATTAGACTGGGATGGGCAAACTAGGGCCTGCAAGCTGCACAGGAGCCTTTTCTCAGTCCCTCCAAATGGTCTTGGCTGGAGGCCTGGTGGTTGCTCCCCTCTCCCAGGTCCACCCCTTTCACTGCTCTCTCCTATCACATGAAACCAGCGGAGCCCTTGATGGAGCTCAGTGGCAGCTCGCTGTAGGGCCCAGGGGTGCCCTGACTGAAGTGTGGCAGCCGTTGCCCCCTCCCAGCTTCACCCCTTCCTCCCATAGGCCAAGTGGTACTCTGGCCTGCACAGTGGCCACTGTCCCCTCGTGGACCTGCCTCTTCCCACTAACTCCTCTTCTAACAAATGAAACTAGAAGCATCCTGGCCAGGGCTCAGTGGCCACTACTTCTGGTTACCTTGCCCCACCAACATGTGGATCTAACAGAGCCCTAACTGGAGCCACTCCCAGCCTCAAGAAATGCCATGTGTCGGCTGCTCCCTCCACGCAACTCTGCCCCTTCCCTCCACCCTTCTGTATGGCCTGGCCTGTCAGACAATGTCAATTTGAGATGTGACCCTCAAGCCAAAAAGTTTGCCCACCATTGTGTTAGACCTTTTTCTGTTAGATCAGCTTCATTGAGCTCCCTCAAATATCTCAGCCATAGTAATTATAAGTCTTTTAAGTATTACATTTGCACTAGGATGTCTCAACCCAGACCAGGGCCCTGTTGTGCTGGAAGTTGCACCTACCCATGGCTACAGCCAGTCCCTACCCGAAGCAAAAGACATTTAATCATGTACCTGCTTGGCTCTGTTTTGCTTCCAAAAGCTGTATAATATGGATGTAGAAAGAACTTTATAAGGAATAATAAGGTGTGTCTACACTTAGAAATTAAATCGACTTAAGCTTGCTTAAATTGACTTAATTTAATCCGCGTCTACACTACACTACACTTTCCTTAAGTAAGCTACTAAAGTCAACTTAATGAAAATTAAGTCAATTTTATTAAACGTACTTTTAATTCGACTTTAGGTTTAAGTCGACTTCCTGAAGTCGACTTAAGCCAGTGTAGACCTGGAGTAGCCCTAAGTCGACTTAAAGTCGACTTAGGGCTCTCCAGGACTCCCCCACTGCCCTCCCTGCTGGGAGAGGCACAAGGGGAGACTGGCATGCTCCCCCAAAGGGCAGGACAGAGCCCTGCCCACCCTGCCCCTATGCCCTGCCAGGGTCCCTGTCCCCCTTTGCCCCATTGTACCCAGGTGCCCCCCCTGCAAGCGTGGACCTGCCCAAGGTCCCCCTAGCCCTTACAAGTTGACCTAGGCATCCAGTGTGGACGCTCTAGGTCGACTTTGTAAGTTCCCCCCCCTAAGTCGACTTTAATTTTAAGTGTGGACATGCTAAGTCGACCTAACTAAGTCGACTTTGTCAACTTAGTTAAGTCTACTTAGCTAAAGTCGACTTAAATTTACAAGTGTAGACATAGCTATACAGACATAAATGTGCTCAACAGCAGCACTAGGCAGAAAGGTGGATCCAATGGTTATGGTGTATACTTTGAAGCTGGGGGAGCAGTGTACCATTCTCTACTCTGCTGTGGACTTCTTGTATGACCGTGAGTAAGCTGTTTAATAACCCAGAAGCATTTTCCAAAGTATCGAGATGCATAAAACTCATCAAAATCAATGTATATTAGGAAACTTGCTGCTTCTGAAAATCTTCCTTGGCAAATATGGATGTTTAAAAATCTGGGCCTTAGTGCTATATTTTAAAGGTATTTTCATATGTTAGTTAGGCACCTAAATACCTTCCAAAATCTGAACCTGTGTCTCTCTATTCCTCTGTTCCCCAGCCATAAAATGGGAGGATTTGAATTTTCCAACCTCATAGGACTGTTGCAAGGATAAACCCATTAGAAATAGTGTTGGATTCAGAGGCAGCTGTAATGGAGCACTAAGTACTCAGGACATAAAAATATGAATGGATCACTAACTGTACTGACAGATCTGTTTGCCAGAAGCTGGGAATGGGTGATGGGATGGATCACTTGATGACTTGTTCTTTTCATTCCCTCTGAAGCACCTGTCATAGACCACTGTCAGAAGACAGAATCTTGGGCCAGATGGACCATTGTTCTGACCCTGTATAACCATTCTTGTGTTCTTGTATTATATTATTTTTGTGCCATCTTTTCTCCGCTATTAACTACTAAGAAGGTAATAAAAGTTATTTTTACATTCAACAGCTAATTAATATTCCCATCAGTAGAATTGTCAAGAGACATTTCACCTTCTCTCATACAGGATAAATAATGCACCATAAGAGACACTTGCTTTTTAGTACTGCTGAACTCAATGCAGACAGCACCATATCAAGCAGAGCAGGTGAACCAGGGGGCATGCAGGTCCCATTGCTTTCAGGAGTAAAGCACAAGGAGCTAGAGAGGTGGTGGGGTGTAGGGCCCAGAACCTGGCCCCTGAAATGCTGAATGAAGCAGTCATGTCAGAGAGTCCAACTGGTAACAGAAGTATCTTAGAGGTAAAGCAGTTATTTTGCAATATTATTATCATGATCGTAGTTGAAGAAGGGAGAGACCTGCCCGGTCACCTCATCCATTACCCCTGCTCAGTGCAGGATTTTACCCTTTAATATGGTGACCTATTTCTAAGCAGTATGTTAATATGTTGGTGAAACGCTTTGGATAATGACAGGTGTGGGATTTATAAGGTGCAGGATGTTATTAATAGTTAATTATTAAGCTGACTTTATTGTATTTTTCACAGCTTTCTCGTGTACATCTTTACCTGGTTCCCAAGGTCTCTTTCCCTGGGACATACTCAAGTAGGACAGCTAATTGTTAGTAAATGTATCATCTCCCACCTGCATAACTGCATAAGCTTCCTTAATTCGAACTAACTTGCCAGTGTAGACATAGCAATAGATTTTAAGGTTAGAAGGGAGCAATATAATCACTTAGTCTGACTTCCTGTAAAGTGCAGAGCACA
Source organism: Pelusios castaneus (assembly GCA_007922175.1). Lineage (NCBI taxonomy): Eukaryota > Metazoa > Chordata > Testudines > Pelomedusidae > Pelusios > Pelusios castaneus. The sequence continues at coordinate 260,784 of ML685973.1, forward strand.
GAACCTCCCACCCATTCCAGATATACCATATAACTCAGTTTTATTCACTGTTTGATCCATATTAAATACTATTTGTAAACAGATATCAGTCTTTCGTCACACAAGGTGAACATTCGCCCAACCAAAAAAAAAAAAAAACCTGCTTTCATATATGACATAATAATGTAGGTTTTTATACTCCCCTCCTTTCTGAATATTGGGGTCACCTGCAGGAGTCTTTAATGGGTGATATTAATTAATATTTTGCAACAGATAATATTCTTTGTTCACTTTGCTTTCCCCCTAAAATCCTCATTACTGTAACTGCCTGTCAATATTAAACTAGAAAGGCACTATAAAACATTGTTCTTACCTGGTACATCAGGAAGTCGGACAGAGAAGATATAAAGAACACTTGTCTACTTATCTACCTACATACCTGCCAAAAATAACCTATCTACCTAATCACAGTGGCATCTGGGCACCTTATCCAATTTTCCATCACATGAATTAGTTTTTCAGAAATTGATATTCTTCTTAACCTGACAGAAAAGTTGTTACAGGCAAAATAACTCCTTAAACTACATTCTTTATCAGGGGCTTCTTCAAATAATGCTCCAGGGAAGACAATTAAATGTTATTTATGTATACTGAGATTTTCAAAACAGCCTGTTCGGCTTAGGCACCCAAATCCAATTTAGTTTGGGTGCCTATCTCACTAAAGACATTTTGAAAATTGATACCGAATTCATTGCTCATAATCTGTGGCAAATGTGATAACATTTTCTTCAGTCTTCCAAATTATATCAAATTTTGTCTCATTTTCCTTAGATGGCAGGTACAAAATGGAGAAATCAAACACATGTCACGGAATTCATCCTCTTGGGATTCGAGACTCTCCCTGACCTTCAGAATCTTCTTTTCCTGCTGTTTCTAGTGATCTACATTGTGACTGTGGCTGGGAACATCCTCATTCTTGCACTAGTTATGGCTGATCAGCATCTTCATACCCCCATGTACTTCTTCCTGGGGAATTTGTCCTGCTTAGAGACCTGCTACACCTCCACTATCCTGCCCAGAATGCTGACCAGTTTCCTGACTGGGGACAGAACCATTTCTATTAGGGGCTGCATTTTACAATTTTATTTCTTTTGTTCTTTGGCAGCAACAGAGTGTTATCTCCTAGCGGCGATGTCTTACGATCGGTATTTAGCAATATGCAAACCCCTGCATTATACAGCTTTTATGAACAGTAGAGTAATCCTCCAGTTAGCGGCTTGGTCTTGGATATTGGGATCACTAGCTTGTAGCACTGTCGTATATTTGATGTTCCAGTTAATTTTCTGTGACTCCAATGAAATTGACCATTTCTTTTGTGATTTCACCCCAATAATAAAGCTCTCCTGCAGCGAAAACCACCTTGTTGTACTCCTGGATTCCATCCTGGCCTTTATATTCACTCTGCCACCATTTCTACTCACCATTATATCATATGTTTTTATCATCTCCAATATCCTAAGAATCCCTTCAACCACAGGGAGGCAAAAAGCCTTTTCCACCTGCTCCTCTCACTTAATCATTGTTTCAATTTTCTATTTGACTCTCATGGTGGTTTATATGTTGCCAAAGACCAATCAGTTGAAGGTCTTTCACAAAGTGTTCTCGGTCTGTTACACAGTCCTGACTCCCTTGGTCAATCCCCTAATCTACAGCCTGAGAAACAAAGAGGTGAAGGAGGCCCTGAGGAAGGCAGCAAGAAACTTTGTGCCTTTCAGGCAGCATCACACACTTCGTGCTAATTGCTTTTCTCTAGCAGTGAAATAGAAATAATTTGATCTGAATCATTCAGGCAAAGAGGCAGAGTCTAGGGAGTCTGTAGTTAACCAGTTAACATAACAAGAAAATGGAACGCAGTACAAATCCTCTGGCTACTCCAACTTTCACTCAGGTTTAGGACTGATTCTTGTTACTGCTGCTGGGAACATAGTTGCAGCTAATGTATATATCTCTTTATACTCTTGCCCCCATCTTTCCTTTTCTCCATTCTTCTTTCCCACCATCCATTGCATGAACCCTTCTTCTTTTGTTCCCTTCTTTCTCCACCACCTTTCCCTCCTTTCTCAGCATTCCTTCCTTCCGGTCTCTTTCTCTTCCTTCCTCTCTTTCTTCTTATCTAGTTTCTTCCATTCCCATGTTATTTTCCCTTTTGCCTGGTCTTTCTCCTGTCCTCAGAGCAGGTTGTTGTCAGTAGTAGAAATTCCTCCTACATTTTTCACTCCACAAACAAGGCTTCAAACAAATTCTGTCTGTTCCCTCAGCCATGGTTGTGTTAGAAGCCAAAGACCACATGTTCTAAGGTATTCAGCTTCCTAAAGATGCAGATAAGAGCTGGATGGAATTTTCTAAATACCTGTGATTCCTGACTCCTATTGATGTTATGTGAGATAGGAGCATAACCTGCTAAGTCCACCAATGTACCTAACTAACATTTCCCATTGGTGCAGTACACTGAAGACACTGAGCTGAAGGGGAATTAAAATTCAATAGGAGTTATGCAAGATTCTTTGCATAGTTTTTGTAGCTCCCATTGACTGCTACTGACTTTGCCCGCTAGTGTAGACTTGGTCTAAGTGACTTACCTGACATAAGGTAAGTCTTCACTGACGGTGGCAAATTTGCTGCCATCACGTTGAACTTCCCAATCAGCAGAGCAGGTCTATGAAGACCCACTCAGTTGATCAAGAAGTTAATAAAGTAACTCCAGTCCCTCAACTAGAATAGTGCTGAGTCAACAGGAGGCCATTTCCCATCAACTCAGCGCGTTGAAGACACCACAGTAAGTAGGTGTTAGGCAGCTGAAAGGAGATACACAAGTTATTTTAAGTAACGTGCCTATCTCCTTTCAACTGCAGATGAAATACCCCCCACAGTATAAACCAGGGCACAGCAATGCTGGTATAGTCTCTTTAGTGTAAACATAACCTAAGTAACTTTTAAATGCCACTTCTGCTTCTGTGGTATTTAAATTGTCCTGAGTTTTTTTCCAGTGAGTGTATTCATTGTGTGTTTAAGGGTGTGTGTGTGTGTGTGTGTGTGTGTTTTGTGGGTTTTTTTTTTTTTTGCCTTTGCTATGTTAATTTGTAGGGTTTTTTGTTTTTTTATTTTTATTTATTTATCTATCTATTTAATTATTTATTTTGCTTCTCAACATGACATATAAACTTGTCACATAAAGAAAAAAGAAGCGGTTCTTTCAAACTTGAGGCCTAGAGATTAAGAAAAGTATGAATTGCTTAAATTACTTCCAAGATATCCAGACCTCCTTTGTTACTCTCTCTTTTAGCACTGGGAAAAGTTGAATAAGGAGATAATATGTTTCATATGCTTCAAATTAAGCTTCAAAGTTGAATTCACATTTTAGTGTTTTCTTTCCTGAAATGCCGATACTTCCTGTATTTCACTCTGAACTATCTGCTCTGTATTTTCACCAGGTTCACATGTATTACAAAAATTATTCACAAAGCTATTAGAAACATTTTTTGCTGCTGGAAAAAAAATAAAGATACATGATGGCCAATTAAATAAATGCAAGAAATAATAGTATTTTTGATGATGATGATGATGATATCCATGCTACTATGTCCAATTAGATAACAACATCCGAGTTCAAGGAGTTAGGAAAGGTTTACAATTAGAATTAGAATTAAATTAAAATTACAGAAAATTAGGGAAATATTTGATGCTTTGGGAAGGTATCTAACACATTTGAAGACTGTTGTCATGTTCCCCCTCCGTTTTTTTTTTTTTTTTTTTTTTTTTCAAAATTAAACACATCACTGTTTTTAAATTTTCCTCATAGGTCTGCTTCTCTACACTTTTTATAATTTTTGTTGCTTTCTTCTAGATTCTCTCCAGTTAATCTACATCTTCCTGTGTCTAGAATTGGACACAATACTCCAGTTCAGTGCCAGGTAGAGTGGGACAATGACCTCCTGTGTCTAAGATACAACATTCCTGTTACAGCCCCAGAATAATATTAGCCTTTTCACAACTGCATCACACTATTGACTGATATTCAGTTTGTCAGCCACTATACCCCTACAGCCTTTTCAGCAAAATAAGCAACTAGCCAGTTATCCCCATTTTGTAGTTATGCACTTGATTTTTCTTCAAAAGTTAAATGTTTTGCACTTGTCTTTAATGAATTGTATCTTGTTGATTTCAGGCCCTTTCTCCAATTTGTCAAAGTTGTTTTCTAATTTTAATCCTATCCCTCACAGTCTGGTGTCATCTACAAATTTTATAAGAAGATTCTCCACTCTATTATACAAGTTATTAATGAAAATATGGAATAGTACTACACCTAGAAGACCCTTGCATGACCCAATTATATGCACCCTCCCAGTGTCACAAGGAACCATTAAAAATACTCTTTGAATATGGTCTCTTAACAAGTCATTCATGCATCTTCAAGTAATTTCATGTAAACCACATTTTCCTAGTCTGCTTAAGAGAATTTTGTGTGATACTCTGTCACAAGGTATGTCATGTCTACTGCTTTACCCATCCACTGGTCCAGTAACCACAGGTCAGGATTTACATGGATCAAGCAGAATGAAGTGAGTCATCTTTTGAGAGGAGAAGGCTGATTGGATAAGCATCATTATGTGTACTCGCTGTGCAGAAAACAAAATATCTCCCCAGAGTTCTTCATTACAAATGCCCTTCACTGGTGTCAGAGGGACTCCATCTTCTCCTGTAAATGACACTCATATCAGATTCATGGATTCCAAAGACAGAAGGGAGCATTTTAACCAGCTAGTGTGACCTCTTGTAAAACATCAGCCAGAGAACTTTGCCCAAAATAATTCCTGGAGCAAATCTTCTAGAAAAAAAAACATACAATCTTGATTTTAAAATGATCAGTGATGGAAAATCCACTATGAACCTTAATAAATTGTTCCAATGATTAAGTAATGTCACCGTGTAACCTTCGGGTGGGCTAAATTCATTTAATTGCCCTTCTCCAGTGCCCCACAGAAATACACCCCAACCCCTGTGGAGAAAAGCAGCTGGAGACCCAGGATCCAGTCTGTACAGGACTCACAGCGAAGCTTGCTCAGAGCTACACTCACACATTAAAATACTACTACAATAAACATAACAATGAACTTTATTAACTACTAACTAAATGAACCTTAACCTAAGAAAACAAACTACAATTAACCAAGAACAATCCCTTGCATGAAAGATACCCAAGAGTCCCAAAGTCTGTGTGGAGTTCACCCAACTCTCAGCTACAGTCTCTGTTCCAGTGTGGAAGCTTGAGTGGCAAGAAATAGCTGTCCTCTTCTTTCTTTGCTGGGATCCTCTGTAGCATTACATGCAGGCTCTCTCTTCTCCTCTGCAACCAGCCCTCAGTCCCAGATGCATGTCTGCAAGGTCTGTTGCAAATGACTCCTTTACATGGAGAAAACATCTTGTTCACTCCTGGCTCAGCTCCTCTCCAGAACACTGAGCACATGGTCTCCCCTCAAGGCAGCTCCTGCCTGCTGTCTGCACAGGCTGCTGCTCTCCAGTCATCTGGCTGATCACATCATACCAGCAGGGTACACTGTGGAGCATGCTCAAATTGCTACCACTCCCTGCTACTGGAAGTTTCCAGTTGTGGGTCACTAATCTGCCCAACAACAGTAACCCACCCTCAGCAGGTCTCTCAGAGATAGCCTTTTTAGGCATATGGGTTACAACCGCTGTAAATTTATGTCTTATTTCACTTTGAGTAAGGCAACATCTGTACTCCTGAAATGGAAGGGGAAGAACATATTCCAGAATAGATTTTCTGACTCTAGTATTTTCATTTCTCTTTAATGAATACTTAAATGTCTAAGGAAAGAGAAAGTTTAATATGAATCACAGAAAAATGAGAGCTGATTACTGCAAGCTTGAAATATACATATCTTTCATGTAAGCATCACTATACATATTTCACAAAGATTTTGCTTTTTGTTAATAATTTGTATTTGTAGAGAGAAGAAATAAGTGAGAACAATGTTAAAAAATACACTTGGAACAGAAGAAGGTGATCAGGAACAGTTAACATGGATTCACCAAGGACAAGTCATGCCTGACCAACCTGATTGCATGAGATGATGAGATGCCTGGTTCTGTGGATGTGGGGAAAATGGTGAATGTGACATACCTTGAATGTATATGATCTACCACAGAATTCCTGTCAGCAAGCTAAAGCAGTATGGGTTGGTTGAATTGACAATAAGCTAGCAAAATCATCAGACTCAAGGGTAAGATATCAACAACTCAATGTCTAATTGGCAGATGGTATCAAGCGAAGTACCCCATAGACCAGTTTTGTTCAAATCCTCATTAATGATCCCCAGAATGGGGTGGATTCAACCCTGAGAAAGTTCATGGATGACACTGTGTTGGGAAGTGTGACTAATATAATGGAGGGTAGGGATAGAAAGTGATTTAGAAAATATTGGACGACTGGGTCAAAATAAATCTGATGCACTTTAAATGGGAAAGTGCAGAGTCCTGCATTTAGGACAGGAGAATCTCTTGCTCTCCTATAGAGCAGGACTGAATAGCTAGGCAGCAGTTCTGTAGAAAAATACCTGGGGCTTATAGTGGACAAGAAGCAGGATATGAGTTAATAATGTGCCCCTTATTGCCAAAAAGGCTAACAGGATACTGGACTGCATTAGTAGGATTATTGCCAGTGGACTGACGGAAGTGATTATTCCCCTTTATTTGGCATTGCTGAGGCCAGATCTGGAGTATTGTGTTCTCTTTTGGGCTTCAACTCCAGAAAGGATATGGACAGATTGGAGAGAGTCCAGTGAAGGGAATAAAAATGATTAAGGGACTGTAGTTCATGACTTACGGGAGAACTTGGCTTGTTTAGTCAACAGAAGAGAAGAGTGAGAGGGAATTTTATAGCACCTGTCAACTGTCTAAAGTGGGATTCAAGAGACGATGGAGCTGGTAGGGAGCTACCAAAAAGAACTGAGGTATGCTATTCTTAGTGGTGGCAGATGACAGAATGAGGAGCAGTGGTCTTAAATTGCAATGTGGGAGATCCAGGTTTGATATTAGGAAAAGCTTTTTCACTAGGATGGTGGTAAAGCACCGGAATGGGTTACCGAGGGAGGTGGTGGAATCTCCATCCTTAGAGGTTTTTAATGCTTGGTTTGATAAAAAACCCTGACTGGCATGATCTGAATGGGGTTGGCTCTGGTTTGAGCAGGTAGTTGGACTAGATGACCTCTTGCAGTCTCTTCCAACGCTAATCCTCTAGGACTGGAGTTCAGGCCATTAGTCTCCAGATAAATTTGGCTAGCTGGGTATGCCAGACTGGGAGTTTTGCCCCAAAAGGGTTGAGAACCAGGGAATGTTCAAATACCTGCATCTAGATATAGTCCAAATTGCAACATTTTTGTTATTAATAGTTCAAATGAATGAAATGTTTAAAAATAATTTATTTTCAATTTCCTTTGATTAAACAATTGGGGGGATTGCAATTTGAGATTTTTCCCAATTTTTTCTCATTTTGATCAAAAATTTGTGGTGGGGGAAGGAGACATACCCAACCACATTTCATTTTATCTATATTTTTAAAAATGTTTTCATTCAGAATGTTTTTTCTATCCAACTACACAAAATCATTTATTTTTATTAGAAAGTTTTCATGGATTTTTTGTCTCTTTTTTTCCCCACCTTTTGCACTGGAAAATGAAGGGATAAAGAAAAATCTCTAAGCTATTTTCCCCTTGGATTTTTAAAACAAACAAACAAACAAAACCAGCTTTATTAGACTCATAAGCTATCTACACTGACAAGTTAGTTCTAATTAAGGAAGCTTAATTCGAACTAACTTAAGCTTTGGCCACACTAGGCTTTCATTAGTTTGAATTAAGGGCTTCCTTAATTCGAACTACTAAATTCAGTTATACCCTTTGAACTAACCCTTAATTCAAATTACTTAGTTCGAATTAAGTCAATGTGGCCATGTTAGTTCGAACTAACTGCTTAGTTCTAACCAGCACATTGAGCTTAATGCAACTGACTAATTCGAACTAAGCAAGTGCCATGCATGGCACTTGCTTAGTTCGAACTAAAATTCCAGTGGGGCCATGCCAGTTCAAATTAAGTTAATTCAAACTAGCTAAAATTAGTTTGAATTAGTTCATTCGAATTAACTAATTCGAACTAACTTTGGTAATTGTAGACATAGCCATAGACTCTAAGGCTATGCCTACACTTGGCCAAAAAACTTTGCTAAGTGGACTTAGCATGTCCACACTATAAAATTAGATCAACTTAAAGTAGACCTTGCCAAATCGACTTAGAGCATCCACACTGGACGCCTAAGTCAACTTCTAGGGGCTATATGGATCTGGGAGTGGTCCATGGTGGGAGGGGGGGGCACCCCTTTCAAAGTTCCAGGGGGCTCAGCATTTGCCCCATTGTATCAGGGTACATTGGGGGCAGAGCAGGACAGGGACAGGGGCAGGGTATAGGAGTGGGGTGGGCAGGGCTGTGTCCTGCCCTGTTGGTGGGCATGCCAGGCTCTGGCTGTGCCAGCTACCCTGGCAGGGAGGTCAGTGAGGAAGCCCTGGGGGACCTTTAAGTCGACTTAAAGTCGACTTAGGGCTAATCCGCGTTCATACTGGCTAAGTCGACTTAATAAAGTTGACTTAGCCAGTAAAGTCGACTTTAAACTAGGTTTTATAAAGTCGACTTAAAATTTCCTTAAGTTGACTTAAGCAGCAGCTGAAGTCGACTTAAGGAAAGTGTAGTGTAGACGCAGAGTAAATTAAGTCAACTTAAGCAGGCTTAAGTCGACTTAATTTACAAGTGTAGATGCACCCTAAGGTCAGAAAGAAGGGACCAGTATAATCATCTAGTCTGACCTGCACAATGCAGACCACAAAACCTCACCCAACCACTCTTGCAATAACCCTTTAACCTATGACTGAGTTATTAAAGTCCTCAAATCGTGATTTAAAGACTTTAAACTACAGATAATCCACAAGCAAGCGAGCCATTCCCCATTCTACAGAAGAAGGCGAAAAAACCCAGAGCCCTAGCCAATCTGCCTTGGGGGAAAATTCCTTCCCAACCCCAAATATGCTAATCAGTTAAACCCTGAGCATGTGGGCAAGTCTCACCAGCCAGTCACCCAAGAAAGAATTATCTGTAATAACTCTGAACCCACCCCATCTACCCTTTGTTCTTAAGCCACTGGCATATCTACCACCAGTAGTCAAAGATCAGTCAATTACTGAACTGGGCTGACAAGGCAGAGGAAGGGAGGGAAGGGAAAGAGAGTGCGAGGGAAGGGAGGTGACTCTCTGAAGGTCACAAAATAGGACGATAGCAGAGACAAGAGCAGAAACTAGGCTTTCTGACTTCCACTGACCCTGACAGCATAGACGTCAAGTTACAAAGGGAAATGAAACAATTTATCAGTAACTGAGCGATTCCAGATCCAGGCTAAGATTTTCACATACTGTAAACTCTCAGGGCTTGTCTCCACTGACAGCAGCAAAATCACTGCTGCCAGATCAGCCTTCCTGATCAAATCATTGGGTCTGTGAAGACCCACTCAGTCATTTGGGAAAATAGTCTGTTAAGACCACACGGGCAACTGGAGTAGTACTGAGTAAAAGGGAGGTCTCCTCTTTCGATTCAGAACAGTGGATGCGATGGCGAAGGGCAGATGAACTGATATATGTAAGTTATTAAAAGTAACTTGCATATCTTCATTTGGTCCTACTCCTGCCTCTCCCCCCTCAATGGAAGTAATCAGTGCTGGCCTTTGACATTCACGTTGTTAGCTAATATGGAAAGAGAAATCGGGGTAATTCCATCTGTTACTCTGCTCCTGATCATTGCTCTTCTCCATCCCTCCACAGGAAGAACACAATGTGCTCAGGTAGAACATGTCTAACCAAACCACTGTGACCGAGTTCCTTCTCCTGTGATTCTCTGATGTTCGGGAGCTGCAGATTTTGCACTTTGGGGTGTTTCTAGTGATTTACCTGGCAGCCCTGATGGGGAACCTTCTCATCATCACAGCGGTAGTCTTTGAACGCCACCTTCACACCCCCATGTACATAAATCTGTCCATCCTAGATATTGGATCAATCTCTGTCACCATCCCCAAATCTATGATAAATTCCCTCATGAACATCAGGCTCATTTCTTATATTGGATGTGTCACCCAAATCTTTTCCCTCATCTTCTTAGTGGGGGCAGAATTTTTCCTTCTCACAGTCATGGCGTACGATCGCTATGTTGCCATCTGCCAGCCACTGCACTATGAGAGAGTGATGAACAGGGGAGCTTGTGTTTGAATGGTAGCCAGTGTGTGGGCCAGTGATATTTTGTATGGTGCACTGCATGCTGGGAACACATTGGCAGTAAACTTCTGCAAAGGGAACCTGGTGGACCAGTTCTTCTGTGAAATTCCCCAGCTACTCAAACTGACTTGCTCTGATGCCTATCTCACTGAAACTGGACTTATTTTCTTTAGTTCATGCTTATTGTTAAGCTGCTTTGTTTTGATAATTGTGTTGTACATTCAGATCATCACCACAGTGCTGAGAATCCCCTCTGAGGAGGGCCGGCATAAAGCCTTCTCCACCTGCCTGCCACACCTCACTGTGCTCTCCTTGTTAGTTTTCACTCCTAGTTTTGCCTACCTGAAATCTTCCTCCAGCTCAACAGCAGATCTGGATCTTGTGGTGGCTGTTCTCTATTCCACGTTGCCTCCCCTAATGAACCCCCTTGTCTATAGCATGAGAAACAAAAAGATCAAAGCTTCTCTGAGGAAACTAACAGGGTGGAAGATCTTCACTAATTATTAAAAGTCCCTCTATCTCCTTTGTCTGAGATTTCATTAGTTAATTCGAACTAACTAATTCAAACTAGTTCATTAACTTAATTCGAACTAGCATGGCCCCACTAGAATGCTAGTTCGAACTAAGTAAGTGCCATACATAACACTTGCTTAGCTTGAATTAGTCAGTTGCATTAAGGTCAATGTGCCAGTTAGTTCAAACTAATATGGCCACATTGACTTAATTCAAACTAACTAGTTTGAATTAAGGGTTAGTTTGAGTAAAACGAGGTTTTACTAATTTGAATTAACTTTTCCTTAATTCAACTTAAGGAACTGGTTAAGTCAAATTAAGGAAGCTCAAGTGTAGACACAGAGTAAATTAAGGTGACTTAAGCCTACTTAAATCAATTTAATTTACAAGTGTAGATGCACCCTACTAGGCACTAGCTTCCTATTTGTGCTTTTAATCCATATCTGGGAACCCCTGTCCTAGATCCAGGCCTCTAAGCTGTTTCTTGCAGGAGCAGGAATATGATGTGCCTCACTTCAAACCAAATTCCCCCAGAGGAGGGAGAGCAATACACCCTTAGGGCATCAAGCTCAGGAGTTTGAGGCATCCCATGGAAACCTCATCTGAGCCCCCCGCTCTCTCTGGTAGAGAGCAGTGTTGGAACACGGTCACACACTCAGCGGGTGCTCCAGCACCAGGGCTCTGGCATTGGTCCCACATTCTCTCTAGGTAAAGGTGTGTTTAATTGCTGATGCAGAGTTGAGGGCTGAAGCAGGAGCATTGGAGAGAGCCCCATGTCAGGCTGTCCCATAACCCAGTGGTTAGGGTACTTCCCTCCGACAAAGCAGATCCCAGTAACAATCCTTTCCCCTTATCTGGCACAACTAGGACTGGAATGAGGGCTCCTCCATCCCACTTGATACCTTAACCACCAGCCTGAAGGCTCTGAGGGGGCCTCACTAGCTCCCAGATGCTTGTGTAGTGTGAGATGATCTCTGAGATCACCTCTCAAATTGGGCTCCTCAGCTGAACTAGGCAGGCCAATGTTCGTCTCCACCAGGCTTTCTGTTGCTGTTGGGTCTTAGTCCTGAGCTAGGTGTGCAGTGCCTGCCTGAGGCAGAAACATGGCACCAACAGAGTTACTCAGTGGATGAATAGAGATTATGGGTCACAGGGGTATCCAGGCCTTTAGGCAACAACATACCTTTGTGGAGCCTGGCTTAAGGCATGGCAATAGGATGTAGGGCACCTGGGTTCAACACCTTGCCTAACTACAGGCTATGTGTTAATCTGCCTCATCTGCCTGTACAATCAGGATCATCCATCCCTATTCCCAACCATCTGCTCTCCTATCATTATGGACTCTGGGTGTGGAGATATTGTGTTGCTGAGGCCATATAAATGACCAAAATTAGATTAAGATGAAATGACCATTTCCAAGCCTTTCATTTAAAAAGTTTCATAAAAATCTCCCATGCACCTAAACGCTGGTGTCTAAAGTGAAGGATCTAATCACTGCCACAGTGAAATTTCCTTTTAATATTTGGCCTTCAGCTGGGATGTTCATGGGGAGCTAAGTGACTCAGGTATCCCAACAGCAATACAATTTATCTACCTAACTGCCACAGGATCTTTTAAAAATGCCATCTTTAATTGTGCTTTCATTTTCTAGTTTTAGGTCAGTTCAGTGTATGGAATTTATTAATATTACCTTCCCACCAACAGTTGCTTATTATAGTGATTAAATTTATTCTGACTATAAAGACCCTGGATCTTAGGATGGATTTTAAACTGTCAGATCTTTTCACATTTGAAAATGTGATAGCTGAATGTTCTCTAATATCCTACTGAGAAATGAGAACCAAACAGTCTGTGAAATATGGAGAAGTAAATCACCTGCCCTTCCCTCCCCCACAGTGTACGGAGCAAAGACCGTCCCACCCCCTCGTGACCATTGGGTGGGACGGGAAGTACAAAAACTGGGCTGTTCAGGGCAGTTGTTGCTGGGTCCAAGAAAGGAGGTGGACATCTCCAGCTCATTGTAAGCACAGGGACTAGCTACTAAGCAGTGCAGGGGCCTGCTAGCTGAAGACAGAGCTGCCTCCCTCTGGCCCTGAGAAGATCCTTTATTTCCCCCCAGTAGGTGGAGCAACATCCTTTCCACCCTAGCCAGATACACAGGGGTGAATGTGGGCTGAATAACACAGGGTTTACTTGGTAATCCTACCCCATTGAAAGCACTGAAGCTGGGCTAGAGACAGGAAATTCTTAGGGAGATCTTAAGCCCTCTGCTAGATTGGGGTCAGATCAGCCCCCTTTGGATTTAAAATTGATGAGTCTATGAACTTTTGTCTCTGGGCCCCTGCCTCTGAGTAGTCCAGGTCTCTAGGGAATGATTCCCACAAGCCTTAAGGAAATAAACATTGATTAATAACCTTCCCACAGCTTTGTGCCTTTAATGCCAGTGATGCTCAAACCAGCTACACAGGGCTGAGCTGCAGAGTGAGTGAGTTCACACTTAGAATGAGGGATCAAAAGAGTTTTACAAACTTTTTTGTCTTGATTAATAAATAGAGAGAAAGAGATTATGACCGAAGAATCCTGGAGGTGGTTGACTGAATTCATCAGCTGTTGTGAGAAAATCCACAAAGATCAATACAGTAAGTGTGCTATTTTGACAGAATTTGCATGGGGATTAACACACAAGGGGAATTTAAGACCATGAATCAGAATTATCATCAGAGTTCATTAAGGATTTCACTCTTAAAGTTACTCAAACAACTAGAGATAGTCCGAAGAAAAATATAATCACTCCTTTGGAAAATTTCAGTTTTTCATCAGAAACCATACACTCATTTTTAGGCAACTGACAATTCTCAGTATTCAGTTTTCCATCAAAATAACAGGATTTCAAGGAAAGCAGACACATTGTGAGAAAAATGTTGTTTTGCTAAAAAACAAGTTTTCCAACCTCAAAGGCAAAGAAACAGCCAACCAAAATTCAACTGAAAATTAGTAACCAGATATGAATTATAAAGAAAGGTGGGAAACTATAATGTTGTCTAACAACACCATAACTGGAAACTGAGTAAACAGCAACACTGATGTGCACAGAATACATATTACATTAATTAGGACCTTTGAATCCAGTTTCAGAGCTGAATCCAACAGCCAATCAGTCTAACCTGGCATGGAATTTAGATTGACATGGAGATGATCTCTAGGACTAGAAACCACTTTGCCTTGCTCCATATCCAGACTCCATCACTGCTGATAACTAATCACAAATACTGTAAATATGTGCACAGAATATAGGCATAATAAGACAGACCATGGACAAGGAATTCACACAATTAGTAGACAAGGCAGAGAAAGGGGAAGAGTGTGTCAGGGAGAAGTGGCTGATCCAAGGTCACACAGCAACACAGTAGCAGAGTGAAGAACAGAACCCCGATGTCCTGACTTTCACTGTCCCCATGAGCACACACAAAGACACAAAGGGAAAAAACACAAGAGAGCACTACATAGAGATGCCAGGTCTTGGCTCAGATTTTCACATGCTGTGAACTGAGCCAACTTCAGGATTATTAGTAGAATAATGAACTGGACTGGTGATCTCATCATCTGCCGGGAGGAGTCCTCACCATGCCTGCTAGGTAGAAATAATCAGTGTTAAACTATGACATTCACATTGCGAGTTCTTATGGAGAGAGGAATCAGAGTCATTTCTCTGTCACTTTATTCTTGACAGCAGCCTTCTCTTTCCCTCCAAAGGCTGGACACCATGTGCTGAAGCAGAAAATGTCCAACCAAACCATCATGAACGAGTTCCTCCTCCTGGAACTCTCTGATGTTCGGGAGCTGCAGATTTTACACTTTGGGATGTTTCTAGTGGTTTACCTGGCTGCCCTAATGGGGAACCTTCTCATCATCACAGCCATAGCTCTTGATCACCACCTTCACACGCCCATGTACTTCTTCCTGATAAATCTGTCCATCCTAGACATTGGATCCATCACTGTCACCATTCCAAAATCCATGATCAATTCCCTCATGAACATTAGGTCCATTTCTTATGCTGGATGTGTTACCCAAGTCTTTTTCATCGTCTTCTTAGCAGGAACAGAGTTTTTCCTTCTCACAGTCATGGCGTATGATCGCTATGTTGCCATTTGTCAGCCACTGCATTATGAGAGAGTGATGAACAGGGGGGCTTGTATACAAATGGCAGCCAGTACATGGGCCATCGGTATTCTGTATGGTTCACTGCACACCGGGAGCACATTTGCGGTATCTTTCTGCAGAGGCAACATGGTAGATCAGTTCTTCTGTGAAATTCCCCAGCTACTCAAGCTCACTTGCGCTGATGCCTACGTCACTGAAACTGGGCTTATTATTTTTAGTGTGTGCTTATTGTCAAGCTGCTTTGTTTTGATAATTGTATCATATGTTCAGATCATCAACACAGTGGTGAGAATCCCCTCTGAGCAGGGCAGGCGTAAAGCCTTCTCCACTTGCCTGCCACACCTCACTGTGCTCTCCTTGTTACTTTGCACTGCTACCTTTGCCTATCTGAAGCCCACCTCCAGCTCAACATCAGGTCTGGATCTTATAATGGCTATTTTCTATTCTATGTTGCCTCCAGTGATGAACCCCATCATCTATAGCATGAGAAACAGAGAGATAAAAGTTTCCCTGAGGAAACTGGCAGGTTAGAGGTTCTTCACTAAGAATTAATGGTACCTCTTTCTCCTTTCACTGGAATTTCATTCTCTGTTTGTATAGAAATATTATCAATTAGTATTTGTGTCTTTGTAAGAGGATGCTGCTTAGTCTGTTTACATGTTAAAGTAAATTTATATGTACTAAAATGCAAACAAACTCAAATCAGTTAGGTTACCATAGATTTACACAAAAGTAAATAAATAAAAATTGATTTATCTATCAATGTGTCTAGCCCACTTGTTTTTACTACCACTCACCCCCAGAATATCTGAGACCCTTCTACAGAAAACCAGAAGCCAGATTAATTTCTGAGGTCTCTGGCTATGTCTACACTAGGAAAAGTTAGGTAGACTTTGTTAAGTCGACTTAATAAGGTTGACTTTAAGTCGACTTAAATTTGACCTTATTAAAGTCGACTCAATAAAGTGGCAACACTTTAAGTTGACTTAGTCCACTTTGTTAAGTTGACCTAACTGCCCTTAGGTCAACTTAACAAAGTGGACTTATGCGTCCACACTGGTGTTAGGTCGACCTAAGGAAGGGTTAGGTCGACCTAAGGAGGCTTACGTCAACACAATGATTGATAGCTACTAAGTCGACTTAAGGATTTTCTTAACTCAACTTAATGAAAGCCTAGTGTGGACGCGGCTTAATTTAAGTTGACTTAAGCCTCCTTAAGTCAACTTAAATTGCCACTGTAGACATAGCCTCTGAATCTTCTCCTTTTCAGAGTGCACATGCTGCTTGGGTTATGCTGGCTTTTGGTTTACCATTTGTTATTGCAATTCAGTTCGATAAAATGGTATGAAATGTTATATCTGGAATTACTGGCAACCTGATGGTGCAAGCCTTCTGTTGCTCAGTGTAAGACAGCTGCCTCTCCTGGGACACATATTTGACACCTCACCAAAGGACCACCACTGAGAGTCATCAGGATGATGCTTTGGGCTCATTAGTGTTGTTAGTGAATGAATATGAGAGAGAGGAAGGAATATTCATCTTTGAATCCATGGCACAGAGACAAGGGCCTTTTCAACAGTACAATTTTTCTCTGTGCAGGGATTGTGACTGTAATGGGGCTGTTGATGCATTACTAAAACTTATTGAGTCATCTTAATGGGTCATTGCTCAGTGCCAAAGATCTGAGGAAAGGTGGATGAGAAATCAAAGCTTTGAGACCAACAATCCCTAGGGCAAGCGTGGAGAGGCCAACAACCTGATTCACAGGACCAGCAGACAAATGTGGAGAGTCCCATCCTCTGTGTAAGCCAGAGCTTCTTGAAGAAAGATTGGTGGACGAAGAGCAAAGTAACATCCTGAGGCAGGTAGCAGTGGCTGGGCAATGAGAGAAGAAGCCAGGGAGTTGAGCTGAGGAAACCCAGAGCCACAGAACAAGAGGGACCCAAGGAATAAATCAAAGAGCCATATTGAAGTATAGTGGAACTCGACCTGGGGATTGAAAATAGAAGCCAGTTCTCCTGAATCTCAGTCCACTGATGGCCATGAAATAGATGCTAAACCAAACAACAGATTTTTCAAGGGGGAGAAAATAAAACAAAATATGAGAAAAGATTTGTTGGACAGAAGCTCAATTTTCCCAAACCCCACGTCCACTCTAAGAAAACAACCAGACGACAAGAACTCATATGATTTTTTCCAATCGAGATTTACATTTTAAAACAAAGGTGCAAAATATTAATGGTCTAATAACATGGTTGGAAAACCACTGATTCTGTTGTATTTCTCTTTCAAAGGAAAGTAAAATGGAGCCAAGCTAATATCCACAGAATATGTTTTACATCTAGTTTCAGAGTTTAACTCTTCACCCAACCTCTCTATCATGACAGGGAGTTTAAATGGACATGAAGTAGATCACTGGGATGAGAAATCTCTTAGTCTAGCACCATATCCAGGCTTCATCCCCACTGACAGCTGACCACAAACACTGTAGCTAGGTGCAGAGGGTAGACACCTAGGAAGACGCATCTCATCCCACAAAGAGCTCACAGTCCTAGTAGGTCAGGGAGGGAAGGAAAAAGTGTCCTGTGGAGTGGAAGCAACTGGCCAAAGGACAGGCCACAGGTCAGGGGCAGAGCCAAGAACAGAACCCAAGTATTCTGACTGCTGCTGACCCTGACAGCACAGACAAAGTAATAAAGGGAAATGACACAGGACAGAAGTAATTAAGTGATGCTCCTAGCCCCCCATCACACAATAGTGAAAGTGTCGCTGGCAGTGGGAGCAGAGCTGGATTAACAAAGGGGCGATAGGTGGCCCCAAGCTCCAGCCCCTATGGCCCCTGCTATATCTGGTCCCCTGCCACCCTGTGTAGCTTCCACAGTGCTGGTGGGGGGCAGATGGAAGAGAGTGCCAGGCTAGCCAGAGATGATCCTGACCTGCCCCTGGGCTGGCAAATCTGCCTCTGGGAGTGGGGCAGGCTGACCCTGTTCACTCTGCTTGGTGGGTGGGGCTGGGACCGGCTGGCACTCGATATGGCCTCTGGTATGGCCACAGCCCTGGAAGGCTGCACTGGACCCACACAGGAGATAAGTGTCCCTGGAGAACCATGGCTCCGAAGAGAGCCGCAGCTCCCCAGGCTAGTGGAGACTCCTGGATACAAGGGGGGCCTCCAGCTCCCTGGCAAGCAGAAAGCCGCGGCTCCCCATGGGACAAAGAAGGCAGGTGTAACTGCCAGGGAAAAGGGGGCTGCACAGGACTCCCCATCCAGAGCTCCAGTGGTGAGGGAATCCCACGCCACACTGGCCGGAGCTCCAGCAGGGCAGCTGGAGCCCTGGCAGGGGCAGCGGGGGATTCTCTCACTGCTGGAGACCGAGCCAGAGTGGTGGGGGATTCTGTCACCATGGGAACCCTGGCTGGGGAGCTCCGTGTGGCTCCCTTCTTCCCAGAAAGCTGTGGGTCCTAGAGAGAAGGGAGCCATGGCTCTCTTGTTTCCAGGAAGCCGCGGGTCTCGGGGAGAAGGGTGCTGTGGCTCCCTTGTACCAGGGAGCTACAGCTCCCTTGTCCCCAGCCCTAAGTCAACTTAAGGAATTAAATTCCAAAAGGGTAGCCGTGTTAGTCTATTGTAGAAAGACAACAGAGTCTTGTGGCACTTTTAAAGACTAACAGATTTATTAATTATTATTAGTAATTAATTAATTATTATTAATTTATTATTAATTAATAAATATGTTAGTCTTTAAAAGTGCCACAAGACTCTGTTGTCTTAAGGAATTAAGTCAGCCTAGGGTGTCCACACCATTTTTAGGTCAACTTAACAAATTGACTTATTCGTTAAGTAGACCTAAAGACTGGTAGTTATTAAGTCGACTTAAGGAAGCCCTTAAATTGACTTAATGAAAGCCTGGTGTGGATGCGGCTTTATTTAGGTTGAGTTACACATTCTTATGTTGATCTAACTTGCAAGTGTAGACATGCCCACTAGGGGGAATTCTTCCTGTGCTAGGAATGTTGGATTCAAATTGTATTTTGTCCCATCTTTTTTATCCAGTCAAGACCCAGTTTAGAACTCAAATGAGGTAATGCAAGTTATTTTCCAAGACTGGTGCTGATTGACATAGGTAATACAGTGAACTGATGATCTCATTGTTCATAGCAAGGAACCCTCCCCACCTGTGCTCAATGGCAGTAATCCATGCAGTGCTTTGACATTCACATTATGATTTATGGAAAAAGGAATCAAGTCATTCCCTCTGTCCCTCTATGCTTAACTGCAGCCTTCACCTTCCCTCCACAGGCTATATACTATGGCTATGTCTACATAGGCAAGTTAGATCAATTTAAGGAGGCTTAAGTCGACCTAACTTAAGCCTAGTCCACACTAGGCTTTCATTAGATCGACTTAAGAAAATCCTTAAGTCGACCTAATGAAAGCTTAGGTCGAATTAGTAAGACCTGCTGTTTAGGTCGAACTAACCCTCCTTAGGTCAACCTAACCCTTCCTTAGGTCGGCCTAAACCCAGTATGGATGCATAAGACCACTTTCTTAGTTCGACCTAAGGTAAGTTAGGTCGAATTAATAAGTCCCAGTTAAGGGAAAGCACTTTAAATTGACCTAGTAAGGTCAACTTAATAAGGTCAACTTTAAGTCGACCTTATTAAGTCAACCTAACTTTTTATAGTGTAGACATAGCCTATGGGTATGTCTATATTTGCAAGTTAGGTCGACTTAAGGATGCTTAAGTCAACGTAAAGAATACCACATCCACACCAGGCTTTCATTAAGTTGACTTAATAATTTCCACTCTTTAGGTCTACTTAAGGCCTAAGTCGACCTTATTAAGTAGGCCTAAAACCAGTGTGGACGCCCTAAGTCAATTTAATTCTCTAAGTCGACCTAGGGCTGGGGAGAAGTGAGCCATGGTTCTCTGTCAAGAAGGGAGCTGCAGGTCCCTTGTCCTTCTCCCCAGCTGCGGCTCTCCTGAGCTAGGGCTCTCTTCCCCCAAGCCGTGGTTCTCCTTCCGACCTAGCACCTGCATGTGTAGACTCAGGCAGTTGACAAGTTTTTGGTTTAAAAAAAAAAAAAAAAATAGAGTCCTGTGGCACTTTAAAATACTAATACATTTATTTATCGCATGAGCTTTTGTGGGAGAAAATCCCACTTCATCAAAGCGTCTTTAAAAGTGCCACAGGACTCTGTTTTTCTGCAATAGAACAACACAGCTACTCCTTTGCAACTTGTTTTTAGTTTAGACGCTCTAAGTCAACTTAACAAGGTTGATTTTAAGTCTACTTAAGTTGACCTTGTTAAGTCGACTTAGAGTCAACTTAGGGTATGTTTATACGTGAAAAGCTATGTGCTGAAGCAGAAAATGTCCAATGAAACCACCGTGACGGAATTCCTCCTCCTAGGGTTTTTCTGATGTTTGGGAGCTGCAGCGTTTACACTTTGGAGTGTTTCTAGTGATTTAGTGTTAAAGTCAAAAAGGGGATATGTCTACATTAGAAAAGTAAAGTCAACTTAACTTGTTTGTATTAGTGTATAAAAGAGGGATCAGAGGCTATGTCTACACTAGAAAAGTTATGTATTGCCCCTCGGATGTGGTTAATTATATCCTTTACCTTGTTCCAAAGAGGCAGCCATATTTACCTAGTCCAGCAAAACAAACAAGGAGCCTGGTGGCACTTTTAAAGATTAACAAATTTATTTATTGCATGAGCTTTTGTGGGAGAAAATCCCACTTTGTCAGATGATGAAGATGACGAACTTACAGAATGTGAGCAAAACAAATGCAGGGAACTGAAAGTCATAGGATCTGGTCAGACTGTAACATCAAATCAATTGTTAGGATTCAAAGAGGTGAGTACCACAATTAGCACGAAGGTTGGTGAGGGTCAAGGTAAGGAAGATTACCTGTTGTAATGGGAAAAGAACATATAATCCTTTTACTGTAACAAGAAATCAAAGAAGTTGTTAGGAATCAAACAGTAGAGTACAGCAATTAGTAGGGAGGTGAGTGGGGGACAAGGTAAGCAAAATTACCTGTTGTAATGGGAAAAGGCTTCAATTAATGTGAAGGCCCATTTACACTGCCTAAAGGAGCCCAAGGTACCTTATTGAAAATGAGGTAAATTAGCCCATTTAGCATAGCTTACAACTACTGGGACAAATTCTGTCTATTTATTAATTATTATGATTGTTGACTGGAAAATGGTTAATATTAGTATTTTGTGATAATTGACTTCTCATCCCCCCAGGCCATTGGACAATAATGTCATCTCATACTGAAAACCTCTTTCAAGATTTCTTTAATCTCTTTGTTCCTTAGAGTGTAAATGAAAGGGTTAAGCAATGGTGTTGTATACATGTTCAAGAGGGTGACAATTTTGTTCATAGGCAGAGAGTTTTGTTTAGAAGGCTGGACATAGAGAAAGATGGAGCAGCCATACCATATAACCACAACCATCAGATGGGCAGAACAAGTGGAAAAGGCCTTTTGCCAGCCTTTGGTAGATTTGATTCTCAGAACAGTAGATATGATATAAATGTAGGATACAATGGTGACCACACAGGAGCCCAGAACAATAATGAAAGAGAGAATGATATACACCATCTCAATGAGGTGTGTGTCTGTACAGGAGAGTGCTATCCAAGAATCTATGTCACAGAAGAAATGGTTGATTATAGTAGGGCCACAGAAAGTCAACCTGCTGATCAAAAATGCTGGCCCAGAAACAGTTAGGAAGCCGCTTACCCACGAGCCAAAGGCCAACTGAGAGAAGAATGTGTTGTTCATGGCAGAGCTATAGTAAAATGGGTGGCATATGGCCAAATAGCGATCATAGGCCATGACAGCCAAGAGTAGATATTCAGTACAGCCCAATGAGAAGACAAAGTACATCTGCAGCAGGCAGCTGGAGAAGGAAATAGCTTTGCTTTGCGACACAAGGTTGGAAAGAGTTTGAGGAATGTATGCTGTGGTAAACAAGATGTCCAGGAAGGAGAGATTGCAGAGGAAATAGTACATAGGGCTGTGGAGGCGACGGTGGGTCCCCACTAAGGATATGATGGTGATGTTTCCCAGGAGAGTCAGTATGTACATGAACAAGAATAGCATGAAGAGTGTGAGCTGCAAATACCAAGAGCCAGGGAACCCAAGCAGAATAAATTCCTTCAAGTTTGTTTGATTGCCCATCCTCATTGAGTGTTCTGCAGGTCATAAAGAGTAGACAAACAAATACACAAGCACCCTTGTTAGATGCAGTGAATAGCATAGAAGTACTAACTGATACTTTAGATATGCAGAAAACTAAATTTTTTAAGGCCAAAAATGATTATCTTGTTTGACCTGATGCAAAATGCCAGCTAGTGGATTTCATCCACCAAAGTCTCAAATAGCTGAGCTGAACCATATCATTTGGGGAAAAAGAATGTTGACTGCACACCCCTTCTCACATTTGTGAGCTGTATTCTACAGGATGCCAAACATAACATGTATGGGATATAGGTGTCTAGTGGGATTTTCAAAATCATCTAAGGCCACTATAGAGACACCTTGTTCCATTCCTAGAGTAGGAGACAGAGTCAAAGCATCAGTTTCAATTACTTTTCCTGAGCTAATAGAGCATATTCTTCACTCAGAGACTGAAATAGTATCTTAGAATCCTGGCCTATATTTTCAATAGAGACTATATGAGTTGTCTAAACTATGCAATGCCTCGAAATATTCTGAAGAACTGTTCCTCAAATGGACAACTCAGGACCCTAAGACTAACACTTAAACGACAGTCCACTTTTTTTTTTTTTTTTTTTTTAACGTTGGTGATGATGATGTTGATATTTGAGGTATACTTCCTCTGAATTGTGATGGCACCACAGATTTCTAGACTTCATTCACCTCTAATTCTAATTCCAATTTCATTAATAAATACTTTGTTAAGGATTAATAATTGATGTTTTAGTAAATGCTTAGTCAGTTTGTATCAAGCACCAACTTCTCCAAATATGATTTAGTTGGGGTTGGTCATGCTTTGAGCAGAGGGTTGGACCTCCTGACATCTCTTCCAACTCTAATCTTCTATGAAATGCAGTGCTTATAAACCTGACTTCTAACCATTGCAAGTACTTTCTTTGATGGTCTTATGATCAGTGTGAACATACACTGTGTATGTCTTGAACACACAATCTATTCAGTTTTGTATGTAGGTATGACAGAATTAATTTTTCTCCATAATTTTAATTGATAGTAACAATATTTATTTTGAAGCATTGCTTTTGTATTTGTATTATTTTCAATTTTCATAGTTGTACAAAGCTGTAAGCCTTTCTTCCTATTTTTCTTAGTGAAATTTTCACAGCTCAGATTCATTTTGGGGGTCAGACAATACTTAGTGACTGGAGAGGCTGAGATTCAGAAAATTAGAGCTTCATAACAGTTTAAAAAACCTACAAAGGAAACATCACATGTTAAAACAAACAGAATAAATTGCCATAAATCACCTTCTAATGAAACCTCAAGCATCATTTTTCTTCTTGTGAGTACTTATAAATTGAGGTTATCAATGCACATATTATGTCCGTTTGTTTGCCTGTGATGAAATCAACATCTGTAGTAGCTTTCTAATCCTTCTAAGCCTCCTTGTAAAGGGTTTAAAAGTGAAACTCGGCTGCAAAGAGTGGCTTGCATGTTCTGCACTGTCTTAAGAATGCTTTCAGAGGAATAATTGATGTGTATTCACTAAATAAATACCCATCAGTTATTCTTGTTCACTTTAGTTGGTGAGATTCAAACTGGAATGGAACCCAGGGTCCTTTCTGAGCTATGACGACTCCTTTTTCTTTAAATGAAAACATTTTTTCACTCTAAAGGCACCATAGATGAGCCAGAGTAAATATGGAGAAAGACTGTTTTACTTTGGAAAACGTCTTTCTGCACTGTTTGAAAAACTTCAATCATTCTGCAACACCACAAGAAAGTGAAACCAACCAGAAACTGGTGATAAACACAAATAAAGTTGTCCAACATGTTTTTACATTTCTGAGTGAGCATAAAGTGGAAGTGTAGGCTGGAAATCTTAAAGAATCTCAAGGAACTTACAAACACAAATACATTCACTTTCCATAGGAATTTGTGTACTCTTGAAAACTCAAGTAGGGGTGGGGGAAGGGTAGGGTTGGGGAATGACACAAACAATAAAGAAAAAGAAAACAATAAATGAAATTGGAAGTGCACAAGTCCATGGGGCCGGATGAACTGCATCCGAGGGTGCTGAGGGAGTTGGGGGAAGTGATTGCAGAGCCGCTGGCCATTATCTTTGAGAACTCGTGGCGAACGGGGGTGGTCCCGGAGGATTGGAAAAAGGCAAATATAGTACCTATCTTTAAGAAAGGGAAAAAGGAGGATCCGGGGAACTACAGACCGGTCAGCCTCACCTCAATCCCTGGGAAAATCATGGAGCAGGTCCTCAAGGAATCCATCCTGAAACACTTGGAGGAAAATAGAGTGATCAGGAACAGTCAACATGGATTCACCAAGGGCAAATCGTGCCTGACCAACCTGATTTCCTTCTATGATGAGATGACTGGATTTGTGGATGCGGGAAGAGCCGTTGACGTGATATACCTTGACTTTAGCAAGGCTTTTGATACGGTTTCCCACAACATTCTCGTTGGCAAGTTAAGGAAGTATGGGTTGGATGAGTGGACCGTAAGGTGGATCGAAAACTGGTTAGATCAACGGGCTCAGCGGGTAGGAATCAATGGCTCGATGTCTGGTTGGCAACCGGTAACGAGTGGAGTGCCCCAGGGGTCGGTCCTGGGGCCGGTTCTATTCAACATCTTCATTAATGATCTTGATGATGGAATAGACTGCGTGCTTAGTAAGTTTGCGGATGACACCAAGTTGGGGGGAATGGTAGATACTCTGGAGGGCAGGGACAGGATCCAGAGAGACTTGGACAAATTGGAACAGTGGGCCGAAAGAAACCTCATGAGGTTCAACAAAGACAAGTGCAAAGTCCTGCACTTAGGACGGAAAAATCCCATGCACTGCTACAGGCTGGGGACCGATCGGCTAAGTAGCAGCGCTGTAGAAAAGGACCTGGGAGTTATGGTGGACGGGAAGATGAATATGAGCCAACAGTGTGCCCTTGTTGCCAAAAAGGCCAATGGCATATTAGGCTGCATCAGTAGGAGTATTGCCAGCAGATCGAGGGATGTGATAATTCCCCTCTATTCGACACTGGTCAGGCCGCATCTGGAGTACTGTGTCCAGTTTTGGGCTCCCCACTACAGAAAGGATGTGGACAAATTAGAAAGAGTCCAGCGGAGGGCAACAAAAATGATTAGGGGGCTGGGGCACATGACTTATGAGGAGAGATTGAAGGAACTAGGCTTATTTAGTCTAGAGAAGAGAAGACTGAGGGGAGATTTGATAGCAACCTTCAACTACTTGAAGGGTTGCTCCAAAGAGGAGGGAGCTAGGCTGTTCTCGAGGGTAACAGAGGACAGAACAAGGAGCAATGGTTTCAAATTACAGCTGGGGAGGTCAAGGTTGGATATTAGGAAAAACTTTCTCACTAGGAGGGTGGTGAAGCATTGGAATGGGCTATCTAGGGAGGTGGTAGAATCTTCATCTTTGGAGATTTTTAAGGCTCGGTTAGACAAAACTCTGGCTGGGATAATTTAGGGGGAGTGGTCCTGCTTTTTAGCAGGGGGTTGGACTAGATGACCTCGTGAGGTCCCTTCCAACCCTATTATTCTATGATTCTATGAAAATCAGAGTGCAAAATTTGTTCTGCTCAAGGAATATAATACATTATTGATATGAATGCTCTAATAATGATAACAGATTCTGATTTCTGTTAAACATCACAAGCCTTATTATTCTGGGGAAGTACTAAAAGTACATTAAAAATATCACTCACTATGTGGGTGGCAGGATCTTGGCTGCATCCTGAAAAGTTTGATATCACATCATGTGGAGCAGAAAGTGATTTCTTAGTTTAGAGAGTAACCACTGCAGAATTACATTTAAAAAGCAGACAATGCTGCTTCTCTCATATACTCCCTTTGAAAGTTGTCTAACGGGTTAAGCAATCAGCCTGCACTAATGTAGTCAACCATTTTTTTTTTTAAAAATATCTTGGCATATCTCATTATATACCTATAATCAAATGAACCTCTCTCTCTCTCTCGCCACTGTCTTCTTCTGTGCTTTCTTCAGGCAAAACAAAACTGTTCAACTCAGCACAACTTGTTTTACCTTCAAGGGTGTCACCATGGGACATAATCTTCAGAGAATTTCAGACTCTCTCAGAACTGCAGCATGCATTGTTTGTGGAGTCATTAAATTAATAACTCAAGCGCCAGCGCTCAAGAAAGCTGGCTGTAATTCCCACATATATATTTGTTTGTGAACTTTCACACTTATCTTCATAGACTTCTCTGCACTGAATTCTGAACAGCTTTTACATGCTCCTACATTATATGAAACCTCCATCCATTATTCATGGATATTGTCCCCAAATTGTGGACTAAATGACAGAGTGCAGAGTGACAGATCCTTTCCCAAGTCAAACAATAACAACAATGCTTAGCTCTTATACTGTGGTTTAAATCAGTAGATCTTAAAGTACTTTATGAAGGAGATCAGGACTGCAATCCCCCTTTCTACAGACGGGCAAACAGACAGAACAGGAAACACACTGGAGTGATTGAGAGTGGAATCAGCTTGTCTGATTGCAATGGAGTTACTTCTGAAATGCACAGGAATGAAAAAGGAGGAAAAAAAAAAAAATAGGTCCATTGATTCCAGTGGGCAAAAATTCAGCCTTTTTGTCTAATCACATACCCAGAGTGGCATAGGAAAAGAACTTCACCACATGTTTACACACCATGTATCTGGTTTTCAGGGGAGCTGGGCTATTACTGCCCTGTTCAAACCTTCTGAGTCCAAACTTCACTTTTTCTTCTTCAAAATATCTCTAATGATTTTGATTTAGTCATACTAGCATACACCTTTTGGGGATCTGGCCACATTTGATTTGTGAAATCAGGAACTACAGATGCCCATTTCCCATGTTCTTGCCCTGAAATTTAGTACTCATTGCATCTAAGAGGTAGATTGCTCATGCACCACCCACCAGCTGAATGCAGATTTCTTTTCTCATCTTCCTCATGTAATGCAGTGGGGCACAGATGGCAGCATAGCGGTCATAAGGCATGGCTGAGAGAAGGAAAACTTCAGTACCACCTAAAAGGAAAAGAAAGAACATCTGAGTAATGCAGCCCTGGTCAGAAATAGTTTTGTGCTTTTGATCTGCTAGGAAGTCTATCAGTATTTTTGGCACCATGAGTGAGGAACAAGAAATATCAACAAAGGACAAATTGAAGAGGAAGAAGTACATAGGAGTTTGAAGGTGAGGACCCCAGAGATGTAGATCTTGCAATGAACACTCCATTGTGACTCATAGGACAGTTTCTTCCTCTCAGAGCTGTTGGCTCAGGATCTCTGCAGACTCAGATACATGTCACTGTATCACTTAACCTGCTCATGCGACAAATAAATCTGTTAGTCTTTAAAAGTGCCACAGGACTGTGTTGTCTTTCTACAATAGACTAACACGGCTACCCCTTTGGAATCTGTTTTAACCATGGTCAGAGATGGGTGCCTGAGAGGAGCCCACAGTACCTGTGATTCAACCCCTGCCTCTACACATGTCCCATGCAGCCAAATGAGGACTGCAGAGTCCATGCTGACTGAATGCCCTGCGAGCAGTGCCTGGGAGCAGCTCATTCCTTCCATACTTGGCACCTCTTACTTCAATTTTGTGAGTGAGGCAAGTGCCTCACGCAGAGCTCTAGTGCCCACCTCTCCCTACAGAACAGTGCAGGGTCAACAGGCCGAGCAGCAGCAGGGGCAAGGGCTCACTGTGCCTGCTCAGAGAAAGGAGTCCGCAGGGGAGATATTTAGAGGGAGTCCAAGACCGAGGGAGAAAGTCTGGGACAATGGGAGATTCTCTGGCTGAGAGACTCTGGCCGTGTCCATACGACAACTTAGGTTGGTATCAGTGAAGTTGCTTTGATTTGACAATACCACTCCCTGGCTGACAGTTGCATGTCCTAAGCACCCGTGTATCAGTGGGAGAATGGCTTGTTTGGGCTGGAATAATTAGTTGATGAGTGAGGTCTCTCGCTTTGGCTTTGAGCAGCTATTCCCAGCCTTTTCCTTTAGGCAGACCACTATATCGTCATCAAAAGCTTTTGTGGACCACCATGTAAGCAAACTGTTTTGAACATTTTTGCATTGCCTATGACTGAGGGGAGTCAAAACCTATCAAGGAGTATTAAAAATACAGCTATTTCTAATGTATTATTTTCATTCACATATTGCACTCACAGTACATTTCCCTGCACACCTAAGAAGGTAGACGGGATGATGTTATTACATTCTTTTTGTATGGACCCATGGACCACAGGTTGGAAACCACTGGCTTAGAGCATCTGCACTAGCAGCACTTCTGTGGCGCAGCTGTACTACGGTCAGCTCTGTAGTGTGGCCATACTCTTAAATCTGAAAAGAAAAGAATTGTATTAACCCAGATCCAGGGAGTTTCCTACTTTCTATTTCCGAGCAGCCTCCTTTATGAAAAACACTTTCTCCATCCTTTTCCCAGAATGGACCCAGATCTGTCAAAGTGGTGAAGATAAAGGAGAGGTCGGGAGGAGGAGCAGGAGAGAGATAAGCAAAGTAGGAGCTACAAAAGCCAAGGACCATGAGCAGCAGGGTGTAAAGCAACAAAAAGACAATGAAATGAAAAAGGAAAACAAACCAGAACACAAAAGCTTAAACTCAGGGCCTGTCTACACAATACATTTCCGGAGGATCAATCAGGACTGTACTTGGATGGCTATGCTACACTGCCCACTTGCTGCCGCTATCCCACTCCTATTGGTGACATCTTAGCTCCAGGAAAGTCAGGATGTTCCAGTCTACCAAGCTGGGTATCAATTCCCAGGTAGAGCCATGCACAGATATATAAATATCCAACCTCATCTGATCCACATCCACAGGAATAGATTTTCACTTGACCACAATCCTCTTAGATTTACATCAGCTGAGCCCCTGCCACCGTGAACAACTGATGAACCCATCCATACAACAGCTGTTGAGCTCTGCCAGCTAATCACTGGTTTGGTGAACCCTGGCTGGCAGCTGCTTCAGCTCTGCCCCATAAGTCACAGGAGCCTTGAGCTCTGTGATCATCAACATGATCCACAAAAAATGGTCTGCGACTATCTGTGGATTTGCAGGACTCTCCTCCCAGGTGCTGTACAGACATAACCTCAATCGAACTAGGACATTCCTAACTCACAATGAGGACATCCATAGCCACAGAGATGTTCACTAAAACAACAACTGGTGGGAACTAAAACCCTCCGAGTTATTTCAGTGACAATGTGTGTGTGGAGCAGTATTTGCTTGGGTGCGTCTTGCTGAACATCTGGGTCACCCACATGAGACCAGCTGGACAAGAAGTAGGAAAACAGCAGCAACTCTAACCCAGATCTGAACAATTTCAGAATGATTTTATGAGCAGTCTTCTAAATTTTACAACTTTGTAATATGAAGGTTAAAGCCCAGCCCCTTCACAAGGCCAGCTCAGAGCTGGAAAGAAGGTTCTGGTTCCAAATTTCTTACAGATCCACACATAAAAGGCAGAGTAAAACAACACCCCTCCCCTCTTCCCCCCATCCAGTCATTCTTCTCCTTAGACCAATACATAATAATTGTATGGACTGGATTTGTGGGTGGAGGAGGGTGAAATATGAGAGAGGATCCATGTGTAGGTTTCTCCAACTCTGGGGAGAAGCACTAACTCAGAGAGAAGAGAGACAACGAGGAATGTTGAGCACAGAAAACTGGAGATGTCTATGAGACTTCATCTTGTCCTCTCTGCACACACCCCCCCCCCAAACACACACACCCCTAAACCAGATACTCACCACAGATCAGTAGATATGTACTTCAAGCTCATTCAGGAAAAAAAACAAAAACAAACACCTCCATACACACATGCTGATAGCCAATCCTTTAAACTTAAATTACAGGTTTATCAATATAAAGAGAGTTATTAAAAAAGTTAAAATGGATCATATACTTTACAGTTCATTTCAGAATCTGTAAATCAGGATAATAGTAGATGCAAAATCTCCCAGTTTGTAATAAGTCTCTCTGATCACCCAAAAGATTGAGGTCTTCAGTCCATTGTTCAAAGCTTCCCTTTGCTAGAAATCTTAGTCCAGAGATTTTGCACAAAACAGAGGCATAGGGATGACATCATAGCCCCCAATTCATACTCCCAGTCCATGTGCATAGAGAGGCACAGTCTGATACGGAGTCAAGGGTCAAATATTCTACATGCTGGGCTGTGTTGCTGGGCCACCACCGTCCACGTGCACTCAGACATCCTCCAGAGGAGCCCATTGGAATAATTGGTTCTCCTCAATGGCCCATCAGCGATGCCTGCTCAAAAAGTCCTGGTCTTGATGTAACTCTCTTGCAGGTGTTACTCAAGAACACACATTTGAGATACAAACACATAGCGAAGATGCATAGCTTCATAGACAATAATACATGCATATAAACAGGATAACATTCTTCAACGGATCACAAATTAGCCAAATGATACCTTACAAGGCATGCTTCGCTGCACAGTTGTGATAAACCTTATATGGTGGTGATCCATCAGTGGCAATACCTTGAGGTAAATAGTCTTTTCTGTTTTATACAGACCAATTCATATTTGTGTTCACATGCTGATTCACCTATTGGATCACCAGCATTTGTTGTACTATTACCTTGGCTGACTCCTACCAAAGCACTGTCCCTCTTGGTTTCTTTAGCGTATGAAACTTGGCAAGCACACAGTTCCTAGTGTAACTCACCAGTAATTCCCACCTGTAACACACTACATTGCAAGATGAGTCAATTTATACACAATGGTTCTAACCAATAATGCACATATGCTCCAGTCACATTTATAGTAAAACAAGGTTTAAATGTTAAGACTTGACAATTGAAATTAAGCCCTATTTACATTTCGACAACTGATTTCCTTGTATAGCTGGGGCCCTTTGTGTGCATGCGTTAGAGTGAAGTGTTATCCTTTTGGGCTCAAACCTGCTTCGGAAAGATGAACTGACAGGAATTCAGACATCTTCAGATCTCTGGATGTTCAAGAGATGTCCAGGTCTAGTAGTCATAACTAGATATCCCTCATTCCTGCAGAGATCTGGAGGCATTGCAAGTGCTCCAAAAAATGTTAGAGTCTGTTATCCTCTCAAATCCATCTTTATGTGTATATTAATGTGTCACTATTACTATACTACATGCACACAAAGTTTTGGCAAGAATAAATAGCAAATTCACAACAGAAACAACCGAGAAGTTCTCAAGACAGATACACAACAAGCAAATTTAGCTTAAAACTAGAGTCTGGAAATAACTGAACAAAGGAGAAATTTGGACAGGAAAAAAATTTCAAGCAAAAAAGGAGAAACTCAGGGAAAGATCTGCATAAGGAGACTGAAACCTGGAAAGCAGTAATGCCGCAAAGGATCTAGGGATCCCAGTGACCAACCAGCTGTGTCTCAGCATGGGACCAAGGAAAGCATTTTGGGAAATCTGAGCCACAGATAGGAAAGAAGAGTCAACCTGTCTCCAAATAACATGACCACCAGAACAGGAAGTGACCCAAAGGGCTTGCATGCTGGTTGCATCCCCAACATCCCTTCCTCCTCAGCAGTGAAACCCACATAGAAATAGCAACAGCTTGTCTGCTTGTCAATTTTTGCCCTGCATGAAGTGATCACCCCTCCCCATAGCAACAGTCAGACCAGACATCACAGCAAACAAGGCATTATCAGAACCCATGTGGCAGCAATGAGAAAACCCACCCCCACACTGGCACCCAGTTTAGCAATCTGGTTGCTTTTCAGCAGCAGACTGCCCCCCAATCCAGAACCCACCTTCCGAGAAACAACATCTCAACCCCATTGTTGGAACCAGAGCTCACAATCCTACCCCAGGAGCAGCCACCAAACAGACTCCATGGGCAACAATCAGAACAATTCCCCCAGGCCAAAGCCACATCCAAAAACCAACCCTATGGTACTGCTATTAACAACACTACCCTCTCTACTGCAAATAGCTTATCTGATACATCCTAGGCCTGCAAGGCCTTTTCCAAGGCCACAACACATTGACGGCTCAATCACCTGGTCATCAATCAACGTTACCCCGTGTTTTGAACTCACAAACCCATCAAGGCCTTATTTGTATTAACACTTGAATGGTCAATATTTCTGGTTTCAGTAGGTACCAGGAAGTGGTCCACACTGCCAGGGTTTACCATGGTATGCATTTTAACCATTGGGAAACTCTCCAGGAAAAACCATTAACACTTGGGTGGAGGAACAAGGATACAGCCTTTCATTCAAAGGATGGACTCTTAGGATGTAGTATTCAAAAAACACGAGTAGTAAATATTTCCAAAAAAACAACGCAAATTTAAATCACAGAATTCTCTTCCCCCCAAAAAGCCCTACACCCCTAAAGGAATAAATTCCCTTGACACATACACACACTGAAGTAACCAACAGAGTTCCTACTGTAGCGTTTGACAAGAGCCTTAAGTGGTTACTGTCCACCTGACGTTCAGCATTCTACATGAGATGACAGCAAACAAGTTCTGATTTATGCATTGACACAATATACAATGCAGAGAGCTTTATTAACGAGGCATGCACCGTCATATATTCTAGCAGTTAAAGTAGAATCACACCAGGCTTACCTCAATAAAGCTTCTTTCCCTCTGTATCGTCTATGGTCCTTCTGTTCTGTCATAGCTGTTTCTTAGCAGTTGCCACTCCTCTGCGACTGCTGCTTGTGGTGATTGCTTGATCCGTTGCAACAACCTAGCCCTCTTCTTCCCCTCTTCAATGATTTCAGCCTCTCAGGTCTTCTTGACCATTCCCCTGATGGCCACTCACTCTAGGCCTTCCACTCACCTTGCCTTATATACAGATTTTGACCATTTCTGATTAGCTACCCTTTCAACCCTAGCCATTAGCACACACATTTTACCTACCAGCTTTAAGCCTTTCTGATTGGTTGTTGATACAAACCAGTCTCAACTGCTAAAACATCTCTTAAATCAAGTCCGACCTGTTTGAGAACCCCCAAACGAAACCCATGGTATGGCACACTGAGCACAACCATTCGCAGAGCGCACACCACAGTAACTAGAGGATCCCCTTCCGTATCATACAAACATGACTAGAGAACGACCCATGTGTGCAGGGGTAAAAAGGCACATGAACCAGGCTCATCAACCTAGAATTAACACTCCAACCCCTAAAGTGACAAACTGGGAACCTTGACCCCAGAGCAACCCCTAGACCAAACCCCACCACACAGGAGTCAGACACCTCCCCCAAATACTGAAGACCCGACACCACAGATGACCACCAGAGGGACCCACCCACCCCACAAACCCAGACCAGTCCCCAGAAAGCAGTGACTGGGTCCTGCCACAGCAGCCTGCACACTGTACCCCAAGGCATGACAAGAGGCCTTTCTGCCCCCAAGCAAATCCCCAGTCCAGGCCTTCACCCACCCATAGCAGATCCACCTTGAGGACTGCTGCAGTTATACCTTCCCCCCCTGCACCCCTAAATGAAACCCCACAGCACAGCCCTCAGCAGTCACCCTCCCCCCCCAGTAGGGACCCCCATTCCAAACCCCATGGCACAGCAACCCATAAAGCATCTCCCACATCTGACCCCACATTATAGAACAGACTCTTCCCTCCCAGAAGTAACACCTAGACCCCACAAAATGACAACCTTCTCTCCATCCCCAACAAGCCATAGAATGCACACCCTCCCCACCCATCCACCCAGGCCCAAACCCCACAGAAGGTGGCACACGCCCAAGTTGCTCCTAGACCAGACAATGCATGCTGCCTTCCAACACCCCAACCCACACACCCTAGAGCTTCAGCCAGCTCCCTTGCACAGTAGGAAGAACAACAGTCTCCCCCTAATCCCATCCTCAAACCAGACATGCAGTAACCAGAGAAACCTGCTTCTGCCTCCCACCTACCCCTAGCCCCTTTGGGCTAGGGGCAGCAAACACTTTCTTCTGCTGCAAACTTCCTCTTTTCCCATTAAGCAGTCTGCTACTACACAGCTGGGCTTCAGGTTCAGTAACGCCTGGAACTTCATGAACAAATATATAGAAAAAATTAAACAACTTCATACACAAAAATACATGCATATAAACGGGATAACATGGTTCAAAAAACCACAGCTTTTCCAAATGACACTTTCCAAGACCTTTTTCAAGACCACATGACATTGATTGATGATGGATGATTGAGCTGTCAGTAAGTCACCCACGTTTTAGCCCAGGAACCCACAATGATTTACTTCTATTAAAACTTTCAATGTTAATTTATCTGGTTGCAGTAGGTAACAGGAAGTAATCTACACTGCCAGGGTTTACCTGGGTCTCCCTTTTAACCCACAGGAAACTCTCCAGGCTAGACTGACTGTTAACCCTGAGGGAAGTCGTCAAGACAGATACAGCCTTCCACTCAAAGGATTGACACTCAGGCAGTAATAGCCCAAAACTCAATAAGGAGTAAATACTGCTTCACAACACAATAAATCTGACAAAAAAACCCAAAAAATTCTCCTCTAAAATAAATAGACATCAAAAGCAACAATCCCCTTGACACAAATACATGTCCAGTAACTAATACTGTCAAATCACATAATACAAACGAACAAGTCATTACTTTCCATCTGAGATCACCAAACTCAGGTGGGATGCTGACAGTAAGCAAATTCTTATTTATGCATTAAACCAGTGTTCCCAACCTCTCTCTGCCATGGCACACCTTGATACCTTTAGTTATTTTGAACACCACCATACAGTTTCAAAATGAACTCATGAATATTCATGAGCCAGTGAGCAAATCCAGAACTCTTCCAGTAGTTTTTCAAAAAATACCATGGCATACCTACTCAGGCCTGACAGCACACTAGTTGGGAAACAATGCATTAAACACCATATGTAATACATATATCCACACAGCTTTATTAACCTAGGCATGCATATTCATACATTCTAATTGTAAAATTAGAACTGCACCAGACTCACCTCGATACAGCTTCCTTCCCTCTGTATTGTCTATGGCGTTCTCTTGTGTCACAGCTATTTCTTAGCTGCTGTTCCTTCTCTGTGACTTTCAGTTTTTGCTTGATCCATCGCAACAACCTAGCCCTCTTCTTCCCCTCTTCAGTCATTTCAGCTTCTTCTGTCTTCTTGATCCTTCTTCTGATGGCCACTCAACTTGCCTCTTTCCTGTCTTATGTTCAGATTTTGACCTTTCCTCATTGGCTGCTCTTTCAATCCTGTACATAAACACACTCATTTAACCCGGACACTCTAAGCTTTTCTGATTGGTTGCTGCTACAGACCAGTCAAGTGCTAGACTAGTCTGTCAAATCAAGCCCCACCCCATTGAGAACCTGTGATTATACCCAAGTGAACCCTCCCTTGAGGTTTAAGGGTGACCTTGATTTTGCCCCAGTGTGCCAACTCCCTGTTGGTCAAATTATTTGAAGGACACTGTTTTGATTTTCTCAGCTATAATAAAGAGGGGCCACCACTTTAAGGATTATGGCTAGAAATCCAAAGGGGCAACATAGGTTTTAAAAGGGCTTTAACAATTAATAATACAGATACTTCATGGATTAATCTGCATTGTAACTCACTGTCACCACTCATCTTCCCAATTAGAATGAGTTAAATTGTTGCCCTTTCCCTCTGCCTCAGGTATGCAGCAGGGCCCTGCTGATGATATAACCCTTACACAGGAAAGAGCAGCAAATAAATAAAATCTCTTGTCTCAAATACCCCCATACCTTTTTCCTCCTGTCACTAATTGACTATATAGAGCATTCAGAGAACCCCCTGCTCTTCAACACATCAATTATACTAGGCTCCATAGGTAGTGACTACGTACCCTTTCAGCAGTTAGGGGGACCCACACACACACACCAAATCCCATAGCATGGGAAAAGGGCTCACCTGCAACCCCCAGACTAACCCTACAGGCTGGCCCTAAGAACACAACACCCCTGACCACATGTCATGGACAGCAACCAGAAGACCCCCTGCCACACAGGCCAGGCTAGGCCCAGTGGGAGCAATCAAATTCTCTTGCAGCAGCAACCCTCACTCCATGGTGCACATACAACCACCTGCCCAAAAGTAACGGCCACCCCCCGCAACATATGGGAGCACACCCACAAGCCCAACCTCCTGAATGGACAGCAGCACACACCCCCAGCCCAGCCCACCCAATGGACAGCAGCGCACCCTCGCCTCCCCCACCGACAGTAGGACTAAAGATGAATGTATAGCATCAAATTGTTTCCAACAAGAAATTCTAACTAAAATAATACCTGCTATTTATTGATAAAAAGGCCATGCTCATTCATTCACTTGTTCCAACATTGTAACCAAAGTCTGATGTGACTCCATGTTGTACCTGAAACTCCTTTTTGAATTGTATACTGCATTTTATATTGCCCAGCTTAAGTTTTGCTGAAGCTTCCTTTCGATGGGTGAACTTAATTTGGATGTGTGAATGGGTGTGTGTGTGTAATGGAATCAGTCCTAACACCAGGCTATCCTGATGACAAACTGCAGAAGCCACCTCAGTGGTAAAAGAACAATGCAGACAAACCCAGCAACAACAACAAGAATCCACTCTACACAGGCAGGGAGAAAAAGACCCATCAAGAGCAAGATCAGAGTCACATCCGCCATTGACTGATGACTCCTGCTCATGCAGCACCCTGAGACCATGTGACCCAGCAAGATCCATGGACTAAAAGATATAAAATATGAGAGACACTGCAAGGTTTGGGCAATGTTCTGAACAGCATCCAAGAGCCAGAGTGCACAGCTGTGTGCCCAACAGAGAGCCTGCTTTTCCTCATGCCCAGCTTCCCTAGACTGTGAAAACTAGCCACAAACTTAAACTACTATCACAGGCAAAAAACAGGACTGGTAACTAAACATGACCAACAATAGAACCTCTGTGTGCATGTGTGTATAGGCATTAAATATTAGCTATTAACACAATTATATATTTTTCCATAACAAACAGATATTGCCTTCTCCCCCCTGAATAAAATCCTGCTGGTCTTTTATTTTTAAGTAAAACACAACTACACACCCTCCCCCCCATCCCCCCAACAGCAGCAGCAGCACACCCCCTGCCCTCCTTCCACCACCACCCCTGATGGGAACACACCCCCAAACCTCCTTCCACCCCCCCAGACAGGGGCACACCCCCAGTCCAGCCCAGCCCTCCCCAAGCTCCATGTAAAGGCCCTGATGGGGGATGGTACACTGGTCCTAGGCTCTTAAGGACATCTCTCCACTGCTCAGAAATACCCCTCCCCAAAGGAGCACTGTGAAGGGCTACACTCACCATAGCTGGGCAGAGCATAGCTGCTGTCCTTCAGGCTGTCACCCCCTTACTGATTATTTCTCTGTTACCGCAGGGGGCAGGCAAAGGGAAGAGACTTTTTTCCCCTCCACAGAACCCTCTAACATAGTCCACCCCACTCAGTGTAGCAGAGAGAGTCCAATATACAGCTATCCTACAATCTCACAAGAAGAACTTTGGCCTCAGTGCTAGACCCCTGCTCTTCCCCACCTTGCCTCAGGCCTTTCAATGTGCTCCTACCCTTCTCCAAGCTCAGAACTAGCAGAAAGCCCACCCCCCATTACCTAGAAGTCCAACACATTGCCCTTCAGCTACCAAGAACAGTATGTTCCCCTCATTACATTTGTTTCCCCAAACTTCCTCCTGGGGCTGCTGCCTCAACCTTTCTTTCCCACTCTTAAACTTCTCCTTTCCCACCACTCTAATCCCAGCCACTGACTACAGACTCTTCCAGCTGCTGTAGACTTTCTCTCCTCCCACCAATCAGCCTGCTACAGCCCAGCTGGGCTTCAGTTAAACCT
>ML685973.1:313938-437655 GCA_007922175.1 Pelusios castaneus
AATGTTGGTTACTTCAACATGTGTGTGTCAAGGGAATTTACTTTCGGGGCATGTTGTTTGGAAGAGAAGTTTGTTTTAAATTTATTGTGTTAGTATTTGGAAATAATATTTACTACTCCATTGTGTTTTTGAATACTACTGTCCAAGATTCTATCCTTTGATTAAAAGGCTGTGTCTGTGATCTTCCACCCAAGGATTAATGGTCTATCCTGGAGAATTTCCCAATGGCCGAAATAGAGACCATGGTAAATCCTGGTAGTGTGGACCTCTTCCTGTTACCTACTGAAATCAGACATCTTGATCGTTCAAGTGTTAAATAAGACTTTGTTGGGTTCGTGAGTTCAAAACATGGGGTAACATTGATTGATGACAAAATGATTGAGCTGTCAATGTGATGTGGCCTTGGAAAAGGCCTTGCAGTCCTAGGATGTATCAGAGGAGGTTTTTCCAGTAGACATGGAAGTGTCAGAAGCAAAGTGTTTGTTTTTTGTTTTTGTGTTTTTTTGTGGCTGTGGCCTGGGGGATCTATTTTGATTGTTGCCCATGGAATCTGCTTTGGTGGCTGTTGCTGGGGAGGGATTGTGGACTCTGGTTCCACCTATGGGGTCAGGATGTTGTTTCTGGATTGGTGGACCTGGACGTTGCTGCTGGAGCGGTGGGCATATGCTGATGGAAAGGGACCTGATTGCTAGATTGGGGCTGGTGGTGTTGGGTTTTCTGGTTGCTGCCACATGAGTTCTGGTAATACGTTGGTTGTTGTGAGGTCTGGTCTGGTTTTTAATGTGGGGAGGGATGATGGCTTCATGCAGGGCAAAAAGTTTTGCTAAGGAGATGAGCTCTTGCTATTTGCATATGGGATTCACTGCTAAGGAGAAAGGGCAGTTGGGGTTTGTGACCAGAGTGCAAGAACCCTGGGTCATCGGATGTTCTGATTGTCACCTCATTTGGTGACAGGTTGATGTTTCTCTCCTCTCTGTGGCTCAGATTCTCCAAAATGCTTCCATTGGTGCCATGCTGAGACACAATTGGCTGGTCATTGATATACCTAGATCCTTTGTGGCATTGCTGCTTTACAGGATTCAGCCTCCTGATGCAGAGCTTTTTCAGAGTTTCTCCTTAATGTTTCACTTGCAATTGTTTGCTTCTCTGAATTTCTATTGGTTCCTTTATTACCAGCCTGTATTTTTAAACTAAGTTGGCTTGTATTGGTTGTCTGCCTTCAGAAAACTTCTCAATTGTTGGTGGTGTGATTTTGCTATTCATTATTGCCAAAATGTTGTGTGAATGTAATATTTTAATAGTGTCACACACAAATACACACAAGGACAGATTTGAGAGGATAACAGAATCTAGTAAGTGTTCTGGGGCACCTGGAATGCCTTCAGAGCTCTGCAGGAATTCTGAATATCTAGTGATGACTACTAGACCTGGAGATATCTGGGGAGAAATCCAGAGATCTGAAGATATCTGAATTCCTGTCAGTTTATTCTTCCAAAGCAGGATTGAACTAAAAAGATAACATTTGATTGTAAAGCAAGAGCACAAAAGTCCCTATGCTATGCAAGAAAATGAGTTACTGGAATGTAAATATAAACAGTTCCCAAAAGGCAGTTCATGTGACTATACTAGACACAGTAGAGGTATTATAAAATAACCTATCTGTAGCATTAGCCTTTATAGGAGCACAAACACGGACAAATGATGTAATACTGTACCACAAGGGATGGAATGAGTGGTGTCTTATCTTTAGAAATAAGAAATGTGTCTGATTTTAAAACAAACTTAAATGAATGGTGGAAAAGGATAAACTTTACATAGAATCCTCAAGAAAATAAAAATATTGTATATGTACTTGTATCAAAAGCCCAAATAACATGGATAGCTCCAGTAAAAGCACTTGGGTTAAACTTTAATGTAAGTGTAATGCAAACAATTGGATACAGACTTTAGCCAATAAAACTAAATACCTGGAGAAATGTAGAATTTGAGACTTGTACAGAAGAATAAGTTCTAGGATATGGTTGTAATAATACTATGCAATCCTTTGCTATTAGTTTGAACAGAGATAAAGGAGAAATGTATTAGAAATTTAGATCCATAATCATCTAATGATTCAATGACTGTACATGTTGGAAAAACATGGGTGTGTACTAGAAATCGGTGTACAATGTTTAAAGTGAATTATGTACAAGGTGTTGCTCATGATCCCTATGCGAACATGTTGGTGTAATATTACATCTGTAGTAGGGTGTGATGTTAAATTTCACTTACCAGAGACTGTCAATGAGGCTAGAAATCAATATCAAATGTAGGAACACATAAATCCAATTCCTTTAGCATTAAATACAAGTTTAATGAAGAAGTTAATAGAACATCCAGAATTACAAAAACAAGCCACACAAGTTTTGATTATTGTATATCATTCTGCAAAAGAAATTGAACAGGTAATGGGGGGAAAAAATAAGGGCATTAAGTATAGCTGGAGGAGAATATTCTTGGTACTGTTTCCTACAGCAACAAAGTATGTTACTTTGAATCCTATTGTGATACTTTTTAATAGCACAGATAGTGATGGCTGTAACACTTATAGCTTGAGTATTTGGGTCGAAAGAAAATTTGGTGAATTGGAACAAATGTAAAATTTTCATAACAGATGTGGGTATAATTCCCCGTGGGAACCCTAGATGAGGACTTGTGAGTATGAAGATATCATGATTGGGTCTCTTCCATTGGAATGTCTTGAGTCCAACTGGGACAAAAATCCTCATGAATTGGAACTCGCAACTGAAGAGTGCTGGACTTATAAACAGGTTTACAAATCCAGCAAGGAGGAGAAATACAGCCAAGGATTTTTGTCCCAAAATGCTTAAAACCGTCAAACAGAATTGTAGGGAGAAATTTTGGCAGAAAAGCCTCAAAAGGGGTTTAATTTCCTTCAAGACAGCAGTAAAGCTATTAACCAGCTATAAGATGATGACACTATTAAAACACCTTGTGATATGTAAAAATAGTAATTTGTGATAAGGCATAGATAAGAACTA
This sequence comes from Pelusios castaneus, assembly GCA_007922175.1. Taxonomy (NCBI): domain Eukaryota; kingdom Metazoa; phylum Chordata; order Testudines; family Pelomedusidae; genus Pelusios; species Pelusios castaneus. The sequence continues at coordinate 316,980 of ML685973.1, forward strand.
ACTGACAAAGTTATTTAGCATTTGGTATTGATCAGCAATACCATGCCTTGTCCCACTCTATCCCCCTTTGGTGTCCCTTATGCAAGGTATCCGTTATGTAGTCCCAAAAATGCCATCCGTCACTCAATCGTTTTAAGGGTATCTATGTAAGTCCCTTACACAGGCCTTAGAATGCCATCCCTCGTCATCCTCCTGAGTGTCACCCCACATCATCCCCTATATTGTCCTCAGAACACTGTCCCTCAATACCCCCCACATTATGCATGCTACCCCCACTAGCTTATAAATAACTGAGGCAACAGGGATAGCATGTGGAACGTCAGAGGAGCAGACTGAAAAGGAGACCTCCACATTACTACAGCTGAGTCCAGCAGACCAGACAGAATGAGAAGGAAAAGAGGCAGAGAGAAGATGGAGAGAAAGATCATTGGTAAGAACCATCTCAAATCGTAGGTGCTCTTAAGGTTGGAGGGATCAGGCTAATGAAGTACTTGTCTTGTGCTTTTAACCGAAAGGCAATCCTTTGCTTGGACAGAGCAAAAGGACCTTTCTGATGAATTAGAGGGGTCTTAATAAGGAGGTGTTGTGAATAAAAGTGTCTGAAGTGTGCCTGTAAATAAAGTGGTATGGGTGGATGGTCAGTCTCTTTTCCACCAGTTCAGCAATTGCCTGATTAACATGAAGGAGCTAGGCTTATTTAGTCAACAGAAGAGAAGACTGATAGGAGATTTGATAGCAACCTTCAACTACTTGAAGGGGTGCTCCAAAGAGCAGGGAGCTAGGCTGTTCTCGATGGTAATAGAGCACAGAACAAGGAGCAATGGTTTCAAATTACAGCTGGGGAGGTTGAGGTTGGATATTAGGAAAAACTTTGACTGGGTGGGTGGTGAAGCATTGGAATGGGTTATCTAGAGAGGTGGTAGAATCTCCATCTTTGGAGATTTTTAAGGTCCGGTTAGACAAAACCGTGGCTGGGATGATTTAGTGGGAGTGGTCCTGCTTTTTAGCAGGGGGGATGACCTCATGAGGTCCCTTCCATCCCTATGATTCTATGATTTCCTGAATGATACGATAACTAAGTTTTCTATGGGTAATAATGATAAATGTTAAGGATTTTTATTGTTTAAATGTTTGTAATTTCTTTGAATGTTTAAAATTACATTTACTACAGAGTACAGTTGGTGCAGCATGTCACAGCAAGGCAGCATTCTCTGTAGCAACCATTTGCTACCGTGCCCACTGTATCAGATGCAGTGATTGCTGAGGTAAACTATTTTCAGTGTTTGAATTTTATTGTGTTAACAATATTTCTTTTAAAAAAGAATTTTCTGGTCTGATTGTTAATTCTTGATCAGAGAGCTGTATCTGAGTTTCTTAATGTCAATAAGACCATTAGGCAAGCAAACCACATGGATTTTTTACTTCAGAGGCTTTTAAAGTGGGAGTTGGTGGGGTTCTGGGAATTAGAGACTTGGTCCCAGCCTGGCTCTTGAATTCTACTCCTTGCCCAACCCTACATCTGCCCCTTAGGGTCCCTGTGCTCCTCTTGCCCTGGGGGGGTTCACCCTCCCCCCATCTTTTCTCTGGTACTGCAGAGGTGGGGGGAGCTTCTAGAGGTCATAGAGATGAGGAACCAGAGGGGTGGTTATATGGGAATCCTCCAGGGTCATAAGGACTAGGTTATGTGAGGTTAGAGAGTCTGGTTTCATAGTCCCCACTGGGATGGTTTCCCCCCCCCCCCCCAACATGTCTCAGAGTTTGAGCTGGGCTCCTGGCCCCCACACAGAACCAGGGGCAGATTCCCTTGCTAGGAACAGAGTTGAATGGGAAAGTGAAGATTGGGGCCCCATCACCAGCACTGAAAAATGCCACCTGCCCCTGTTCACAGTCCAGACCACACCCTAATCCTGCTGGGGACTTAGCTTAGGGGTGGGGGAGTCTCAGGGGAGGTGAGAGCCTGGCATTGACCTCACCACCACTCCATAGCCCAGTTCCTCTCCTCCCCCCTCAGGTCTACAGCTGATCAATCTTTTTCTCCCCACAGACTCGTTGGCCACCCCCACAGCCCAGAAGTGCCCATCTCCACCTCCCAGGAATGTTTACCCAAGGTGAACCTATCACAGCCCAGTACACTGCGATCGGTGTCTAATCTCTTAATGTTTTCAGGCAGATCCTGCAATGTGCTTTTCCATTTCACACTTTTCCAATCATCAGACAGGACGAGGTTGGAATGAGTCGTGCCTGGATCCAGAGTTGCAATGACTGAGGAGAGAGAAATAGAATATTATGGGCAGAGTTCAGCCTTGACGCACGGTTTGATGGTATCAGTGACAGAATCTGCCCCAACTGGAGTCTGTATCAGAGAATCTCCTTCCTGATTTACCCGGCTCTGAATGGGAACAAGTCTGTACTCAAACCAAAGTGCACGATAGTCACTCTCCAGGCAAGTGACAGCGCAAGAAAGTTTGCTGAGCCTGGGACTCTGAATATTTTCTCATTTAGCTCTCAGCATGAAGAGGACTTGGTGTGTCATGTGTCTGGCTGAATTGCCTCGGTTGCTATAGCAACAGAGCTTAGCTTGTAACCATAGCAATGGAGTCAGACTACTAAGGGTTAGCTCAGTCTGTCCTGACTGGTTTTACTGTTTAATCCAATAAAGATGTTTTTATGGGTTTGCATCTCTGTGTTCCATGCTGATTTCCTCCTGAATACAAGTACATTCCAAGAACTGAACATAACAAAACTGATGACAGGAATGGGATGGACTTGTGGACATAATGGGTGTACAGAAGTCCAAGGGAGATGTGCAAATTATTTTAAGTATGATGCCCATAAAGTCCCCAAGGTGTTCATCCCTGGAGTGATGTGCCCCCCTCCTCCTCCTGCCAGGGGCTGCTGGAGAGAAGCAAAGGAGTGTCTCTCCCATTAGCTGGTGCGGTTGGTGTGCAGCCTGACAGCAGCTGCTGTCCCCTGCCCGTCTCCCTGCTTCCCACTGCTTGTCCTCTGGGACAGGGACCCCTAGGCACACACTGCCATGCTCTGCTGGCTGGGTCGGATGCGGTGCCCATGGTAGCGAGCTGCAGATGGTCCTGCCTGGGGGTCTCTCCTGAGGCCACATGCCATAGATGTCAAGCACATGTTGTCTGGGTTTGGCATTCCTGCCTACAGTCCCCCCACTCCATCACCTGACATGCCACTGCCCTGCTCGGCTTCAGGGCATCCTGCCCCTCTACCCCTGTGGGAGGTCCTCTGCCCCCTCCGGCCCTGCCTGTCCCTGAGCCATGCCTCCCCTGCAGTCCCCGTCCCACAAACATGCCCAGCCCTACCTGCAGGGGGAGAGGGAGCGAGCACTCACCAACAGGTGCAGCAGGTGTCTGGTGCTCTGTCCCCTCACCCAGGGCATCCTGAGCCGGGGGAAGCTGCTCCTCCTCCTCCGGGTCTGGCTCTGCCATTGGGGCAGGGATCAACTCCTGGCTGGCATCAGGGTCTGGGGCTGGTGGAGTGCCCTGCGACTGGGTGCTGGTCTCTCCCTCCTCCAGCACCACATTCTCGTCCACTGAGCCCTCCTCCTGGTCATCATCGAAGGAAGGGGGCTTGGTGGAGTCGACAGTATGAGCTGGCATACTGCTGTCCTTCTGCCCCAAGAATGTATCCAGCTGCCGGTAGTACTGACAGCTGGTAGTGGGGGCTGCCCCCATCCATATCCTTGCCTCCTGGGCCTTCTGGTAGTCCTGGCGGAGGTCCTTTATTTTTACTTTCTGGGTGTCCCGGGTTTGCCCCTTCTCCACCAGGGCTCTGGAGATGGAAGCATACATGTCGCAGTTTCGGTGATTCCCCTGCAGCTGGGAGTGTACTGCCTCATCTCCCCATATCTGCAGGCGATCCAGGATCTCCTGGTGAGTCCAGGATGGGGCCCTCTTGCAGCGCTGGCTCCCCTCCTGTCAATTCTTTCCTTCTTGCCCTTCTTTCCTTCCTGGTGCCAGGAGTCCTGGGAGGAAGGTCTGGAGGCCACCAAGTCAACTTAGCTAAATAAGTCGACTGAGTGTGTACACACCGGATTTAAGTCAACTTAACAATTTGACTTAAACGTTGTCAACTTAAAAAATGGGTAGTTAAATTGACTTAAGGAAGCCCATAAGTCGACTTAAATTAAGCCAGGTGTGGACGTGGCTTAATTTAAGTTGACTTAAGCCTCCTTATGTTGACTTAATTTGCCAGTGCAGATGTAGCCAAAGAAACTAATCAATCAGCCAATAAAATGAAGAAAAGACACAATAGAATCAATCAAACAAAAAATGAAGACTCTCATACTCCTAGTACATTTTTACACAAAAACAGAGCTACAGATTCCTTAATCTCCACTATGGACTTACTTATGGCTATTGATTTTAAGGGCAATATAAATCATTAAGGTAGAAAAAAAAGGACTGTGATTTTATTTCTCTTGGGGTAAGCACCTAGGGCAACTCAGCCATCCAATCAATAAAACAAAACCTAAAGACAACCCCAGGACTTCTTGTATTCCAAGTATAATATTTACTCCCAAAAAAGGAGTCAGACTCAATGAATTCAATCAGAAACTTCTCTCTGGCTGTACATTTTATATGCAATATACTTGGTTAATGTGGTGATGGTGACAGCATAAATCCTGGTGGTAGTATACATCCTTAACCAGGTTAATTCTGATCTTTTTCATACCTGTGAAATTAAACAGTAAATTCATTCACTTCAATGGAGTAAGTGTGGATTTTTACTATTGCATAAACAAATTGCAGGCTCTGATTTCCTTTCAGCATTTTTGTCATTAGCTGATGATATTTATAAAGAAACACAGAATACAATCACAGTCAAGGCAGAAAGACATTCCTTTTATTCTTGGTGAATAAGGTTAATGCAGTCATCTTTTTCACTGCATTTTTTATTTCTTTATTCCTCATGCTATAAATAATTGGATTCAACACGGGAGGCATCACAGAGTAGAGAACAGCCACCAAGAGATCCAGGCCGGCTGTTGAGCTGGAGCTAGGTTTCAGGTAGGCGAAGGAGCAAAGGGAAAGAAACATGGTGATTACAATCAGGTGAGGCAGACAAGTGGAGAAGGCTTTATGCCGGCTCTGTTCAGAGGGGATTCTCAGCACTGTTCTGAAGATTTGAACATATGACACAATTATAAAAACAAAGCAGCCTATGGCTAAACATGCACCAAATGCACTAACTCCAACTTCATTGAGGTATGAGTCAGAGCAGATGAGTTTGAGGAGCTGAGGGATTTCACAAAAGAACTGGTCCACTATGTTGTCTCCACAGAAGATTAATGCAAAAGTGTTTCCTGTGTGCAGTGCAGAGTAGAGCATGCCACTGATCCAGGCACTGGCTGCCATTTGGACACAATGTCTCTTGTTCATCACTGTCTCATAGTGCAGTGGATGACAGATGGCGATGTATCGATCATATGCCATAATGGTCAGTAAGGCAAGATCGGCTGAAAGAAGGAACAGGAAGAGAAAGACTTGTACAACGCATCCAGAATAGGAAATAGACCTGGTGTTGGTTAGGGAGTTGACCATGGATTTGGGGATGATGACGGAAATGGAACCAAGGTCTAGGGTGGACAAATTCATCAGGAAGAAGTACATGGGAGTGTGAAGGTGGTGGTCAAGTGCTACAGCTGTGATAACGAGAAGATTTCCCACCAAAGCTGCCAAGTAAAGCGCTAGAAATATAACAAAGTGCAAAATCTGCAGCTCCCACATGTCAGAGAACTGCAGGAGAAGGAACTCGGTTACGCTGGTTTGGTTCGACATTTTCTCAGTTTATTGTGTGATGGCTGAGGAGGGAAGAACAATGACAATGGACAAGATTAGACTTGCAGAGGAATGACTTTCTCTCTCCTCTTCATAGTATCTCATGACATGACTGACAAAGGAGCACAAGAAATTCACTTCCATTGACTAAGCCCCACTCATAATCAGAACATTAGCCACTCTCATGAGTGTAAATTGGCATAGTTCCCTTAAAGACAATGGGGATGCATCAGTTTACACCATTGGAGTATCTGGTCCAAGAATAACTCTATCAAATGCATTAAAGATTGGACCAAAATATAACCCAAGTGCAACAAATGTAGCAAAAATTGTCCCTTTGTTCTGTCAAAACAATAAGCTAAACATTTTAGCATGACACACAAATACTGAAACATCAAGATGGTCTGATTCTCACTTCCCAGGGAAATAAGACATTGATTCACCCATCATTCTAAGTGTCAGCTTTGCTATAATAATTCCTCTTTGAGAGCTATATATAGATGACCTTTCCTCCTGTTTACACATTGGATGCGGGCGCCAATGCTGCCTGCACCTCTATGTATAACGATGGGCTAGCAGCATAGTTCCATTACTGTCATGTATCTATGACTTCATGTCTGTGCTGTGTGGGCCAGTGACAATCAGGAGACCTGGGTTCTGTTCTTTGTTGGCCACTGTTACTTGTCAGTTCTGTGCTCTTGGGGAAACAGGGTACAGTACTCCATCCTCTCTGACTCAGCCGAACCCCATTCCAGCTTCTGTTTGAACCAGAAACCAAAAGCAATGCAAAGGCAGTAGGTGACACACCTAATCTCTATGGTCAAGGTAGGGGGGGATGAGGGGCAGGATTAAGGCCATTCCCCTAGTCTCATCTACATCAAAGAAGTGAGGGGGCATCTGAATTAACACACACTGAATGGAAAACTGGAGAATCTCATTTTCATCCAAGATGGAACAAGAATTAGCATGCTGAATGACGAGCCAAGCTCCAAGGCTATGTCTACACTTACAAAAGCTAGTTCGAATTAGTTAATTCAAACTAATTTTATTTTGAATTAACTTAATTCGAACTAGCATGGCCCCACTAGAATGCTAGTTTGAACTAGCCATGGCCATGCAGGGCCTTTTCTTAGTTCGAATTAGTCAGTTGCTGGGAGGTCAATCTGCCGATTAGTTCGAACTAAGCAGTTAGTTCGAACTAACATGGCCACATTGGATTAGTTCGAACTAACTAGTTCAAATTAACCTTTAATTCAAACTAAGCAATTGAATTTATTAGTTTGAATTAAGGAAGTTGAATTCGAACTAATGAAAGCCTTGTGTCGCCAAGGCTTAAATTAGTTCGAATTAAACTTCCTTAATTTGAACTAACTTGCAAATGTAGACATATCCCAAGGCAGGAACCGCACTGAACTATGGGATCAGTAAAGCAGGGAAGCACTCCTTGATGGGGAGTCTCTGCTCCTGTTGTTAATGAACCCACACCTGCCCTCACCTAGCAGTTCTCAGACCATTTCTACTTATAGATATTTTATTGATATACAAAATACTGAATCTGTCAGATTGAATTGTAAGCTCCCTCAATGTAACATTGTTCATAGCCAGGAATGATCAATTCCTATTGTCTAACCTAACAAACAACTCCTCATATACAAAACCTGCCTTGAACCATTGTTTTTTTTTCCCCACAACCCCCCCTACCCAAGTTCAAAACTAGTTTCTGATGTCTGGATCCAAAAGCTGTATCAGTTCCACTGGGACTTCATCCTTTCCTGTCTGATCATGTTGGGGGCCCTTCCTCTCTCAAACAGAGTCCTGTGGCACTTTTAAAGACTAACAGATTTATTTATCGCATGAGCTTTCGTGGGAGAAAATCCCATTTTGTCATATGCTTTGCAGATGGGAAATTTACAGAATGGGAGGAAATTAAATGCAGGGAAATGTACGACATCAGATCAGGTCCGGCTGCAACAGCAAATCAAAATAGATGTTAGGATTCAAACACTGGGGAACAGAGCATAGACGAAGGTGAGTTCAAATAACCTGTTGTAATGAGAGAAAAATCCATAGTCCTGGTTCCCCAAGGCAACTGAGTTGAATTTGCATATAAATTAAAGTTCTGCCATTTCTCTTTAGAGTGACTTAAGCAGTACATTAATAGAATTACAACCCTCCCCCAGGAAAGTAACCCTAATAAATGAGCATACCCCAAGGTGATGCACAAATCTGACCACCTGCATGACTCTGCCCACTTCCCTCCTTCTCCTTGTCTACCTGGACTGTGATCTCTTTGGGGATGGGTGTTTTGTGATGTGTATGTTCAGTGCACCCATTTACTGCATTTGTACTCAATTGGTGGCAGAGTTGTAAAATCACTAGGATTTTGGACCCAGGAGGTCTGCATTCTGGTCCTATTGACTTTGTGTAGTTATCTTCAGGTGCTAAAGCAAGTGTGTACGCAGGTGGCTAGTGCAAACTACTGCCATTTCTGCTCCTGGCTACTAAGCTATGTTTAACTCAAACACAGCTATTGCCTCTATTTACCTTAGCTGGCCATTAGCTTTTCTGCTTCTGAAATTTTGCCATCCTGTCGCTATCTCTCTGTTACAGACATAAAACAATGAATGCAAAAGAATGAATGGGTTTTAAATTATGATATTGTTGGACAATATCACTGTTCCCTGCTCGTGCTGAAATCTCAATTTCCGATTTGGAGTGGCCAGATATGTTCTGCTTAAATCTTTATCAAAGGGAAATTGAGATGTAAATTAAATAGAATTTCATGGAAAGTCTCAACTATCATCATCATCATCATATATTTGTAAATGAAGGAAGACTGAGAACTCTTTTCTGGGGAAGAGATTCAGGCTCAAAATTTGCAGTTTTCAGCAACTATTCCCTGAAACTGTTGTTTCACATTAGCCAAAACATGACAATTCAGGGGACTTGAGGGACTTCCATGAAAAGTCTATATTAAAAATATTTTGACAGACCATAGACATTTGATTGAATTGATATTAGAAGTCTTAAACAGTTCCAAACATTATTTATATTTATGTTCTTAAATTTGCCCTGTATATTAATACCCTAAAAATAATTGAAAGAGAGAACTTACTGTGTTAATCTTTTCCCTAAATTGTGATTCATTTGCTCCTCCAGTGTTAGCAATCATTGGCCATTATCAATCAGTCTATAATGACCTTCTCAATGCATGCTCCACCAGCTGTTTCCCTGTCCCTTCCCTGGATTTCCTGAATTGCTGTGTGTCTCTGCAGTTTCTAGCAGACCAGGATCCACTGCACAGACGGATGTTCCTTGCTTCCCTCTTTGGGCATTCTTGGCTGAAGGGCAGAAGTAGCAGAAGGGTAGCAGAAGGGATTGACATGCCCCAACTCTAGAGCTGAGTCCAGCTTGTGTGGTTGTCTGACAGTCACAATCCAGGTTGTTCCTGCCCTGGGGCTAAATAATTGACACTGGTCTCCAGAGCTATGAGCCTCGCTCTGACCTCATCTCAAGAGGAAACCAGCCTGACAATCTGCCCCAGCTGAAACTGACCCCCCCAGCAGAGGAAACATGATCCCCCTGCATCTCATGCAATTGGCAGCAACTCTGGAAGGACCCTTGGCTCAAAACAAGGTAGATATGAGGATCAAGGGGCATCCCAAGGTGTTTTCAGAATAATATATAGGCTAGCCCAGAGCTGTCACCTACATTAGTTCAGAACCCCAGCTGATCTGGAACAGCTGGTCCCTTTATTAACTTCACATAATTACCTTTGGATGAGCAGGGATTTTTCCTCCTACATTGCATCAGCAGCTCTTGGGATGCAGCCATTAGAAGAACCCACAGGTCAGGCTACCCTCACTGCTTGCAGTCAGTTATTAAGAGGCACCCACAAACAAACCTGAAAAAATAAGAGCCAAATTGTGAGCTGATGTAAATTGATACAGTTCTATTAGCTTTCAGAGTAGCTAGGCCTTTTTTATGTCAACTGGTGATCTGGCCCTCTGATTTAAAAGGTGCTCCAGCTGATTCAAACAAGCTAGGAGTTTAAACCTTTGGTTTCAATGGAGTTGCACTGATTTACTCATGCGGGATATCCAGCCCCATTGACTCTAATGGAGCTATACACATTCACAAAACTGGACTCCTGGCCCATTGGCTTCCATGGACCTATGGTCACTATACACCAGCTGTGTTTCTAGGTTTTTTCTTTCCTTTTTCCTGGAGTGTGAACCTGAGCCCAAGAAGAATGAGAAGTTGCTTTGCAGTCTGAACTTTGACACCTCACTTGGCCCCATGGGATTCATGACAAGTGTGTAACTTTTAATGATTCATTCTCACTAGAGATAGAATTTTGGAACAAATCAGTATTGCTGTGACTGATTTTCAGTGTTTTATTGGAATGGATGGCTCATCTGTCTTTCTGTCTTTCAGCAGTTACATTTTTTTTCCTCTCTGCACATAACACTAAAATAAAAGACTTCTTTGGATCCAGCACAGTGTGACATTTTTTAAAATGTTTAATTCACCCTAGGTCAGAGAGATTGAAGAAATATGAAGGGCCAGATCTCTAACTGGTGTAAATGAACAGGCCAGATTTTAGCGATGTCTATCAGCTATAAATTCATTGTAATCATTGGGATTAGATCCCCAAGAGGTATAAATTTGCATAGTGCTATGGAGCGAAGCCAGTTTATATAAATAAAATATCTGTACGATGGTGTCCAGTTTTATATTTTCTCACCATAGAAGGGATGTTGTCTAACCAGACAGAGTCTAGCAGAGAGGGAAAAAAAATGAAGGGTGCTGAAGCTCATAATTTATAAGAGGAGGCTGAGGGAACTAGCCTTATTTAATCTGCAGAAGAGAAGGCGGGTGGGGGCAGAGGAGAATATGATAAGTCTTTAACTACCTGAAGAGAGGATGTAGACACGCTGTTCTCAGTAGGGCAGATGACAGAACAAGAAACAATTGTCTCAAGTTAAGGTGGGGGAGGTCTAGGTTGGATATTAGGAGAATCTTTTTCACTCGGGGGGTGGTGAAGCACTGGAATGGATTACCTGAGTAGGGAATGGAATCTCCATTCTTAGAGGTTTTAAAGGCCTGGCTCGACACAGCCCTGGCTCGGGTGATTTATCCAGGGTTATTCCTGCTCTGTGCAGTGTGTTGGAGTAGATGACCATCTGAGATCCCTTCAAACGCTCACCTTCAACCCAGCTGCAAAATACTTTTCTATTATATTTTCATGTGCATAATTGCTGTAGTTTGTTGAGATGTTATGTGGACTTGAATGGGCAAGAGACCTGATTATGGGATGATAATTGGACCTACACATTTACCTTACTTGTGAGGTTAACTAAAAGAAGTGAAATTTCATGATATGTGAGTATGGCTTATAACAGATGCTGGTGAGAAAAGATGCTAAAAACATGACAGACTGAATTAGTCTGAATTAGGAGAAGACACCTGGTATAACTCAGACTATGTTAAGATGCTATATGGTAAACAGGAACAGTATGAGAGAGAATATCAATGAACCAAAATTGTGTGCTGGAGATCTGTTCCTCTTCAGTCAATGGAAACATTCCTGCTGCGAACACACAACACTAACAGAAAAAGGGCAGATCAGACAAGAAGCACTGAGGTAATTGCTATGGTGGCTATAAGTCTCATAGACTTTAAGGTCAGAAAGGACCAGTGCGATCATCTACTCTGACCTCCTGCAAAATGCAGGCCTCAAAACCTCACCCACCCACTCCAGCAATAGGCCACTAACCTATAACTGAGTTATTTACCTCCTTAAATCATGATTTAAGGAATTTAAGATACAGAGAATTCACCGGTAGGTGAGTCATGCCCTGTGCTACAGAGGAGGGCGAAAACCCCCCAGAGCTCAAGCCAATCAGCCCTGTGGCAAAAGTCCTTCCCGACCCCAGATATTGTGATCAGTTAAACCCTGAGCACATGGGCAAGTCTCAACAGCCAGTTACCTAAGAAATAATTCTCTGTAATAACTCAGAACCTACCCTTCCTTCTTAGGCCACTTGTATATCCATCACCTGTAGCCAAAGAGCAGTCAATTTCCAAAATAGGCTATCTGATCATACCATCCCCTCCATAAATTTATCAATCTCAGTTTTGAAAGCAGTTATGGCTTTTGCCCCCACAACTCCCCTTGGAAGGTTATTCCAGAACTTTATTCCTCTAATAGTTAGAAACCTACGTCTAATTTCAAGCCTAAATTTCTTGATGGACAGTTTATAACCATTTGTTCTGGAGTGCACATTGGTGTTGTACTCAAATAATTCCTCTCCCTCCCTGATATTAATCCCTCTGATGTATTTAGAGAGAGAAATCATATCCCCCATAACCTTCTTTGGGTTAGGCTAAACAAGCCAAGCTTCTTGAGTCTCCTCTCATAAGGCAGGTTTTCCACTCCACAGACCATCCTTGTAGACCTTCTCTGAACCTGTTCCAATTTGAATTCATCCTTTTTAAACATGCGGGACCAGAACTGCATGCAATATTCCAAATGGGATCTCATCAGTGCCTTGTACAATGGCTCCAACAACTCCCTGTCTCTAGTTGAAATACCTCTGCTGATACATCCTAGAACCGCATTAGCTTTTTTCATGGCTACATCACATTGGCAGCTCATAGTCATCCTATGATCAACCAGTACTCCCAGATCCTTCTCCTCCTCAGTCCGTTCCAACTGATGCATCCCCAACTTATAGGAGAAATGCTTGTTATTTGTCCCTAAATGCATGACTTGCATTTCCCATTATTAAGTTTCATTCTATTCCTCATACTCCAGTTTACAAGGTCATCCAGATCTTTCTGTATGGTATCCCGATCCTTCTCTGTATTGGCAAGACCTCTCATCTTGGTGTTATCCACAAACTTTATTAGCACATTCCTGCTTTTTATGCCAAGGTCAGTAACAAAAAGGTTAAATAAGATCAATCCTAATACCGATCCCTGAGGGACTCCACTGGTAACCTCTCTCCAGCTTGACATTTCACCCTTCAGTATGACCCACTGTAACCTCCCTTTTAACCAGTTCCCTATCCACCTTACTTTCTTCGATCACCACTAGCTAACTGCTAGTGACGGTGGTGCCCTATGCTTCCATCATTGCCACATTACTCAGTATCCTGCCTCCTAAAGATTGCCTGAACACTTTGTCCCCTTGCATCTCACACATTATTGTTGTGTCAACCTTCTACTGGAGTTCAATTTTCATCTATCTCCATCCCAGGAAAATCCACTCTTTGGACTTCAATGGCATAGAAAAAGTCTGGGTTTCTCATGCTATTGATGAGTAGATTCATAAAGAGAGGCTCCACAGAATACAGAATGGCCTTCACAAGATTCAGACCTGGAGAGCTGGAGGAGGGTTTCAGCTAGGCAAAGAGGACAGTGCAAAAAAACCCAAGCAACCAACCCCCCCCAAAAAAAAAACCCAACAAGGAGACCAAAGTGAGGTGAAGAATGTAGGTGCAGAAAGGTTTATAACAGCCTTGTTCAGAGGGGATTTTAAGCACTGTTTTGAAGCTCTGAATATATGACACTTATTAAAACAAATCAGTTTAAGAACACACTGAGGACAACATCCTCAGTTTCATTGAGATATGAGTCAGTGCAGGTGCACTTGAGTAGCTGTGGGATTTCACAGAACTGATCTATCACATTGCCTCTAAGAAAGACTTTTGGAAATATGTTCCTAGTGTAGAGAGCAAAATTGAGAATACCTCTGAGCCAGGCATTGGCTGCCATTTGGACACAAGCTCTCCTGTTCATGATGTTGGAAGTTAAATAAACAGGTCATTCTGAAGTGGATTGGGTTAAATGTTACCCTTTATTGCCTGCTCGTTCCACCTTGACTCCTCGAGTGAGCACCCGGGGGGGGGGGGGTAGGACAGCTCTTTTATTCAAAGCAATATGATAATACATGGCTTATACATTTATGACTGACAGTAATTTAAAGACCCTTATTTGGTAATTTGAACACCCAAATACTGCTTACATCATGTATATAATTAACCCCGCTTTTGTTTACTTGTTTACTGTTATGGCTAGTAACGTGCAAGCGTTTAACTTACATATTACTTTTATTTCAACAGTGCCTGTAATATTATTGACCAAGCATTTTACAAGGAGAAGAGGGATGGGAAAGTTGGTAAATGCATTTCTTTCAAGGCTTTTATGCAGGGGTGAGAAAATAATTTCTGTTGGTTACATTTCTAGCTGAAACCTTGAGAAAGGGAGCTGGGACAGGGAAGAGAATAAATCTTTCACTAACTTTTAGGAAGCAAAGCCTGACCCCGTTACCATAGTGACCTGTGGCTCAAACCTAGCCTATTGTATTAGCATTAACTTTTAGCTTCCCCTACACATCACAGTCCCATAGTACAATGGTTGGAAGATGGTGTATCAATCATAAGTCATGATGATGAGTATGGAGATAGCTGATAAAACAAATTAGACACAGTAAAAGAGTTGAGTGACTTATCCAGAATATTCCAGAGAGGTAGCCATGCTAGTCTATTGTAGAAAGACTTTAAAATGCCACAAGACTCTGTTGCCTTATCCAGAATATGAAATTGATATGTGGTTTATAAGGGAAGTAACCATGGTACCATGGGGATGGTAACAGAGGTGGAGCCAGGGTCCCTAGGATGAACAATTTCAAGAGGAAGAAGTACATGGGGGGTATGAAGGTGACAGTTGATGGCTATGAGTGTGGTAAGGGAAAGATTCCCTGTCAGGGATGCAGGGAAAGGGGCTAGACACACTACAGAGTGCAAAATTTGCAGGTCCCCAAAATAAGAGAACCCCAAGAGAAGAAACTCTGTCATGGTGGCTTGATTGGACATTTTCCTCCTGAGTATATTATGTCATGGCTGTGGAAGAAAGTACAAAAACAATAGTCAGGATCAGAGTGATGGTGGGAATGACCCCTGATTTTCCTCATCATAATAACTCGTGATGTAAATGTCAAAAGTGCACAGCCCTTGTCACTGCCATTGAGTAGAGCTGCAATTGTTCCACACCTCTGACAATCACATAATAGATTTATAGAGTGTAAGGTCAGAAGAGACCTAAGGGTTAAACAGAGACTGTTTTTTTTTTCTCATTACAAAAGGTGATTTGACTTCACCTTCCTCTATATTCTGTTCCCCAGTGTTTGAATCCCAACATCTGTTCTGATTTGCTGTTACAGCCTGACCTGATTCTGTCTCATACATTTCCCTGCATTTAACTTTCTCCCATTCTGTTAAGTTCCCCATCTTCAAACCATCTGAAAAAGTGGGATTTTCTCCCACGAAAGCTATTACCTACTTACAAATTGATTTATGGCAACTCAAACCAGTTGCATGTCTCGCTGTGCAATGAAGGGCTAGTAGCATCACTGTGTAACATCGATAGGCATGTGTACACTATAAACTTAAGTCATAGAATCATAGAAGGCTAGAGTTGAAATGGACCTCAGGAAGTTATTCTAGTCCAGCCTCCTGCTCAAAGGAAGATCAACCCCAACTAAATCAACCCAGCCAGGGCTTTGTGAAGCCAGACCTTAAAAATCTCTAAGGATGGAGATTCCCCCTCTTCCCTAAGTAACCCATTCCGGTGCTTCACCACCCTCCTAGAAGGAAAAAAAAAATCCTAATTGTCAGCCTAGACCTCCACCACTGGAACCTGAGACCCTTACTCCTTTACTATATTAGGTTGACTTATAGCAGTGGTTCATATCCAATCAGTCATTCTTCTGTTGCTGGTGCACGTCATCACCAGGAATGCTTTCACCAATTTAAGATAAGACGGCAGTGTGTAAGGTGCTAAATAAGGCCAGATCTCCAACACACCAATTTTGTTGTTTGATTTTCTGTCTCACACCATTCTTGTTTAACAGTTAGGATCTTAATGTATTCTTTGAGTTATATGAGGAGTTCTTTTTCTTTGGACTCATTCAGGCTGAGTGAACGTCTCCCCTCCCAGTCCTTCTCCTTCCCCGTTTCTTTCTGAAACTACCATGAAACCAGAAAGGCCTCATCACTTGTATCCTATTCTAACTTCTTAATCAAATTTCTCTTCCAGTGCCAGGAATGGAATGCAAGATCCTGCAGCTACCTCAGCTTTAGAGGTCGGTCAAATGTCCAGCACTTTCCCAGGATTGCAAATATCCTTCTTGTGCCAATCTCAGTCAGCACTGAACAGGAGGATGTTTTCAAACACTATTCTCTTTGTGGTCTAAAAACAAACATGAGCACAAAATGATACACTCAATGAAGTTCTTAATTAATCCCCTTATGGCAGAATCCCCATCAGAGTAAAGCATGAATTTCTTCATTATGCCCAGAAAAGTTGAGGGGACTTCAGAGAATCTTTGATCCTAGCCTTAGCCTCAGTCCATGGTTCAGATATTATTTAAGAGAGAGATTACTGCACTGTTTCATTTTGGGAACACATCTGCCTGTCAAGAGAGCAATGATGAGCTCTGAGATGTGACTTCCCCAGGGCTCTTTGAGACAGCTGGCTCTGAGATCACTGATAGAAGAAGTTGCATCAGGTATTGACCCTTGATTCATAACATGTGCAGCTTGTTATTAGGGGGAAGCATTGTTTTTTAGAGAGAGGACATGTTTGGAGATACCCTTCCCCCTTAAGGAAAAAAAAGATTTGGGTAGGTTGATAATAATTACCAGTTACTTACTTATCACCCTTATTTGAAAGGAGTTTATAAACTTTGTCTGTTAGGAAGAGAACAGTGGACAGACACCACCTTACCATGATTATCTGAAGCCATTCATTTGTGTACAATCATTTGTCCTGTGAAACTCTTTGTGCTTTAGGTACAAATGTTCAAAGACAACCCATGTCCCAATTTCAGTGGAAGTTCAATAGATGTGTCTTTAAGCAGATGGTACTAAAATATATAAACTATCCTTGGTATTTTTGAATAGCTCAATTCTAGGGCACTTGAGGGGCATTTCAATGATTTAAGTTTGAGAAAGGTCAGAGCATTAGTTTATTTCTTTCTGTAGCTATACATTAAAAAAAACTTGGAAGCCCCTGATTATGATCATTGTGAAGGCTGCTATGTCTCACAACCACCTTGACCAAATCATGCATTGTTTGAATCCTAGAATCATACAAGACTAAAGTTAGAAGGGAACTCATGAAGTCATCTAGTTCAAACCCAAATAAAGCAGTCAGTGCTTTGTCAAGCCACACTTTTAAAACTTGTATAGAATCATAGAAGAAGAATAGATCTTAGATCACAAACTCTGCTCAGAGAGTAGAAACCTCGGGGTTCCTGGCCAAAGGCACACTGCATTGCAGAGCTGTCCTGGAGCTACAGACACTGGAAGCCATCCAGCAACCTCCAGTCTCGCATGCCTACAACAGGGGGCCTGGAATTTTAAGATTAATTTACAGATTCACGTATATTGTTATATATAAACTGTTCATGGAGGGGAGGTTTTATGTCTGCATCCTCTTGATCAAATGACTTCCAAATTCAATTCCTCATCTATCTAGCCACATTCTAGCTGGGAACTATCATTAATTTAGCAATATGGGAAGGAAAGTGGGAGCATCAGGACTTCCTAACTACAGCTGGCTGAAAACCAGGATTTCTAATTCATTAGAAATGTCAGGATTTTGAAATTAGTTTTGCACAGAATCAGAATGAAACTGATGGTGTGTGTGTGTTCTTTCTTTCTTTCTTTCTTTCTTTCTTTCTTTCTTTCTTTCTTTCTTTCTTTCTTTCTAAATTTCTGGTGAAAGGGAAATCTTGGAAACACTGAAAATATAGCATTGGGGTAATACTGACACATGGTTTCTTTGAAATGAAATATGGTTCCGATCATGGCAGCTGCTGACTGAAATTTAGCTTTCTACCTGTTAGAGGAGATAGAGCTGAGACCAAAGTCAATTTTTACTCAGCAGCTTCTGGGTCTCCCATGGTCTGAGGCTCCAGAGCAGACCCTCCATCTAGACTACCAGCCACCCTAGTATCTCCAGACTTCGGGGCCAGCTGACTCAAGATGTGTGTCCCGGGAGCCTAGAAGCTCTGGGGTCCCTGGACAAAGCATCTCCTCATGGCAGAGCTACTCTTGATCCATCAATCTTGGAACCAATCACTGGACATCCAGGCTCCCAACTATATTATAGGATGTCTGGAGGCCCTGAGAGCCCGCTTTAGGGGCTGCCTCAGAGCGAAGAATCCTGGAAGGACCATATTCCATCAGAACATAAACTTAACAAAATTTCCTCAAAATTGAACTGTTTTTCCAGAATATTTCCAGTGTGAGGAATGGGAATTTTCTGATGAAACTTTGTTGTACAGCTGACACTTGATTGTTCCTCCTGTACTGAGAACCCCAGGATTTCTGAACCTCTAGGTCCCAGTAGACTTTTGGAAGTCTTCAGAATAAGGGCTGCAGGAAAATAAATGGAGACTGTGGTTATAAAGGGATTTTTTGTGGGTAGTCCATTCCTATCCCTTTCAGTCAAGGACTGGAGATAACCATTGGTGGGATTCCAAAGGGGTAGCCGTGTTAGTCTATTGTAGAAAGACAACAAAGTCCTGTGGCACTTTTAAAGACTAACAGATTTATTTATCGCATGAGCTTAAAGCTCATGCGATAAATAAATCTGTTAGTCTTTAAAAGTGCCACAAGACTCTGTTGTCTCACTGGTGGGATTGTTCAGGTCTGCTGAAGATGCAGTGTAAAATTTAGAAAACTAAGAAAATTCCTAATAAATATGTGTGTTAATGCAGTTATTTCTAATTTCATATCAGAAATATAAGGAGGAAATAAGTACAAGTGCATCAGAATTCTTATCCTTGTTGTTGTTCTCAATTCAGATGTATTATAAAAGTACTGAATGGACTCGCAGAATCTCACAACCACAGTGACTGAATTTGTTCTTCTGGGCCTCACTCAGAATCATGAGCTACGGTATTTTCTCTTTATGGTCCTCTTCATGGTCTACGTGTCCACCTGGCTGGGAAATTTCACCATCATTGTCACTGTGATCACTGATCACCACCTCCACACCCCCATGTACTTCCTGCTGGCTAACTTGGCTTTCCTAGATATTAGTGACTCCTCTGTCAATGCTCCCAAATTGTTGTTGAATCTCCTTTCACATCACAAAATGATCTCCTTCAATGAGTGCATCCTTCAGATGTTCTTCTTCCACTTAATTGCAGGTGCTATGGCTTTCTTCCTTGTGGGAATGGCGATTGATCGGTATGTGGCTATCTATAAACCACTAAGGTACTTGACAATCATGAACAAGGGCATGTGTATGGGGTTAGTGGCAGTGGCGTGGCTGGGTGGGTTGGCTCATTCTTCTGTTCAGATTGGACTGATCCTTCAGCTACCGTTCTGTGGTCCCAATGTCCTGGACAATTTCTATTGCGATGTCCCACAAGTCATCAAACTGGCCTGCACTGATACCCACCTAGTCGAGCTGCAAATGGTCTTTAATGGTGGAGTAATCCTCATCATACTATTTATGATTCTGCTCATTTCATACAGCACCATCTTAGTCAAGATCAGGACCCATATCACGGAAGGGAAGCACAAGGCTCTATCCACTTGTGGAGCCCAGATCACAGTTGTGAGCTTCATTTTTATACCCTGCATCTTCATCTATGCTCGACCATTCAAGAAATTCACGCTAGACAAGGTTGTCTCTGTCATTTACACTGTAATCACCCCAATGCTGAACCCAGTGATTTATTCACTGAGAAATAGTGAAATGAAAAAGGCCATCAAGAGACTGATGAGCAGATGCCTGTTCTCATGACAAAAAATAAATACATAATATGTCTCTGAATCAGCATTTCAAATAGAAATCAGACAGGAAAGCAGGTGGATATGCCATGTGAAAAGTTTATCCCATCACAGATATCACATACTGCTTACTCATGAAACAATTTGCTAACAAATGTGTTATAGATCAAAGGGCATCATTATACATTGAAGTCAAAGATGCCAGCTGGTATAAAGTGGATTAGCTGAATTATAGTCAATAAATTACATTCCCGATGGGTATAAATTGACCTAGATACAATGGAGATAATGTGGCAGGTCTGAGATGATATATCTGAATGCATATTACTGAATGCCTTCTCTTAACTGAGTGTCTGACACTAAGAATTACTGGTAAAAATTATTTTAGGAATAATTTTTTAAAATCTATAAAAATCAAAACCTTCACATGGAAAAATTATGTTGAATAACCTGTGTGCAACAAATAATTTGGCTTACTGCCATAAGGATATTATTAGAGAATGCTCCCTTAGATTTAAAAGATCATTCAATTTTTGTGGTTTATTTTTCTCTTTTTTGTATATATAGCCAGATTATCCCTATTACTAGTATGATTTGTTTTCAGATTGGTTGAATAAAATTCTGTTCCTATATTCAAAGAAGATTAGATCAATATATTTGTCACAATGTTTGTTTTATATATCTATTTGTATTTTTATTTAAACGCACAGGATAAAATAAATTCATCTTTGGTTGAAAAAACGACCAAGGAAAACTTTATTTTAAACAGTGAATTTAAATTCAAACCCTTCTAACTCCAAATCCTGATAGAAAAAATGTTACAAATAGAGATTTTCCTTTCTGAAGACTTTTTATTCCTAATATATTATTTTATTTTAAATTTAAAGTTGTATGTAGAAGCAGATTTTTCCCAGAACTTGCTTTGAGACTAGATACTTATGTCCCTTCTCCTGCCAGTCTTTTGTTTGCATGAGCATTTTCACTTGGAAAAATAAGAGGAAAAAAAGTAAAATATAGAAAAAAAATCTAAAATATCTAGAACTTTTTAAATTTAGAGAGTGAGAGAGAGATGAAATTTTAAAACGCTTCCCCCACCCTCCACAAACTAGCTTTAGGCACTGTTTTATTTTTAAAATAGTGAATACTGTTCTATTTTAGAATGAATTAACTGTAGCCTCTGCTTACCTTCCCAATCTGTATACCATTAACATATGGGTAGCATCATGAGCAGCAAAATTAAAAGTTAATATCTGTCACAGACTATCTGGATGTAGTTTCTCTCAGGAATTGCCTCAAGAGGACCTTGAATTAATACCTTATGAATGACACCTATATAAAAACAATGCAGTACAGAGCAATAGCTGAGGGAAGAATAAGAAGGGAAGAATGCTAGGGGATTGTGTCACTAAAGCCAGGGTGTGAAGGGGACAGGAAAACATAGAGTTTACTGAGGGTAGGCTATGAGAGGGAGGAAGCTGAAGAGGGGTGAGTGAGGTCAGAGTGTGGATGGAGCTGTCTGGGAGGTATTGAGGACAGTGTTACAGTGAAAGGCAACACATCTAGATAACCTGAGAATGAGAGAGAGAGCTAGAATGAGAGAAACATGGCTGCCCTACACCCATGACGTCAACAGACTTGGGCTGTGTTTGGGAAATTTTAAGTGAATCCAAATCAATAGATATTTCCTGGAATTGGCCTGCCCCCAACATGATAGATTTCTCTTCTCGTATGGATGGTCCTATTCTACTCTATACTATTCTATTCTAGGCCTAATGGTGAGATTTATAAAGGTTCTTAGTTGGCCTAAGAAGTATTTAGTTGTTCCAACCTCTTGATAATCAGTGGATTTTAGGTATCTTGGTACTTAGGTATCCAAATAGCTTTAAAAATCTTGCCCTAATGCTCTCAAAACCCCTGCTGCCATCTTTACACATCCAGGAATCAGGTCTATGTACTGCTCTCTTTCATTGGATAAAGAGTTCAGCCAATCACATACCACAGCCATCCCTTAACTGTTTTCCACACATGATTGGCAAACTCAGGATTGAGATCGTTCTAATTGTGAGGTTCATCTCAGGTACCACTCTGACAAAATGAAATCCCATATTCCGATTGAACTGGAGTATGGAAATTGTGCACCATGATTTTCTGTATGTGGATAAGTTCAAAAGGAGTTGACATTTGAATATTGATCTTCAGTCAGAGCTCGCCAAAAGATCACTAATATTGTCAACCAATCACTTGGCTAGACTATACTCAAAGGATGTGTGAGAGATATGGAACAACCACTTCTACTTATTCTAACCACTATACTTCACGCCCCTCCCAGACCAACCTTTGACCAGGTGAGGACTGTCTTTGGCACTCCTCACCCCCACTCCTCCACCAGTCCACTGCTTCATCACCCCCCAGTGAAAAAAAAAGTTTTCCTTATATCCAACTTAGAAATCTCCTACTGCAACCTGAGACCATTGCTTCTAATTTTATCTGCCACCACTGAGAACAACCTAGTTCCATCCTCCCTGAAACACCCTTTCAGATAGTTAAAGGCTGCTATCAAATCCCCCTTCACTCTTCCGTTCTGCAGACTAATCAAATATAGCTCTCTCAACCTCTCTTCATAATTCATGTGCTCCGGCCCTTAATCATTTTTGTTACCCTGTTCTGTACTCTCTCCAATTAGCACATATCCTTTTTGTGGTGGGCAGGGCCGTCCTGGGGGGGAGGGAGGGGCAAACAGGGCAATCGCCCCGGGCCCCGCGGTAACATGGGCCCCGCACTGTCCCACTCCCAGGGCCTCACGAAACGTGGCTTTACCAGTGCAGAATAGAGGGGAATAATCATTTCCCTCAAATCCAGTCATCTCATCATAGAAGACAACCAGGTTGGTCAGGCACAATTTGCCCTTGGTGAATCCATGTTGACTGTTCCTGATCACTCTATTTTCCTCCACGTGTTTCAGGACGGATTCTTTGAGGACCTGCTCCATGATTTTCCCAAGGATTGAGGTGAGACTGAGTGGTCTGTAGTTCATGGAGCAGAAGATGTCCAGGCAGGGTAGGTAAGCCAGGAACAGGTACATGGAGATATAGGAGAGTCATAACATAAACCACAAATTGCTAAGTGTACATAGACAAAGCCCACAACAGTCGCACATGGATTATTAAATGCATGGTTGGTGAACTCAAAAATCCTTAACTCTACCTTGTTGTGGCAAGAAGAGGAGACTTGAGGGAAAATGAAACAAAGCAAATGTGCCTTTAAAAATCAGTTTAAGATTTGTCCACACAAATAAAAAGGTCTCAATCATAATGGGATGTTTATATGCCAAGTTTGAATGCAGGTCAAAGTAGAGGTTTCACCTGATAGAAATTTAAGTTATAACAAATAATGGGAGAACATGAGGATTACAGCTAAAAAAAAAAAATCAATAAATATGCAAATACTGCATTTATATAAAATTTAGTGTGCTTTAACTATGAGAGGTTGGTTACATCTGTGTCAATGCAAAGTTAAGGTGGTTTGAGTGTCTAAGGAGTGTATTTCCAAAGCTTAACAGGTTTGCATTTCTTTTAAGTGAAACCTTAGCTCTAAATATCCAGGGTTTGTAAAATTGGATTTTCAAATCTATGCAACATTCTTGTAAAGTAGTTTACATTCAATTACAGATATATACTAGCTATCTTAATTCCAGTTTTGTTTGGGAATAATAATTACAATTAATCTTCATATAGTGTCCTCTCATTGCAATTAGAGATGAAGAAATCTCATGAGGACATTTGTCCATCTCCATCTCATCCATCACAAGAATGTCTTTTACCGTCTATTTTTCTGGAGGATAATGAAGTCTGTTACCCTACATTATCAGTCTCACAGTTAACTTACCCTTTTCCATTCAAAACAAAAAATAATCATTTTGTACAGTTCCTGCCACGGAAGAGTTTTTTGGTGATGAGTTTTCTGATGGCATATTTCACCTCACTGTTCCTCAGGGTGTAGATGAAGGGATTCAGAGCAGGGGTGACAACTGTACACTAGGGTGATGATCATCTCTTCTCTCAAGGAGCTTCCTGACAAAGGACGGATGTAGGTGAAAAGCAGTGTTCCGTAATACAATGCGACCACAGTGAGATGGGAAGTGCAAGTGGAGAAAGCCTTTCTCCTGCCTTCTTGTGAGTGGACCTTCAGGAAGAGGAAGGAGATGATGTAGAGGTAGGAGAGGAGAATGAAGATGAAAGGAGCCAGAACAATGGTCCCCGTGACAATATTGAGGAGGCTCAGGTTGAGGAGGGTGCTGCTGCAGGCCAGGTTCAGTAGGGGCTTGATGTCACAGAAGAAGTGATGGATGTGGTTGGGGCCACAGAAATGCAGCCGAGAGGTCATGACTGTGTGCATCAGGGCATGCAGGAAGCCGGTGGACCAGCTCATCAGTGCCAGTTGCAGGCAGGCCTGTGGGCTCATGACCAGCGTGTAGCGCAGTGGGTTGCAGATGGCCACGTAGCGGTCATAGGCCATGATAGCCAGGAGCACAGCTTCGCTGCTACCCAGGAAGTGGAAGAAATGGAGCTGGACCAGGCAGCCTGTGAAGGAGATGGTCTGGTGCCCTGAGAAGAAGCCAATCAGCATCTTGGGCACTGTCACCGTGGAGTAGACTATGTCTAGGCAGGAGAGATCACCCAGGAAGAAGTACATGGGTGTGTGAAGCTGAGACTCAGTCATTACCACAGCTATGATGGAGCCATTCCCCAGCACAGTGGCCAGATATAGCAGCAGAAAGATAGCAAAGAGATAACACTGCATACCTTGAACATTGGTGAGGCCTAGGAAAATGAACTCTCTCACCTCTGTCTGATTCTCCATCCCTGCAGGAGGAAGAAGACAAAGCACATGAAAATGAAAGAAGCTTTAGGTAATGATTAACTGTTCTGGTCAGTCCCTCTGAAGGACCCTGGCTTTGGCCACTGTTAGAAGACAGGACACTGGGCTAGATATACCATTGGTCTATCCCAGTATGGCCATTCTTAAATTCCTATGATCATCCACCTGTATGTCAAAGCTTTCATTCCCGATGCAATGCATTGAGTTGGAGTTAGATACTTAGGGGTAATGTGTTTTCTTTCGGCAGCAATGGGTGCTTTCTGTACACAGATAAGACTATTTAGTACAAAAAAGCAAAATAATTAATGAATTCTAAATTTCTTCATGGAGCTGAGAGAGCTGGCTATATAGTTAGATAACCTATCTATTTAAACCAGGCTTGTCCAACCTATTGCCCATGGGCTGGACTCTGGCCCACCAAGGGTTTTCATCAGGCCCACGGAGTGCTGCTGCAGGATCCTGGGAGCTGGAGCAGCCAGGACCCTTTAAAATCTCCCGCCCTGCTCTGAGTGGCCTGGCTGGACAGCTGCCTTCAGGGGCTTAACTCAGCCCCTTTTGGGAGGGTGCGGGGGTGTGAAGGTATCGGGGAGCCCCCATGGTGTGTGGCCACAGAAGGGGAGCCCCAGCAGGGAAAGTGATGGGAGAAGGAGAGCAAGAGGAGCCTCTGTGAAGGAATGGGGGTGAGGAGGAGAGGAGACGTGCGTGAGGACAGGGAAGGAGGGTGGGAATTGGAGAGAGGGAGGGTCAGGGGCTGCTGGCGCACGCAGGGATGGGGGCGGTTGAGGAGAGGGAAAAAATCACTGTGCAGAGGGAAAGGAAGGAGCTGCACAAGGACAGGAAAGGCGGGGGAGGGAAGAGAGTTGCCAAGCTCGGGGACAGGGAAGGGGGACCAACTGGGGAGAGGAGCTGCCAGCGTGTTTAGGGAGAAAGAAGGGGGGTGGATTGGGGAGAGGAGCTGCTGGCACATGAGGGGAAGGGAAGGGTGGGGATTGGGGAGGGGGAGGGGCTGCTGGCACGCATTAGGACAGGGAATGGAGGGAGAGGTTGCGGGGATGGAAGGAATCACTGTGCATGGGGAAAGACCAGGAAGGGGGGGGAGGGGGTTGGGGACTTGGGAGAGGAAAGGAGCCGCATGGGGAAAGCGAAGGGGGTGGGGAGAGGAGCCACCATATGTGGGGACAGGGAAGCGGGTGAAGAAAGGAGCCCGCCCAGAGAAAAGGAAGGGGAGGGGAAAATAGTCTGGGCGAGGAGACCACATGGGGTAAGGGGAGGAAGGCTAGGAGGAGCAGAACATGCAGGGAGAAGGGAAGGGAATGGAGGTGAGGGGAGAGGAGTCCGCCTGAGGTAAGGGGGAGTGGAAGGGGGT
The DNA here is from genome assembly GCA_007922175.1 of Pelusios castaneus. Classification (NCBI taxonomy): domain Eukaryota; kingdom Metazoa; phylum Chordata; order Testudines; family Pelomedusidae; genus Pelusios; species Pelusios castaneus. The sequence goes on from ML685973.1 coordinate 342,845, forward strand.
GAGGAGCAGAGCAAGTAGGGAGAAAGGAGAGGAGTCCAAGCAGCGTGGCATGGCACAGCAGGAGCCAGGGAAGGGGTCAGGGAACCAATGGAGCTGGGGAAGAGAAGAGGTCAGGGAACCCCAATAGCACAGGCCAGGAAAGGGGTTGAGGAGTTGGGGAAGGGGAAACCGTGGGGAAGGGTCAGAAAGCCCACATAGCACAGGCCAGGGAGGGGTTGAGTAGCCCACAGGGAAGGGAAACCTTCACTGTGTGGGTTGGTGAAGGAGTTGGAGAGCCCAAGTGGAGTGGGGCAGGAGGAATGGTTCAGGGAGCGAGCAAGTGTTGTGAGATGAAGGGAAGCAATGGCCCGGGAGTCCCACCACCAGACTCCACTGCTTCCTTCCCTTTCCTTAGCCCACCATACTCCCTTGCCCTCCCCTGCTATGCTCCCCCTTGCCACCCAACACAGCCATCCCTTGCCCTCAGCTTGACCTACCCACCCAGTCGTCCCTTGTAGCGCCTGCCCTCCTTCCCACACAACTGCCACCCCCCATGGCTGTCCTCCCCTGCACTGTAATGCTCCTTTTGCCATGTCTCCCCTGCCCCTACCATCCATGCCCGGCCCTGCTCCCCCTTTCCACCCAACATAGTTAACACTGACCTCCTTTGACCTTGTCAGCTTTGCCCTGCCCTGCCCCTGCGACCCATGCTTTCCCCAGCCTCCACACACGGCCTCCCATACCCTCTCTTGCCCTGCCACACTCTCCTACAATCTGTACACTCTGACGTTTCCTGAAAAAGATTGAGCCCTTTACAAGTTTCTTACAAAATATGGTTTAATTAACCAGTGAAAATGTGTTGTGTGCAGTTGTGAAAGTGACATTTATATAAATAGTTATTGTAGGGAGGATGGGTATTATTTGAGAATTGTATTTAGGTATGAAATGAATAGTAAGATCAATTTCTATTATGCTTTATCTATTCAAAATTTGCTCACCGGCCTTCCAAGTGAGGGAAGAGTTAAAATGTGGCCCCTCACCCAAAAACGTTGGACACCCCTCATCTAAACCTATCACTGAAGGAATAAGTTTAATGGGTAAGAGTAAACATTTCAATCAAACTATTTGCAGTGGCAGAGCATCTATTTCTGGTTTTAAGCAGCACTTCAAATTGCCTTATGGTCACTCATTAAACCTTCACAAGTGCTTTGATGAATTTCTTCTCAGTAGCTCCTAAAAAAGTGAAGAACTCTTCACACACAAATACTGTGCATCTCTTGTATTGTTGGAATCACCACATGTAAAGTAGTATTTCAAGCAATGCACAGATCCTAATCCAAATGTGATAGAGAAATTGGTGCTCCCAGAAGAAATATGAGATACTCCAGTGAACATTTGCAGATGGTGATTTTCAAATGCTTATGGTTCTGTTTATTAGTTCAATTTCCTGTTAACAATTTAAATGCTTTGATTAAACCACCATGAAAAATATATTGTTCAGAAATTGCGTCCATGGGTTTTTTTATTCCCACTTTGGTGAGAATTTTAGGAATAGCAATCCTGTTTGTTTGTTTGTTGACCACTCTCAGTGGAATGAACAGGAGGGGCATGTAGAGAAGAAAGATATAATGGCTATGTCTACACTGCTAAAATTAGTTTGAGTTAGTTAGTTCGAACTAACTAATTCGAACTAATTTTAGTTAGTTCAAATTTGCTTAATTCAAACTAGGAAAATTTAGTTCAAACTAAGCAAGTGCCACTCATGGCACTTGCTTAGTTTGAATTAGTGATTCCCATTCATTTCAATGGCCGGTTAGTTCGAACTAAGAAATTAGTTCGAATTAACATGGCCACATTAGTTCGAATTAACCCTTTAGTTCGAATTAACCCTTTAGTTCGAATACCCTATTCAAACTTATTAGTTCGAATTAATGAAGCCCTTAATTTGAACTAACTAAAGCCTAGTGTAACCATGGCTTTAGTTAGTTTGAATTAAGGAGGTTTAATTCGAACTAACTTGCCAGTGTAGACAGCGCCAATAAGATCAGAACTGAAGGTAAACCATAATATCTTATAATCACCTTGACAGTTCAGGGTTAACTGAACATGTTTTCTCCCCTAAGCTTCTAGCTCGTCAGCCATCCCCTTTCTTTGGTAGAGACCCAAGTCTCTCTCTCCATCCTGACCAGTGTTTTCCCAGGCTGCAAATTTCTCCCTAAACTATAATATCCCCAGAAAGCCAGACTGCCTAAAAATGTTAGTGGTTGTGATTTGTTTACTCTCCAAAGGCTGTGAACAGCATAGAGCCATAGAATCATAGAACAATAAGGTTAGAAGGAAATGCAAGGGTCATCTAGTCTAACTCTGTGCCAAGATGCCAAATTTGTTATGCCTAAACCATCTAAGACTAATGGTTATCCAGCCTCCTTTTGAAATCCCACAGTAAAGGAGCTTCCACAACTTCCCTAGGCAATTTGTTCCATTGTCCTACTGTTCTTACATTTAAGAACTTATTCCTAAAATTCAGTCTTAGTTTGCTTGTTGTAGTTTGAACCCATCGCCCCTTGTCCTGCCCTCTGTGACAAGAGAGAACATTTTTTATCCATCTTTTATGGGAGTTTGTCAAATATTTGAAGATGGCCATCATGCCCCCTTAATATCCACTTTTCCAAATAAATTTCCTTCAGCCTTAGTGCACATGATTTGCATTCCATTCCTTTGATCATCTTTCTCACTGGCTTCTGAATCCTTTCTATATAGCGGTGACCAGAATTGGACACAGTACTCCAGTGGAGGCCTAACTAATCCTGAATAGAGAGGCATTATCATCTCCCATGATTTGCATGCTATGTTTATGTTAATACAACCCAAAATTGCATTTGATTTTATGGCAACATCATCACGTCGTTGACTCGTATTGAATTTGTGATTCACCACAATGCCCACATCTTTCTCAGCAGTGCTGCAGACAAGTCAGTTATCCCCATTTGTGCATGTTTTTCTCCCCAAGTATAGCACCTTTGATTTGCCTTTGTTGAATTTCATTTTGCTTTCTATAGCCCACTTCTCTGATTTATCAAGATCCCTTTGAAATTTATTTCTACCCCCAAAGTGTTTGCAACCCCTCCTCAACTTTGTGTCATCTGCAAAGCTAATCAGTATCATCTCTAATCTTATAAAGGTATTAAACACTGGACCCAGAACAGATCCCCGTGTAACCCAATTTAAGACCTCCCTCCAATCTGACATCATTCCATTAATAGTTGCTCTTTGCAACTGTTTAACCAGTTAGGCATCTGCTTAATGACATGTCTATCAAATATGAATTTCTGCAGCTTATTTATGAGTTACTTTGTCAAGGAAGGAAATCAAGTTAGTTTCGCATGATTTGTTCTTAATAAATCTGGGGTGTCTGTGAGTGGTCACTCTTTCATACTCCAGGTATTTGCAAACACTGTATTTTATAATAATGGACCACAGTTATAACGTACCACAAAATTCTTTATAAGCAAATGCATTTATTCTTAAAATGAAAACTTTACAGAGAATGCACATTAAAAACCAAAGAAGAACCTACATGCATGCTAATTAGCTTACCAAAGGTCACTACAGCTCCAGCCTCAGACTCTGTTAGGTGTCAGATCTTCAAACCCACAACTGGGTTTCCTCTGTGGTTACAAGTCCATAGCTATCTCAGATTCGGAAGTGGGGGAAAAAATGAATTGTTCAGTCTTTCCTTTACTCAGCTTGGGCTTTGGATCTTAGCAACATGTAACAGCAGACTGTGGCCCCCTGCTCAAGGCATAGCTTCAAGTGGCTGGATTTTTGCATAACCAAAGGTGGAAAATGTGCATTCACCTCCCCCTAGAGATTCCCCAGAAAAAACACTAAACACTTCCTTTTCCCCAAAAAGTCCCTACTGGTGTGGCATTTTATTTAATATGGTGTATTGAAATCCTAGCTCTCATATCTGTTACATCTCTCTCACTGAGAATCTGCATCGGACGACTGAGTCAACAGAAATCTGAGGTGTTTAAAGATGAACAAATGCAGAGTCCTGCATGTAGGACAGAAGAATCCCATGCACTGCTACAAACTCTGGACCAACTAGCTAGGCAGCAGTTCTGCAGAAAAGGACCCGGGAGTTAGAGTGGACAAGAATCTAGATATGAGTCAACTCTATGTCCTTATTGCCAAGAAGGCTAATGACATATTGGGCTGCTTCAGTAGGAGTATTGGCAGCAATTTGAGGGAAGTGATTATTCCCCTCTATTCAGCATTGATGAGACCACATTTAAATTATTGTGTCCAGTCATGGGCCTCCCACTATGTAAAGGATGTGGACAAATTGGAGAGAATGTAAAGAAAGGCAACTAAAATGATTAGGGGGCTAAAGCACATGATATAAGAGGAAAGGCTGATGGAACTAGGCTTGTTAAGTCCTCAGAAGAGAAGAGTGAGGGGGGATTCCAGGGAGACTGGAACAAGATATTCTCAGTGGTGGCAGATAACAGAACAAGGAGCAGCGGTCCCAAGTTGCAGTGGGTGAGATCTAGTTTGGATATCAGGAAAATCTTTTTACCTAGGAGGGTGGTAAAGCACTAGAATGGGTGACTTAGGGAGGAGTAGAATCTCTGTCCTTGGAGGTTCTTTATGCCTCACTTGATAAAGCCCTGGCTGGGATGATTTACTTAGGGTTGGTCTTACTGTGTGCAGGGGGAGGGGAGTTGACTAGATGCCCTTCTGAGGTCATTCTCTCTAATATATTATAATTCTACATACTATCCCACCCTATAATAATATGTAAACCTTACCCTTAGAACAGTGGACCCCCCAAAATAATTAATATTATAAGGTCTCCGAAGAATATGACAGGAAATTCCTATGTCTGTCACACTCATCACGTTGATTAAATTCTAGGTTATGTACCTGGAATTAACGGAAGCTGGATGGAAGACGAATAAGCCGTGAATCCAAATGGACAGTACACTCACATCTATTATGGTACGTAATACTGTAGCTATTAGAGATGCCAATCAAGATTAGAGCCCAATTTACACTGCACAGACGCATGGTCACAGAGAGCTGTGCCCCAGGCCAATGAATTCACCACCTACATAAACTGGAGAGAGAACGGTGTGTGGGAAAACAAAGAAAGCAAAGTATCTATCTTTCATCACACAGCAGGTCATTAACCGAGGAGGAGCAAAGTCCAGGTCTCTTGAGACCTAATCAAGTGTTCAATCCACTAAACTATGCAATTTGTTTTAAGTTGTAGTGCTATCTGTTTTACCTCACCCTGAAGATATGCAGGAATCAGTAGGTGGGGTTCTTTCCCTACGTTATACACACCCTTGGTAGAATTAGTTGGTTCTTTCTTTCTTTCTTTCTTTCTTTCTTTCTTTCTTTCTTTCTTTCTTTCTTAAATTGGTAAACACCAATTTCAATGTGCACACACAACCCAATGAAAAAATCTTTCCATCAGTAATAATCAATGTTGACAGATATGCAAAATTAAAAAAACCCAAAATCCCCGTTATTCAGGATGCCAGACTAGAAGATCATAATGATCCCTTCTGGCCTCAAAATTTGTGAATCCCTGCTCTGTCACTTTAACTATGCTGTACTTTGAAACTCCTACTCTGGAATCATGCCTTAATCTTCAGGATAATGTATAAGTTTTCCAAGCATTGGGTGTTATGGCTTCTTACCTTTGCGAAATTGGAGGCTGTTTGAAAATCCTACCCTTGGTGACACTCCTACGCTATTCTCTCACAGCTCAGTCATGGGTTGCTTTGGTCCCCCTTGAAAACAGGTGCGGAGGAGAAATAGCAATAATTTGTCTCTTTTCAGAAAAGAAGAGATTCAAGATCCTACTGACTTAAACTTCTGGATGCTGTGGAACAAATATGCCTTTTTAACATATTAACACCCTGAACCATGGAGGGGAAACAATTTCCATTCTCTAGATGTCTCCTCTGCGACAGAATCTCTGAACCACATGAGAGTTACTAGTCCATGAATAACAAACCAGGAGTTCTCTCCAGAGATAGAAGCCAAGTATTATTGTGAGGACAAGATCCGTTGGGAAAATAAATAAACAAACTAGAGAGCCTAAGAGAATGTCACTCAACCCCCATTAAATTTACTAGAATATCCTAATCTAAAAAAAAATAAAACCCTGGTTAGCAAATATTTTTGTTGTTTATATTATATTTTAATTTAATTTTACTAAAACCACTGCATTTGGTCTCAATTTCCAGAGGGGTAGCCGTGTTAATTTGTACAATCCTTGCATCTGATGAAGTGGGTTGGAGCCCATGAAAGCTTATGTCTGAAGAAATTTGTTAGCCTTTAAAGTGCCACAGGACTCTCATTGTTTTTGCATTTTGGTCTGCCTTCATTCTAAATTTGGTTCATTATGATTCTTCATTCCATTAAATCATGGAGGGTTAAAACAGATTTAGTAAATTAGATGAAAGTGTGAAATAGGACAGGGTAACTATGAACAGAAGAAAGTGATTCAGAGCTTCCCTGATGCAAAGAAGAGAGAAATTCCACCCACTCTATCAGGTTTTGGTAATAATTTGCACTTTGGAGACTTTACCAACTACAAACAAGGCAAAGAGTTTGATGAACATTGGGTTTTTTTAGGTAAAAATGTAAAAAAATGGCCTTTGTCACTTACGTAAAGTGGAATATTTTTCCAGACTTTCCAGTGTTATTGACTATACATAAATGACTGAATACCAAAGCCTCATGAGCGTGAATGGGAAGAATTCTAATATGCATCTGTGACACTATCTGGATTTAGGGGACGATGTATTATATTATTTAGTAACCATACATCAACAATTGCAATAATCCATATGAGATATGTCATATAGTGTACCAATAGAAAGGCAATAATTTGCTAAGAATGATTATATTGCTTATGTGTAGGTGTCGTATCTTTATTAGAAATTATGAATATGTTTGATATATCTGTATTGCAACTTGTGAGATGTTTCTAGGAGGCACCCTAGGCAGAATGTCTGCAACCATTTTTTCCTTAGTGGCCTATTAAGGGAACCACAGGTACAATGGGCCTAGGGAGGGACCTGTTGAGTCACTAGGACTTGCCTATGTGACTCTGGTCTTCATTTTATTTCTGTAAAATTCCTCACCAACTACATGATGGCAGAGGGACACTAAAAGGCAGCTGCACCCATGTCCTTCTTGTCTTTAGTCTGTGCAGCTTTAGCCAACACCTACCTCTGAATCTATTAATCTGCAACTGAAGCTGTGAAACAAAGAACTAAGACCCATACCGGAGGAACTATTCAAGCTTTCAAACTTCAGATTCTACCAAGAACTTGATTTTCATGGATTTATAATCATTGTATGTATGTGATTTGCTTTGATCCTTTAATATTTATCATAGTTTGTTTCTTTCCTTGCATAATAAACCTTTAGTTGTAATCAATAAAGGATTGTCTGGCAGCATGGTAATTTAGGTAAGATCCCAACCTATATTGTTCTGGGTAATATGGCTGACCCTTTGGAGTCAGAAGAACTGGTGGAGGGGGGTGGTTAAAGAGTGTGGAGTTTTAAGTAACTTATCTCTTTACCAGACCCAGTGGCTATTTGGGAACCGGTGTCTGAAATGTAGTAGAGGGGTCTGTTTGTATTTGGTTGTGGCTTCATGATGTCCAGTGTGAGGAATCAGAAGCATTGTTTGTGGTTGGCTGGAAAGTCTGAGTTCAGTATCACCCCACCAGTAGTGAGAGAATTTACTGTCATTTGGCAGCCTGCCCTGATCTTGGCATTTTCAGGTAGTTACCCCAGGATGGCAGGGTCACAGTATCTAGCATGGTGATGCTGTTCACAAAACTTCATTGTCTTGCAAGACTTTGATGACACAGAGGACACATTGTTGGGATTTCCTCTGAGACCTTTCTGCTCAGCTTATTCAGAACACCTTGTCCAGGTCTGGGACAACACTTCATTAGTTCTCTTTGATCCAAGAAACCTCAGTTTGGCTCTAGCTCATCATTTATATTAGTCATGTAACAGCTTATTGCCCAAGATAGCCAGACCCTGATGCAGGATGGTTAAATTCATGATGACAGCATAATCTTAACTCATGTTACACACTATGCAGCTTAGATAGATAGATATGAACTTCTAAATGCCTTTCAGTAAGGACCAATCACTTTGCACATAGTCAACAGAGTCTTGCGGCACTTTTAAAGACTAACAGATTTATTAATCGCTCATGCGATTAATAAATCTGTTAGTCTTTAAAAGTGCCGCAAGACTCTGTTGTCTTTCTACAATAGACTAACACGGCTACCCCTTTGGAATTTGCACATAGTGTAAGGGAAGCTTATCAGTTCAGGGGATTCCTATCTACTTCATTTATTATAAGCATAATTGTCATAGTTAGTATAGAGACAACAGAAAATGAGTTGGAGTGCAATGCCGAGATAAACATTTAGAAGCAGCCATAAGCACAGGTGGATTCAAAGTGACTTCTATCTTAAAGACACCATTACCTACTTCAGATTTACTGATAACTCAAACCCACAAGATCTTACATGTAAATGGATCAATGTTCCAACTATAGGGCCCAGGATGGGATTGTTGCATTAATTTTAAACAGAATATGTGTGACAAAATGCTAACATAACCCATTCACTGTCCAAACTAAACTGTGTTACAACTTGTAGGATTTGGCATACAGAGACCTTAGCCAATTTAATACCATAGCAAACATCCCATTAACAAAAAAAAAAATCTAGTCTTTTATTAAAGATAAAGAAGGAAAAACAGCTAAAGTATTTGAAATCTGAAGTGTTAAGTAAAGCTTTCATTTTAAAAATATTCCTTGTTCTCTTTAATTGAGGGGACTTTACAGAAGAAAAACAACAACAACCCTGTTTGACAGTGTCTTAGGTGGTATAAACAATGGAGAATAACTGCCATTTTGGAGAAAAGAGTAAAAGGTTATTAGAGATGGGCTAAATGCCAACTCTACCCACATATCAATGGTAATGACACCATCATAGGATCTAATAAAAACAGCTACTTCATCAGGGGATCATTCACCTACTCATCCACCAATGTGATATGCGCCATTATATGCCAACAATGCCCCTCCACCTTATACATCGGACAAACTGAACTGTCTCTGCCCAATGTTCATCAAACTCTTTGTCTTGTTTGTAGTTGGTAAAGTCTCCAAAGTGCAAAGTGCATGCCCACCCTGCCCCTATGCCCTGCCAGGGTCCCTGTCCCCCTTTGCCCCATTGTACCAAGGTACAATGGAGCAAAGGCTGAGCCCCCTGGCACTTGGCAAGGGGTGCCCCCCTGCCACCGTGGACCAGTCCCAGGTCCACCTAGCCCCTACAAGTCGACCTAGGCATCCAGTGTGGATGCTCTAGGTCGATTTTGTAGGGGCCCCTTTAAGTCGACTTAAAATTTAAGTGTGGACATGCTAAGTTGACTTAAATTAACAAGTGTAGATGTAGCCCAGGTGGCTAGGGCCCTACTGCAGCAGGGGATTCCCTCTAGCTGCCCAGCTTGATGAAGCCGGGTGGCTAGAGGGAATCCTCAATGGCAGTGGGGCTCTAGCCACCAGAAATGCTGGTGGCAGCTTGAGCCCCACTACCCTGAGGATTCCCACAGGGCTTGCCAGCTCCTGGGTGGCAGTGGAACCGGCAAGCACAGTGGCTTGAGCCCTGGTCTCATGGCTGGGGCTCAAGCTGCTGTTGGGGCTCAGCTGCCGCAGTGGCTTGAGCCGGAGCGAAGAGACCAAGGCTAAAGCTGCTACAGCACTGGGGCTCAATATGTCCTCAGCAGCTGGGCTCCAGGACAGCTGCCTCCCGGCGACTGCCCCTGCCACCCCCTCACACCCTGCTTGCAAGCGTGCAGTGAGGCTTGAGTCCCGCTGTCACCATGTCAATTTCAGTGCTCTGATAGAGCAGTAAAATTGACATGTTTGACAGATCCGGTGTCCTAGAGTGGCCTCGATTGGCACTTAAGGGACATTTCCAGAGGCTGTCAAAAGTGGGAAAAGTGTACACATGAGCTCTACCATGGAACAACTGTTCCGCGGTAAGCCTAACCACCCTTGATTTGGGTGGTTTACCTGTTGTGAGGCAAGAGGCTGTTGCCACGCAACAGTGAAAATGCTCATGTATACGCTGGAAGCTTTATCGCGCAGTAAGGAGCCTTATCGCACAATAAAGTAATTGTGCGTACATGGCCTTAGAGAGTCCACGCTGAACACTACAGTACACTGCCAGCATACATACTGGCAGATGCTAGGTCAATGGAGGAGTGGTGCGTTGTGGGTAGTGGTCCCACAATGCACCAGGGCCTGGAGCCCAATTAGGTCAACTTAAAGGCACTCCCCATCCACACTGGCTTAAGTCAATTTAATAAGGTCAACCTAAGTGTTAAGTTGACCTTCAGAGGTGGTGTTATTAAGTCCTGTCTCTCTCATTTCCACCCCCTAAGGTCTCAGCCATGAGCCTGCCCCTCTTTTAAGGTGGAAACATCTGATTTCCCCCCTCTTAAGCAGGGTGTTAGCCCATAATATCTGTGCATCAACTGTGATTTTTCAATAGATTTTAGTTACCTGCATTTTCTCTCTCCGGAGCTTTGAGCAGTAGTAAGTTGAATGACTGGCTCACATTTCCCATACAAAGCATGAATTATTTACTACAGTAGGAACAAAGATTAACATTAAAGAAAATATTAGATAGCAACTCCAAATCCACCACTGCTATAGTTCTGAGGATCACAGTTTTGCCATACTATGTAGAATCAGTTTGCCTTTAGACATCATTGAAAAAGCTCTTTCTCCCAAAATGCCTCTCCACCAGTGGAAGAATGATCGAGTAGAGAAATAATTGTTTGGCGGGGACTCAGCTCCACAGATACATCTGTTATATCAAAAAGAGTGCCCAAGATCTTTTAAAGGGGAAAAGGCAACACGCCGTGTTTATTATAGAAGAGAACAAAATTATAAACTAACATACCTACACACACACACACACACACACACACACACACACACACACACACACATATTCATTCACGTGCCCAAACACACCAGAAGATATTCTGCAGTTCATACAATTACCAGTCCTGACTGTGGCTTTAGTCCGTTGCTGGAGAGCGTTGCTCGTGGCAGCTACCTGGCCAAGGAAGCTGAACACGAGGAAGAGCAGGGTCTGTTGGGCGCACACCGATGCTCCTTCTCTCAGGTGGTATGCAGAATTGTGTCCCCCCAAAACTTTGGAGTCTCACCCTGTCTTTATAGGTCACACTGCTCCAGGGGCTCTGTGTGTCCGTTGGTCACCAGGCAGTTGCAGACATGACTCTCAGCTTGTTTCTTGATAGCTTGATTAACTTTTTCCTTTTGTCTCTGGGGCGGATCCTTTTGTTTTTGGGGATGTGTTCACATTCTTCAGCCGTTGGAATGGACTTTGCATTCATCAGGACAAGCTGGCAGTTGGAGACTGGTTCACACATACATACATACACCCTCCATCCACACCTTGCTCAGACAATGTAAGCTATTCACTTTAGAAATAGTTTCACACAAGATGGGGTACATTGGTCAAAGATGGAGTTTAACATTTTCAAGATGGAGTTTAACATTTTCAAGATGATGTTTTACATTACTTCAAATGTGATACTTTTCTTTAAATGCTGCAGAGACTGGATAAAAAGGGGTATCATACCTATTGCCTAAGGGTATATAGGCAGAGATTTACACAGCAATGCAAGCTGGGACAGAGTGGCTCAGAGGGGAAAGACCCCCCACCTCCCAGCCAAGAGAACCCCAACACCGGCGGCCCGAGCCCCGCGATCCCCCTCAGCCACACAGAGCGCAAGGTCCAGTCATATTAACAATATTACAAATGTCAATCATTATAAACCAATGAAACAATGTTGCAAATAGGGACCCATTACAAATGTCAATCATCATGAACCATTTAAGGTTATACAAGGATTGACACAATTTATGAATGAAACCAATAAACCGATTAAGGTGAGAGAAAGTTAATAAAACTAATAAACCAATTAAGACTAAAGAAAGTTAATAAACCAAGGATTGATACAAGTTATACAAACAGCAAAATCATCCGCATATCCCTACACATCCACTATTTTTTCCCCAAGTTTTCATGAATGCAGAAAGGGAAACTTTAAGTCTTTCAGAAAACCCTATGAAAGAGATGTTGCGATCACATCTCTAATAGATTATAAAATAAAATGAAAACCCCATTGAAACAAAGCAGCTCAGAATCAAATCACAGGCAATGAGGAATGATGAACATTTTATTTCTTGCTGAATAACCTCCATAAAATCAGTTTCTTTAATGCTGATTTGATCTCCTTGTTCCTCATGCTATAAATGATGGGATTCATCACTGGAGGTATGATGGCATACAGAACACCTACTAGCAGATCCAGATTTGATGCTGAGCTGGAGGAGGGATTCAGATACTCAAAGAAGGCAGTGAAAAGTAACAAGGAGACCACAGTAAGGTGAGGAATGCAGGTGGAGAAGGCCTTATGACGGCCCTGCTCAGAAGGAATTCTCAGGACTGTTTTGAATATCTGAACATAAGATACAATTATAAAAATAAAACAGTTTACCCCTATAAATGCACCAAAGGCAATAAAACCAACTTCACTGAGGTATGAGTCAGAGCAGGTGAGCTTGAGTAGTTGGGGGATTTCGCAGAAGAACTGGTTAATGACATTGGAATGGCAGAAGGGTAACCTGAAGGTGTTCCCTGTGTGCAGTGCAGAGTAGACTATACTACTGATCCAAGCACTGGAGGACATTTGAATGCAAGCTTTCCTATTCATCAGTCTCTCATAGTGCAGTGGTTGGCAGATGGCAACATATCGGTCATAGGCCATAATAGTGAGCAAGGCAATTTCAGTTACAATGAAGATGAAAAAGAAAAAAACTTGGGTGACACATTCAGGATAAGAAATCACCCTGCTGTTTATGAGGGAATTAGACATGGATTTGGGGATGGTGACTGAGATGGAGCCGAGGTCTAGGATGGCCAAATTCATCAGGAAGAAGTACATGGGTGTGTGAAGATGGCTGTCAAGAACGATGACTGTGCAAATGAGAAAGTTTCCCATCAGGGCTGCCAGGTAAATCACTAGAAACACTCCAAAATGCAAAATCTGTATCTCGCGAACATCAGAGAATCCCAGGAGAAGAAACTCAGTCACAGTAGTTCGGTTGGACATTTTCCTCCTCTGTATATTTTGGGATGAGTGTGGTGGGATGGGTAAAGACAATGTTTGGGATTAGAATGACTGAGGGAATGTCCCTGATTCTCCTCCATAATATCTCATGATGCGAGTGTCAAGGGTGTACAGTTCTGGTCACGTCCATTGACTACGAGTGTCAACTTTTCATATAAATGGAAATAGGCTCCTGAAAAATCAATGGAGATTCATCAATTTACACTATGTTTTCTAGCTCAAGGTTTGTTCAGGTTGTGTCTTGATAAAAACACAGTGCAAAGGATGGAGCAAAGTGCAGCTCCAGTGCAACAATTCTAGCTAAGATGGATCCCCTGTCACTTCCAACTGCAGGGTCTGAGCATGGGTACAAAACTAAAATGCCAACACTGTCTCTTATCCACTTTCTGTTTAAATATGACACAGAGTCGCTCAGAATCCTTTGTGAGAGCCTCTCGTTACAGGTTTCTGTGCAACAACACACAGACAACCTGGTGCCTGCTGGTTTGTTTGTTTGTTTCTTTTAAATGGCAACGAATCCCAGCTGCATTTCCCTCTCAGTGCAACCATGGGCTAGTAGCATGGCTCAGATGCTTCTCTGCTGTGTCATTTCCAGCTGGCAATCAGGAGACGTAGCTCTGCAACCAACCTACTCTGTGACCTTAGGCCATCCACTTCAACTCACTGTGCCTCACTCTCCCTCCCCTCCCCCCTGTCTCCCCCTCCCCCCACTGCCTTGTCCGCTAGGCCTGGGAGCTGTTTGGAGATGGGCTCTGTCTTGTGATGTGTATGGTCTGCTTCCCTGCCACCAGCATTTTTCTGGAGCAGGAAATAGAGGGGAGCAGCAGATACAGCGGTGGAATAGGAGAGTGAGTTTGAACCGCACTGTACTTCGCAGTGTCCTCGCACAGAGTGCAGAGAAACAGGGTTTGTCTAGGAACTCCAACCCACTGCACTCAGTTGAAGGTACCAAGTGTGTTTAATACATGTGCTGTGGGACACCAGCTTTGCTGCTTCCTCCATTTTACTGTCCTGCAAAAATCCCTTGGAAGCAGTAATATATACCATTGCAACACAGTGAAGATGCTCAAACTGTGCTGTTAGTGGGCAGTGTTAATGTTACCATTCTGCTTTACAACTGAATTTCCAGGTGGGGTGAAAAGATACTCAGTGCTTAAATTATTACTAAAGGAAAATAGATTCTCTTGTGAATAAATTTTCACAGGATATACAAATTTTCACAATATTGGATAATGGAAAACATTTTCTTCTAATCAACTTATTTTTTTAGCTTTCAGCAGTTTTTATCTGAAATTACTTGTTTTTCAAGAAAAAAATAAAAGTTTCCATTTAAAAAAATTTCTAAGAAAAGAACTTTTTTTTCCCCAATGTTTGTGGAAATAAATCTGATTAGCCCTAGATGTTTAATTAAATGATAGTAAAAGTTTCAAAGAATTCCAGCTGTAAGGAACAGCTCTACTATTAAATTTTGACCAGGATATTAATACCCAAACACATAATGAAAACAGCAAACTTACTATGTTGATTTTAGTAGAAATTATCCAACTTGTGGTGCATTCATCTGGTCAGTATTCTTCAGTCATGGCCTCTCCATGTACCAGTCAATAATGACTGCATCTCAGGATTATCCAGCAGCTGCTTCCCTGCCCCTTCACCATGTTTCCCGAGTTGCTGGGTCTCTCTGCAGTTTCTGGTAGGTATGGATCCATTCCACAGACAGGTGCTTTCTTTTCCCCTCTTCAGGCAGCCCTTGCCGTGTCTAGTGCAGCGTTCAAACACCATCAGAGAGTAAGATGCTCTTGTTCTGAGACTAAATAGCTGAATCCAGTCTCCATGGGTGTGAATGTAGCTCTGATCTCAGTTCTGCAGAAATCCACCTTGACAGCTGACCCAGCTAACCCTGACCCTATGGCAGGGGAATACGGTCCCCCAGGAATGTGTCATAATGGCAGTGTCTCTGGCAGGACCATTGGCTAAAAAAAAAAATCCCATTGATTCCAGAAACTCAGATGGGCTGGAGTAGTCTGTTCCTGCAATAACGCCACATATATAACTCTGGGGGTTATTTCTTGCCTGTGTTGCATCAGCAGCTAGTGTGATGCAGCCACCAGAGGAACCTGTAGCTCTGGTTGCACTGGGTTTTGGGTGCTGCTCACTACAAGATAGCCAGATACAAACACTAAAAGTTCAGTGCACTGTATGAAATTGATGTTACTTGTGTAGAACAGAATTAAATTGAGTACCTAGTCTGAATGATAGCTTCTATGGTAATGGGGTTACTATGGGCAAGCCTTGCTGTCCTATAAATGAGATTCTAGTTAAAAGTTATGTTATCTTTCTTTTTCTCTCTATCTTCCCCTCTTAGATAATGTTCTGGATGGGAACATTGCTTATCACCTTTCTTCCTATTCCTCCCTGCTTGTTAAAGACCATGAAGTAATTTCTGTTGTAAAAAATAATGAGTTTGAAGGTAAACTGTCTGTCCAATATATGCAAAACCTGTAAACAGTAAACATGGGTGAGATAATTATATGTACAAAATAATCATCAATATCCATTGTATAGGTGTTAATGTAACCATATAAGGGTCCAGGAAAAGCTGTCAGTCATGTATGTATTTTCATACTGTTTTGCATAAAAGAATTGTAAGGCAGCCCCTCCTTGCTCACTCAAGATGTTGAGAGGAACAAGCAGGCAATAAAGAGCAATGTTCAACTCAATCCACCTCTGGGACAACCTGTTTGTTTATCTAACATCTAATGACTTGGTATAAACTCACTGACAATTTGTGCCAAGTGGCCATGTGTCCTTCTGATTTCAGGGGAGCTGAAACTAATTGATAACTTCTGGGGCTCTGGGCCTGAGATTCCAATAGAACTATGGCTGATTTACTCCTGCTGGGAATCTGGCCTATGAATCTGTACTGAAACAAGAGAGAAAAGTTAGTAACTCATGTGTGCTTCCTTATCTCTTTCCCCAAAGAAATTACTGGAGAACCTCAGAGGTATGAATCACTGGGTGAATGGAGGTTGTTTGTAACTCTGAAAAATTCATCATTCTCAACAAAACATTCTGATTGTTGCTTCAAAAGGTTACACATGTACATTGACTCAATGCTGCTTTGAAACTTCGCTATTCAGGAGAGAAATGCTGCGTTTACCTATCATAATTTAAAAGAAAGAAGCACAGAAGTAATTTCCTGAATATGACAAATATATTTTTTTAAACTTTTCTTTGTATGTTTAGTAGTTTGCACTTAGTACAGTTCTGTGTCAAAACTCTGATTTTTCTAACTCTAAGGTTCTTCTGCAATAGCAAGACTTTTAATAGTTAAGGAGTGATTCATTCTGTAAACTAGGGGGTTGTACTGTATGACCGGGGAATAGCTAATATAGGGTGCGTGTACACTTGTAAATTAAGTTGACTTAAGCAGACTTATGTCGATTTAATTTACTCTGAATCTACACTGGACTTTCCTTAATTCGACTTAAGCTGCTCCTTAAGTCAAATTAAGGAAAAGTTAGTTCGAATTAGTAAAACATCGTTTTACTTCGAACTAACACTTAATTCGACTTTATTAAGTCGAATTAAGCCAGTGGAGACGTGGATTAGTGCCTGGGTGGACCTTTTAAGTCTATTTAAAATGTTAAATTGACTTAATAAGGACAAAAAGGGGCCACATCTACACTAGAAGAGTTAAGTCCACTTCTGTTAAGTTGACTTAATTCTTTTAGTGTAGACATAGCCATAGTTTCTATTTTCAAGAAAGGGAATAAAAATGATCCAGGTAACTACAGGCCTGTTAGTTTGACCTCGGTAGTATGAAAGGTCTTGAAGAAAATTTTGAAGGAGAAGTATTTAAGGCTACAGAGGATAAGGGTAACTGTGATAAAATACAACATGGCTTTACAAAAGGAAAATCGTGCCAGACCAACTTGATCTCCTTTTTTGAAAGGATAACAGATTTTTTAGATAAAGGGAATGTGGTGGACCTAATTTACTTAGATTTCAGCAAGACATTTGATACAGTTCCACATAGGGAGTTATTAGTTAAGTTACAGAAGATGGGGATTAATATTAATATAGTAAAGTGGATAAGAAACTGGTTAAAAGGGAGACTACAGCGGGTCATACTGAAGGGTGAACTGTCAAACTGGAGAGAGGTTACCAGTGGAGTCCCTCAGGAATCGGTCTTGGAACAGATCTTATTTAACCTTTTTGTTACTGACCTTGGCACAAAAAGCTGGAATGTGCTAATAAAGTTTACGAATGACACCAAGTTGGGAGGTGTTGCCAATACGGAGAAGGATCGGAATACCATACAGAAAGATCTGGCCTTGTAAACTGGAGTATCAGGAATAGGATGAAATTTAATAATGGGAAGTGCAAGGTCATGCATTTAGGGACAAACAGCAAGCATTTTTCTTATAAGTTGGGGATGCATCAGTTGGAACGGACTGAGGAGGAGAAGGATCTGGGAGTACTGGTTGATCATAGGATGATTACGAGCCACCAATATGATGTGGCCATGAAAAAAGCTAATGTGGTCCTAGGTTGTATCAGGAGAGGTATTTCAAGTAGAGACAGGGAGGTGTTGGTGCCGCTGTACAAGGCACTGGTGAGACCCCAACTAGAATATTGTGTGCAGTTCTGGTCCCTCATGTATAAAAAGGATGAATTCAAATTGGAACAAGTGCAAAGAAGGTCTACAAGGATGGTCTGTGGAGTGGAAAACCTGCCTTATGAGAGGAGACTCAAGAAGCTTGGCTTGTTTAGCCTGACCAAAAGAAGGTTGAGGGGAGATATGATTTCTCTCTCTAAATACATCAGAGGGATTAATATCAGGGAGGGAGGGGAATTATTTGAGTACAGCACCAATGTGGACACCAGAACAAATGGTTATAAACTGTCCATCAAGAAATTTAGGCTTAAAATTTGATGCAGGTTTCTAACCATTAGAGGAATAAAGTTCTGGAATAGCCGTCCAAGGGGAGTTGTGGGGGTAAAAACCATAATTGCTTTCAAAACTGAGCTTGATAAATTTATGGAGGCGATGGTATGATTAGATAGCCTATTTTGGAAATTGACTGATATTTGGCTACGGGTGGTGGATATACAAGTGACCTAAGAGGGGAGAGTTCATGGGGTGGGTTCTGAGTTATTACAGAGAATTGTTTCTTTGGTAACCGGCTGTTGAGACTTTCCCGTGTGCTCAGGGTTTAACTGATTGCCATATTTGAGGTCAGGAAGGAATTTTTCCCCAGGGCTGATTGGCCTGGGCTCTGGGTTTTTTTTGCCTTCCTCTGTAGCAAAGGGCATGGCTCACCTAGCAGTGAATTCTCAGTATCTTAAATTCCTTAAATCATGATTTAAGGAGATAAATAACTCAGCCATAGGTTGGTGGCCTATTGCTGGAGTGGGTGGGTGAGGTCTTGAGGACTGCATTTTGCAGGAGGTCAGGCTAGATGATCGTACTGATCCCTTCTGACCTTAAAGTCTATGAGTCTATTACCTCTGGGAAGAGATATTTGAAGGAGTTCACTGTCTCTAAGATTTCCTGTATCTAATTTTCAATTTCTTTCTTTCTTTCTTTCTTTCTTTCTTTCTTTCTTTCTTTCTTTCACAGAAATTGTATTTTTTTTCTTATTGTAGATTTCAGGCAAGTAAAAAGGCTCATGAGCCTACAGTTACCATGCTGCCTAATATTTAAAAAAAAAAGTTTAATTCACACTGGTTATAAGTATGTCAGAAAGACTGTACAAACATGAAGGACAAGAACCCAGGTTGTATTTATCAACAGTGCAGAACTAGAGTCAGTGTGGTCAAATCTTCAGTTTGTATAAATCTGCCTTAGATTCTTTGACTCCATTGGCGTCAATGAGGCCAGATGCCCAGACAGTGTAAATTTGCGTAGCGCTGTGGAGCCAATTTATACATGAGCTGAGTAACTATACCAAGATGCCTAATTTTGGTTTTGTTCTTTGATTTGAGATTGTCATTGCTTAGATCCATTATCTCCTTTTAACAATCAGGAAATATTCTAAAATGTCAAGAACATCATTAACAGAGAGAAATCTGAAAGATGTGCATCCAGCTGGAAAGTTGGCTGATAAATATTTTGACAGTAGGTCTGGAGCCACTAGATAAGGTAAGAGGGATGAACTCATCCTGAAATCCCTTCTGCCCGGGACCCAAGCAGTCCTGGCCAGAAGGGAGCCCCGCGCTCACTTCTAGCCGGGACCAAGCATTCTTGGCCGAAAGGAACCCCACGGCTCCTTTCTGTCTGGGACCCGAGCGGTCCCGGCCAGAAGGGAGTGTGGGGCTCTTTTCTGCTCGGGACCAGGTGGTCCCGGCCAAAACGGAGCCCTGCGGATCCTTCTGCCCAGGACCATGCTTCAGCAGCTAGGAACTCCCCGGGGAATCACTAGCAGCTGGAGCACAGTGCTGGCAATTGCTGGTGCTCCAGCTGCTAGAGAACTCCCGAGGAATCACTAGCAGCTGGAGCACAGTGCTGGCAATTCCTGGTGCTCCAGCTGCTAGAGAACTCCCAAGGAATCCCTAGAAGCTGGAGCACCATGCCGGCAATTGCCAGCACTCCAGCTACTAGGAACTCCCCGGGGAACTCCTGGGAAAAAGGGAGCAGGGGCTGCCTTTTTCTCCTGCCCCTAAGTTGACTTACACTGTAAGTCGACTTAGGGTGTCCATACTGGCTTAAGTTGACTTAAGCCTTAAATCAACTCAAAACTAAGTCTAATTAAGTTAACTTAAAATTTCCTTAAGTCGACTTAAGCAGCAGCTTACTCTGTGGATGCAGAGTAAATTAAGTCAACTTAAGCCTGCTTAAGTCAGCTTAATTTACTAGTGTAGATGCACCCTTAGTTAGTTTATTATAGGAAGTGCTGTAAGTGTTCTCAATGGTGTAGATGATAATTGCAATTCATCTGGGATAAATGACTAGTCCTTTGGAACTGAGTGTACCCCATGTACTGGTTAGATTTTTGTTGTAAGGAACCATCTATCAATAGAGCCCTGCAGATCTGCAGGTATCCACTTCAGATTTGGGTGTAACACTGCATGTGGATATGGATATCCGCAGTCCCATTGCTGTGGATTGATCATGGCTGTGGATTCTATTTTTATTACCAATCCCTGCAGCTGCTGCTACAATCTGCATCCTCAGCAGCACACAGGGGAACAAAAAAGACTTCCAGCCAATTCCAGTTGAGATCTGATTGGTGGTCTGCCAGCCAATCAGAGTCACAGTCACAACAGGCTGGGGCTTGGAGAGACACCCATCTCTGTTAATCATTTAGCATGCTGGCCTTGGATTGGCTCATTCCCCATGCCTTCCTCGCCCACTGCTTCATTTTCTTGTTTGTGGTTCGGATGCCATGTTGTCAATTAGAAGTTTCATTGGTGGTCAAGGAAATCTGATTGACAGCACAGCATGCAAATCACAAACAAGAAAAGGAAAAAAAATGGGTGGGACCCATGTGGTGAATGAGCCAATTAAATGCTAAAATTCTGACTTTGTGTCTAAGCTTGGTTGCGGTTGGGGTTCCGGATCCACATAAAACATGGCATGCAGATCGTAGATTGGATAAAAATTGACATTGACTGGATCTGGTTCCGGATCCACATTTTTGTATCCTCACAGGGCTCTATCTATCAAAAAGGTAATCTGGCTTGGATACCAAGATACAGAAGAGTACCCTGAAAGACTGTCTGGGACGCAATGTTAAGGCTGTTATGGTGTCTGAGGTTGTTTACGCTTGATATTTGGCTGGTGAAAAATAAGTATAGAACACATAACCAGGTTGGGGTTTGTGCCATGATTTGGAGCAGTCTACCCTGAGGCTAGTACTTATGTTTGAACTACTCCAAACAGCCTGACAGCTATGACTATAATAAACCTGACCCAGAATTACCTTATCTGTTTACTGATGATGAGAGCAGTCCTGAACCAGTGGCTTGCAAATTGGGCTCACTTTGTGATTGGTTCAGGCTTTTGCAGATTCAGGAAGATGTTGCTGTATCAATTACACCCAAAGTGGTTTTGCCTCCTTAGAGCTATTGCATTAGATTTAGATAGGCATTATTATATAAATTAGATCAGGGCAGCCCCCTTCACCAACCTTCAATGATGTCTCATGCAGCCTTCATGGAGATGTTATTCTGTTGGTTGCCCTTGGCTAGTGTCTACAGCCTACTCTATACTGACCAAAAAATTTGGTGGCAGTCGAGAAGAGTTATGCAAGCTACATGAAAAACCAAGAGCCTATGCAGTCATATGAGATCAAAGAAGGAATCAAACCACCATGGTACAGGTCTCTAGCCACTCACTGGGAACATCCCTGAATGGTGATTGGTGCAGAATTGTCTTGTGGGGGGGGGGTCTCTGTGTGTCCCTCCCTCTACAGTAGCTGTTCACTGCTCCAAGCAGGACTCTTCGCAGGAGCCTGTGGAGAGATACACATTTAGGCCCATACAGCTCTACTGACTCCCAGAGCTGGATTCAGACCATCCAGGGCCACTCTGGGTGCTCTTGTTCCTTGACCCCGTTCCCACATGGAGTGTCAGTGGAAGGGAGCCCCTCACAGAGAGACTGCAACAGTGGTCCAGGATCCTGGATTCCTCCTAGAAGAGATCTCTTGAGATCAGCCAGGTGACCACAGATAGATGGGTCTGGCTGTGGTGACACAAGAGCTGGAGAGGTGAAGACTTGTGAATCTGCTTGGTTGAGGGGGTTGGAGTCACTGTGCTCTTCCCCTCCCTTTGCTGGGTTGAGGTAGGTAAAGTCTGCCCAAGCAGTGGTGCTGGGAGATGAATCCCTATGGAGATGCCAGGGTCAGTTCCCCTTTGTCAGAGCCTTTTTCGCAGGCTCTTGGCAGACTAAGTAGAGGTTGCTGCAGTGTTTGAACTAAGAGTACCTCTCCACTTTCACCATCTCAAGTTGTTGTTTCTAGCTGTTGGTGCCACGCAGTACAGGCCCGCCCAACCCAGGGGCTCGAACTCCCACAATTCCTACTCTCCTGTGAAAAAGAGGCAAATTCCACTTGGGGGGGGGGCGACATGGGGGAAAAAATCTCACTGGGTTCTATGAAAATTTATGAAGGCCTCAATCTGAAATGAATTTTGATGTCAGGACTACAATGTATGATTCATTCTCTTGTCAGTTGTTGGCTGTGTGTGTGTTCTCTCGGTGTAGATACTGCCCCAGTTCTGCCCAGGTAACTACTTCATGATCGAATGATTCAATAGAACCATAGGGTGCGTCTACACTTACAAATGAAGTCAATTTAAGCTTGTTTAAATCAACTTAATTTAATCTGCGTCTAAACTACAATTTCCTTAAGTTGACTTACGCTGCTGCTTAAGTTGACTAAAGGAAATTTAAAGTCAACTTTATTAAACCTGGTTTAAAGTCGACTTTACTGGCTAAGTCGACTTTATTAAGTCAATTTAGGGCTAATCTGTGTCCACACTGGCTCAGTCGACTTAAAGTCGACTTAAAGGGCTTCAGGGCTCCCCGACTGCCCTCCCTGCCAGGGTGGCTGGCACAGCCAGAGCCCGGCATTCCCACCCACCCACAGGGCAGGACACAGCCCTGCCCACACCGCTTTTATGCCTTGCCAGTGTCCCTGTCCTGCTTAGCCCCCATTGTACCCAGGTACAATGGGGCAATTGCTGAGCCCTCTGGCACTTGGCAAGGGGTGCCCCCCCTGCCACCATGGACCAGTCCTAGGTCCACCTAGCCCCTAGAAGTCAACTTAGGCCTCCAGTGTGGACGGTCTAAGTTGATTTGGCAAGGTCTCATTTAAGTCAACTTAATTTTTGAGTGCGGACATGCTAAGTCGACTTATTTGGCCAAGTGTAGACAAAGAAGTTGCATTTTCAGGAGGTTATCTCAGGAGGCCCTGGTCACACCAGGTTTATTGTCAAATGAGCATAGTAAAAACATCTTATGTGTGCTACAAGTGCACAGAATACATCTATTCCCCTAACAATGGTACTGGCTCAATAAATGGCAGGATTTCCTGTTCCTTAATCAACGAGACAAAGATGCTTCCTCTGAGACCCTCTTTTATATATGTAGTTGTCACCCCCTGACATGGCAAGATACCACTCATTTCCTTGTACCTAATGGGTCGATCAAAATATCTCTATTCATCATATCAACAAGACATTTCTATCCACTATAGTGTCATTTGAGGAGGTCAGTGAGCCCTTGTTATCTCTGATGTATCAGGACCCTCCTCATTATTTTGGGTGTATTAGAATGTAGTGTTACCTTATCGAAATGACTTGTGCCTAGCACTTCTTTGGAATGTGCATTGGTAACACCAGCTGTTCTTTCCAGCTACTGTGAGTCTGCCAGCATCTACAGCATGACTCCTGCTAACTTTGCTTTGTAGTATATAAGTTTAGTTCTGGCTTCATACCTGGCCTGTTATGCTAGTCACCAGGCCTTGTATCTCAGGTTCTTACTTTCTACTACACACCCCATCGCCATTATTGTCCCCCAGATTCTAGGTGTCAATAGGGCATTACAGAAAACTGAGGTCATTGAATTGCAAAGCTAGGCTTTGATCTCAGAAGTTATGGGTGCCTTGACCTTCTGTAGTTATCTCCTGCTGTCTGCCTGCAAATGCTACAGTCTTAGGCTGCGCTCTTCAATGCATTATAAAGGGGTTATCTCTCCCCCAACCCAATATGACCATGCCATGTTTCCCTAGGATCCTTTGCAAATATCTTCATTTTACTGAAAATCCAGAGAAGCCCAGGCTTTAGAAGTTAACAAGCTGGACACAGGGCCAGAATTACAAAGGGGTTCAGGCACCTAAGAAGGGAGACAGGTGCTCTTGGAAACCCCAATGGTGGGATGAATGACCTTAGCCACCTTAGTCTTAGCCACCTGGCTCACTTATGAGCTTGTTAACTCACACCAGGCACCTGTCTCCATTTCTAGGTGTCTAAATCTCTTTGCAACCCTGGACCATAGATAACCTAGGATCTGGGCTGAAATCAGAGAACCCTGGGGGAGGTCCTAGGGCTTTTCTTGCAGGAGGGTTAACCCTAGAGAGTCACAATGGTGCCTTTGGGCTTTCATAATAACAAATCTATAAATTTTTCCCTCTGTACTATAAGTGAGTGACCCCCAGAAGCCCTTAGGAAACAGACATGGAAAAACCACCTTCCTGTAATGCCAGTGTTGCTCAAAGCCATCTACACACAACTCATCTGTAGAAAGTGACAGCTTAGAATCTAGTTCTGTCAGCTCAGTGTCTGAGTGACAGTTCAAAGGGTTAGGGAGTTGTGCCTTTGGCTGCCTGATATTGCTAGGTAGATGTATAATGGCCAAAAGAATATGTTGCTGGGAGACTGCAAGATGGAAAATACCAGAGAACTGGAAAAGGGCAAATACAGTGCCAATCTATCAAAAGGGGAATAAGGACAACCTGGAGACTGACAGACCAGATATCTTAACTTCATTACCACAAATGATGATAAAGAAAATAACAAAGCAGTCAATCTACAAACATCTAGAAGATAATAAGGTGATAAGCAACAGTCAGCCTGGATTTGTCAAGAACAAATCACGTCAGATTGACCTGATAGCTTTTTTTGGGAGAGTAGGAAGCCTTGTGGACAAGGAGAAGCAGTATAGAATCATAGAATAATAGGGATGGAAGGGACCTCACAAGGTCATCTAGTCCAACCCCTGCTAAAAAGCAGGACCACTCCCACTAAATCGCCCCAGCCAGAGTTTTGTCTAACCGGGCCTTAAAAATCTCCAAAGATGGAGATTCTACCACCCCCCCTAGGTAACCCATTCCAATGCTTCACCACCCTCCTAGTGAGAAAGTTTTTCCTAATATCCAACCTTGACCTCCCCAGCTGTAATTTGAAACCATTGCTCCTTGTTCTGTCCTCTGTTACCCTCGAGAACAGCCTAGCTCCCTCCTCTTTGGAGCAACCCTTCAAGTAGTTGAAGGTTGCTATCAAATCTCCCCTCAGTCTTCTCTTCTGTAGACTAAATAAGCCTTGTTCCTTCAGTCTCTCCTCATAAGTCATGTGCCCCAGCCCCCTAATCATTTTTGTTGCCCTCCGCTGGATTCTTTCTAATTTGTCCACATCCTTTCTGTAGAGGGGAGCCCAAAACTGGACGCAGTATTCCAGATGCATCCTGACCAGTGTCGAATAGAGGAGAATTATCACATCCCTCGATCTGCTGGCAATACTCCTACTGATGCAGCCTAATATGCCATTGGCCTTTTTGGCAACAAGGGCACACTGTTGGCTCATATTCATCTTCCCGTCCACCATAACCCCCAGGTCCTTTTCTACAGCGCTGCTACTTAGCCGATCGGTCACCAGCCTGTAGCAGTGCATGGGATTTTTTCGTCCTAAGTGCAGGACTTTGCACTTGTCTTTGTTGAACCTCATGAGGTTTCTTTCGGCCCAGTGTTCCAATTTGTCCAAGTCTCCCTGGATCCTGTCCCTGCCCTCCAGAGTATCTACCATTCCCCCCAACTTGGTTTCATCCGCAAACTTACTAAGCATGCAGTCTATTCCATCATCAAGATCATTAATGAAGATGTTGAATAGAACCGGCCCCAGGACCGACCCCTGGGGCACTCCATTCATTACCGGTTGCCAACCAGTCATCGAGGCATTGATTCCTACCCACTGAGCCCGTTCATCTAGCCAATTTTCGATCCACCTTACGGTCCACTCATCCAACCCATACTACTTTAACTTGTCGACGATAATGCTGTGGCAAACCATATCAAAAGCCTTGCTAAAGTCAAGGTATACCATGTCAACGGCTCTTCCTTCATCCACAAATGCAGTAATCTCATCATAGAAGGAAATCAGGTTGGTCAGGCACGATTTGCCCTTGGTGAATCCATGTTGACTGTTCCTGATCACTCTATTTTCCTCCAAGAAAGCATAGGTGGTATATCTTGACTTTAGTAAGGCTTTTGAAACTGTCTCACACTGCATTCTCATAAAAAGCCTACGGAAATACAACCTAGATGGAGCTACCATAAGGTAGATACATTACTGGCTACAAGGAATTCTTTGAAAATGGATCTGGAGACAGACTGAATCACAATCTAAATGTGATTCAACAGTCTAACACTGCTGAAAAAAAGAAAGAAAGAAAGGATCATTCGAAGTTGTATAAGCAGTAGTATCATAGGCAAGGCATGAGAAATAATTCTGCTCTACTCCATGCTGATAAGGCCTCCCACTGGAATATTGTGACCAGTTCTGGGTACCATGTTTCAGGAAAGATGTGAACACACTGGAGAAAATTCAGAGAAGGGAAACAAAAATGATTAAAGTTCTAGAAAACATGATCTGTGAAGGGAAGATTTAAAAAACTGGTTTTGTTTTGTCTGGAGAAGAGAAGATGAGGTGTGGGATAACAACAGTTTTCAAATACATAGAAGGCTGTTACGAGAAGTGGGGGAAATATTCTGGTCTGAGGATAGGATAGGGTATTGCAGCAAAGGTGGTTTAACTGTATATTAGGAAAAATTTCCTAACTGTCAAGGTAGTTAAGCACTAGAATAAATTACACAGGGAGGTTGTGTAATCTCAATCATTGAAGATTTTTAAGAACAAATTAGAGAAACACCTTTCAGGAATGGTCTAGTTGATATTTAGTCCTGCCTCGAGTGCAGGAGACTGAACTAAGTGATCTCTTGAGGTCCTCTCCAGTCCTTCTATGGTCCTTCTCTCAGGAGCTTTGACCAGTCATACCTTGAGAGATCAGACAACCTTCCTCTAAGTAAAGTCTGATTTACTTATCTTAGTCGGAACAAAGCATAACATAAGGGAACATATTATATAGCCACTCCTCTCCATCACAACAAAAACTTCAATGCGATCAAAATTTGGCTTCATTATCCTCGGTCAAATTGACTATAAAAAACGTTTCTCTTCAAAAGGCTCTTTACACCATAAAAAGAGTGACACAATATTTGTTGATTTATTTAGGTGAAAATAATAAGATGCCTAACAAATGATTATTAACACCATAAGCCCCAGAAACATTAAAATAAGTGCTTCAGTAGTTACTTATCCATTTAGATATCTACAAAGACTTCCTTCCAGCCCATCAGCATTGTGGAAAACAAAACTTTAGCTCTCTCAGAAAGCCCCATCAAAGAGGAGATGACATTAGAATCATAGTATCATACAACCATAGAGTTAGAAGGGACCACAAATGTCATCTAGTCTAACCCTCTGGCAAGATGCAGAATTTGTGGTGTCAAAACCATCCAACATAAATAGCAACAGAGGGCATTTTTTCTTCATCTTTTCTATGGCAGCGTGTCAAGTGTTTGAAGATGACTATCACATCCACCTTTAATCTCTTCCTTTCCAAATTAAACATAATCATTTCCTTCAGCCTTTGCTCATCTGGCTTGCATTCCATGATTTGTCATTCACTTCTGGATCCTTCCCAGTTTCTCTACATCATTTCTATACAGTGGTAATCAAATCTGAAGACAATACTCCAGGTGAAGCCTAACTAGTGCTGATGTTAACACGTAACACATAAGAAAAAAAACTTGCTATCTTCATCTAATCAAACTCCCATTCCAAACTCCCAACTCCTGTAACACCTAAAACAAAGAAACAAATTAACTGACCAACAAATAAGCATACTCTAACTTTTGCTGGCCATGTCAGCAGTCTGGAAAGCCACACAATTGCTGTTCATGAGCAAGAACAGACCTAGGGTAAAGTTTGCACAATTAGTACAATGAAGTGGTCACATTTGATATTGGCATATCCCATTCCATCCCACAAACAGATGAAAGCTCTCATTCTCCATGAAGATTCTCTTTAACCCAAAATAATACAAGAGCCAGAAACTTTATGAACTAGGCTATGGATTCAGTTGTGATTTATTTAATGTTATGTGAAAGTCAATCAACACAGTGACAATGGCAGTTTTAATCAGATAGATAGATATTGCTTAACATAAAGTGCAGTTCATGCAGACTGAAAATATATGCTTAGAGAAAGTAATGGCTCATCTCTGGTTAAAATAATATAAGAAGACTTAAAGTCAACTTCATAACTTTCTTGTGAAAGCTAATGTTGCGCTAAGAAGTTTCTTCAGAGCCTCATGAACTTCCTTATTCTTCAGACTATATACAATGGGGTTTAACATTGGGGTCACTACTGTGTACAGCAGTGAGACAACCTTGTTGAGCTCCAGTGGATGGTCTGATGAAGGCACTACATACATTGCAATCAAAGTTCCATAGAATATGCTAACAATGATAAGGTGAGATGAGCAGGTGGAAAATGCCTTTTTCCTCCCCGTGGTAGAAGGGATCCTGAAGATGGCCCTGAGAATAGAAATGTAGGATGCCAGAATCAAGAGGAATGGGATCAGTGACACAGCTGAAGAAAAGAAGAAAACCATTATCTCAACCACGTCTGTATTGGAGCAGGAGAGTTTGATCAAGGATGTAACATCACAAAAGAAATGGTCAATCTCACTGGGGCCACTGAACTTTAAATTAGATAGCAAACATATTGTTATTGATGTCCCTAGGAAACCACTTGCCCAGGAACCAGCAGCTAACTGAGTGCAAATCTTGCCATTCATGAGCGTTATGTAATGCAGTGGCTTGCATATAGCTAAATATCGATCATACGACATGACTGTGAGAAGGAGACATTCAGCCACAGCCAGGGCACCAAAGACGTAAAACTGCATCATGCAGCCCATGAATGATACTACATTATCCTTGGTTACCATGCCAAAAAGCAACCTGGGGACAAGATTCGTTGCGTACCAGATTTCCAAAAAGGATAAATTTCCTAGAAAGAAATACATAGGGGTGTGAAGACTGAGATCAGTCAACACAGTAATTACAATGAGGAGATTTCCAATTATTGTCACAAGGTAAATAGCTAAAAAGACTCCAAAGAGGACAACTTGGAGTTTTTCAGTACTGGAGAATCCCACAAGTATGAATTCTGTGATAGCTGTTTGATTTTCTGCACACTTCTTTTCCAGGTGAACTTTCCCTAGAGAAAATAAAATGTTAGCATGTAATTAGGTCAGACAGAATTCCATTGTTATTATTTTATTATTTTGACAACTGTTATTTTTAAAGCATTTTTATTTTTATTAGTTGTGGGGAATTATGGGGGCAGGTCAGACAATAATTATGTAGATGCAGGGAGTCAAAGTATTAAAACTTTAAATCGCTAAAACACAAATTGTCAGTATCATAAGTCAACATATACAAAATAAGTAGCAATAAGTCATACTATAATAATTTTCAAGCAGCTTTTTTCCTACTTTGCCTATCTGTAAATTTTTATTATTATCAATGAAAATATATTTTCATTAGTTGACTGATATTTGCTAATAAAAGCATTTTATCTGTCCAAGTCTATTCATATTACAGAAGCCCTTGTTGGACCTAACCAACACCAAGGCCCCAATGTGTTAGCTGCTGCAGAAAGACATAGTGGTCAGACCCAAAGAAAACTTCTGGTAGGCCCAAAAGTTCATCCCTTTTGCCAACAGCAGTTGGTCCAATAAGAGATATTACCTCTCTCATTTTGTTTCTACAGCAGTGCAAGAGTGAGACCCTCTTCCCAAAAGCATATGGTCCAAATAAAGAAGACAGTTATATCATGGAGAAAGCATGCATTTTTCTCCATTTTTAAAGATTAGGAACTGAAGAACCACGAAGAGATTTACAAAGGCATTTAGGAATCTAAAGATGCAGGTGGATGCATTTTAGGATTTAAACTTTTAAACTGAAATCACTGGCAGTTAGGTGCTTTTCTCCATTGGGCATCTTAACTGAGGACACGTGGAAGTCTGTAAAAAAACCTGATTTTCTTTTTCCACGAACAAAATTGCTTTTCACAAATTGTTGATATTTTTTAATTTTTGGTGAAAAAAATTCTGCTTTTCATCAAAACGAGAGGATTGGTTCATTTTAATTCTTCAGAAAAAAATAAACTTCTAAATTTGGAGATTTTTCACAAGCCTTGTTTTTCATTTTTTAATTACTTCCATTTGCCCTATTTGTGGGGCAAAACTTTATGCCTGAGTTGCTTCTAATTGTACTGGGAAACCCATTTTCTTTACTTCCTTCACTTTGGGGTATGAGTTGATTAAACTAAATATTACTGTCCAAATTCTCCATTGCTTTGCACCATGTGGAATCATTTAGAGGTATTGAAGATGATTTGCAATGAACACTGGTGTAATTCAGCAAAGTAACATTCACATAACTTTCAATATTTACTTTGTAAAAGTTTTAAATTCTTCAAAAATCTCAAGGAAGCAATGCAAAATTAGACATAAAGGAATAGATCCTTAGGAGGATTTAAACTTGAATCCCTCCCTTTGAAAGCATCAGAATTTCCTGCTTGATTGACACGGCTGCATCAATCTGTTGAAAGCAGCAGCAGATTGATATGTGCCACTAGAAGAAATACAGACCAGCAGTGTAATTATGTGGGCTGAAGAAAGTGATGTGAAGCCTTGGAATTAGTAGAGCAAAATGGGAGAAATAAGCTCATAAGTAGATGTAGCTATACCATGGATTGATGCCAAGAATTCCTGCATCCATTCTATATGCAATCGATTATCTACAGTTTTATATAGCACTAAACTTCATTATATCTAGGCAGTGAAATTAGGGGAATTTCTAATGACAACTAAAATAAATAAAATGTATGAAATTAAGACCAGCACTGAAGCACACGTAGCTAGGTTGCAAATACAAGAAGGGGGCAATAATTAACAGCAAACATTAAAGTCAATGGGATTCTTTTGCATTCTAACCATGCATTCTAGCTGAGATTTTTCTAAAGAAAATAGGCACTAATACTCCACTGAAATGCCCTTGGAAATACCAGCATTCAAGAAAAATAGAGTCAGGACGACAGGTCAACATTTTCAAAGTTTACTAAAGGGTGTAGAAATATAATTCCCATCAAAATTCATGGAAGTAGTATGTCTAAACACCCTTTTGGACTTTAATAATCTCAGTAATGGGGCATAACTGGGTGCCTAAACACACCGTGAGGAAAATAAATGAGAATTATGATTGACACCAGATGAGGATCTTTAACCAGAATTCCCATGGTCTCTAAGTGCCTACTGGAATTTTCAAAAATGTGTGGATAGCTAATTCCATTGAAATTAATGAGTTGAGGTGCATAAGTGCTTTTGAAAAGCACAATAGAGGCATACGCGTCTTTACAAATCTGACTACTTGCATTTTATATAATTAGATTTCACAGATCTCAGTTTGGCGGAATTATAATTCTGCTCTGCTCTCCAAAATGCTATATTTCCTATCCTAGTAGTGAGGATACTTACCTTTCATTCTCCTTAATAAAATCCTCTCCTTGTTTGAGGACCTTCATTGGTTACCCTATGGCATCTGCTGTCTTCCTTTTCTTGCATACTCCCATACCTGACTTAGTGATGTGACAAACATCTTCTCTTCTTGAAAAAATGTGCTAGGAATGATCTCAAACATCCTGTTACATATCTTATAAAGGACCATATGCCTTCTCTTGTGCTAAACTCATTGGGATTAATTATATTGATGACATTTTAGAATTTATTTCATAGATTAAGAAGTTAAAATGCTAATTTCAAAGGGAATATTTGTCATTTGGCTTTCTGGGATGTCTCACAAAGATTTTTTTCTGATAACTTCTGGCTGATTCTTTGATTCTTTCTGTCTATCTCATAATTAATTGTAATCAGTTAAGGTGGTGGTGTATGCTTGGTTAGAGAATTAATTTACAATATCTTAGAATTGGTTAAAGAATCATCTTGAAATATTTTAAAGAAAATGATTGGTTAAGATGCACTGTAAAACCTGAGGCTATGCAGAAAGTGGGTAGGGAAGGAAATCACCCGGTTGAAGGACTGGAATTAATGCTTGTTAGATTACCCCCGATAAACCCATTGTATTGCCTGCTACTGGGCTCTGGATTTATACTTCTGTCAGAGAACAAAGAACTGAGAGAAGGGAACTCTAACAATGTACTTCATTATCTTTGTTTTAAATCTGCTTCTCATTAATGTCATTGCCTGATCCCTGATTCTTGTGTTATGTGACAGATTAAATAACTATTCCATATGACTTTCTGCACTCCATTCATGATTTTATAGACCTATATTATATATCCCATTAGTCATCTCTTTTCTAAGCAGTTTCAGACCTTTTAAACTGCCCTCATATTGAACGTGTTCCATAACTCTAATCATTTTTGTTGTTCTTCCCTAGTTTTTTTTTCCCCTAATTCTATCTTTTTCCTTTTTAAGATATGGTGACCAGAAAAACTGTGGGAATACCATGGATTTATATAGCGGCATAATGATATTCACAGTCTTTTTACCTATCCTGTTCCTAATGGTTCCTACCTTTCTGTTAGCTATTTTGACTGTCGTTGAACATTGAACTAATATACAACCCCCATCATTTTGTATGTATAGTTGAGACAATGTTTTGCTATGAGTATTAGTTGCATTTATCAACATTGAATGTCATCTGTCATTTTGTTTCTGTTACCCAGTTTAATGAGATCCCTTTAAAACATAAAAAAACACTTAGGTTCCTAACTCCTATTAAGGTCAGCTGGGGCTATAAAGGCTTAGAAATGGTTTGGAGAGGGAGAGACCCAGTTAGAGAGAGACCAGATGAGCTAGGTCTCCCAGCAACAAGGGGAGCTGTGGAAAGTCTAGGAAGAAAACTGGTTCCTGGGAAAATGTGGAAAGACTACACTTGCCATGTCATGAGAAGGTCCTCCAGGCAGGGCCACTCTATGTCTTATGATGCCAGCATTTTGATCAGCCCCTGGCAAGAGGATCATGGCACAGGAGAGACTCTTTTGGGTGGAAGTCTCTCTTCAGAGGTACTGGAATGTCATAAACTAGGGAATTATTCCCTCCAGGACAGGTTTTAAGGCACTGGTGAAGTCACATTTTGAATATTGTGTCCAGTTATGGGCCCCCTACTACAGGAAGGATGAGGCCAAATTGGAGACAGTCCAGTGGACGACGACAAAAATTGTTAGAGGCTGGACCACATGACTTATTAGAAGAGGCTGAGGGAACTAAGATTGTTTAGCCTGCAGGAGAGAAGAATGAGGGGAGACTTGATAGGATATTTCAATTACCTGAAAGGGGGCTCAAGGGAGTATGGAACTAGACTGTTCTCAGTGGTAGTAAATGACATACCTAGGAGCAATTGTCTCAAGCTGTAGTGGGGGAGGTCTAGCTTGGATATTAGGAAAACCTTTTCCCCTTAGGAGGAGGATGAATCATTGGAATGGGTTACCTAGTGAGGGGTTGAATCTCCATCCTTATAGGTTTTAAGTCCTGGCTTGACAAAGATGTGGCTTGGATAATTTAGTTACGGTTGGTCTTGCTTTGAGCAGGGGGTTGAACTAGATCGGGGTAGGCAACCCCTGGCACATGTGCCGACAGTGGGACACAAGCCCATTCAGAGCAGCATGCAGCATCCTCTGTGGCACCACAGAAATTGCCACTCCTGCCACAGAAAGCCACCCTACGCGGCTTCTTTTGGATGCAGCTGTAGCACAGATGGTTCCTGTCATACCCATGCCCCATGTGCCATAGAAAGAAGCTGCCCAGAATGGCTCCTCATGCAATGTGCTGTCACCAAAAGGAGCCTTTCGGGGAAGCTTCTTGCTACAGCATACCTGGGGACCACCAAGAGGAGCTGCTTTTTTCCATGACATGCCTGGGCACCTCCATCCCCAGGCATGCCACCAAGAGGAGTCACTCTGGGCGGCTTCTTTCCATGACATGCCTGGAAAACACCTTCTCCCCCCTCCCTCCCCCCCAAGCAGTGGCGTAGCAAGGGTTTCCAGTGTCCAGGGGCCAAGCTGACATTTGTGCCCGATGGGGGGGGGGATTTGGGGCACTGGGGACGGCACCCCCTGCAGCCTGTCACCCAGGGGACATGATCCCTGCTGCCCCCCCTCACTATACTACTACCCCCAAACGGTGACCACTGCCAAATTTTCAGGCTGCCGCCACATATTTTTTTCAGCAGAGGGGACCATCAGCACCAGCTGAGGGTCAGGGGGAAGGGCTGACACAGGGGATCAGCAAAGATTGCTGACCCCTGAACTAGATGATCAACAGAGGTCCCTTTCAGCCCTAATATTCTATAATTCTATGGTTCTATTCACTGACACAATGTGGTTGCCCTGGGCCTGAAGAGAGCCTGGAACAGTAATTGGCAGGCGGGAAAAAAAAACTGGTAGTAGTAGCTGGGCAGAGAGGCTTCAATGAGAGTCAGTTTCTGAGACTAGTTGGAAACCTGCAAACATTTATTTGCTTAAATAGACACTGGACTGGAGAAGGAACCCCAGGTATTATCTAGGAAGATTCTTGATTCTCAGTTGCACTCCCTTGCCAGGTACTCAAACAAGACTGGCTTTTGCTCACTTTGAACTGTAACTTTAACTGGCTATTGCTCACTTTGAACTGTAACAGTAGCTGAGGGGATCTCATAGAATCATAGGCTATGTCTACACTAGAAAATCAAGTAGACTTAAGTAAGCTTAAGTCGACTTAAACAAAGCCTCATCCACACCTGGTTTTCATTAAGTTGACTTAAGCAGTTCCGTAAGTAACCTTAATAACTACCACTTTTAGGTCGACTTAATCCCAAAGTCGATTTGTTAAGTCTTCAAAGCGTCTGAGGAAGTGGGATTTTCTCCCACAAAAGCTCATGTGATAAATAAATACGTTAGTCTTTAAAAGTGCCACAGGACTCTGTAGACCTGATAGTAGAAGTTTATGCTCAAGATTGTTCAGCTGTCAGATGTTTGTACAGCCAGTCTCTGGCTGAGACCAGGCAGGGCCCAGATCTTGCTTGAAGTTGTTTCAAGATGGAGTTTCCCAAGCAAAAAGCCCCAAATCATTTGACTTGGAGGGGGTTGGAGGGGTGCATCGTGGGAAGTATGGCAGCAGAGGAGGTCTCCCTTCCCCCACCCACACCTTCAAAAGAGGAAGTGAGCTCAGACCCTTCCCATTGTGCCTGGCAACTTGGAGCCTGAGCAGGTCATGGATCAGCCTCTTCTCCTGCGCTTTGCCAGACAGCTGCATGACACCTGCCAGGTAGTTTTAAGGTTCTTTGGCTGTGGAACAAGCCTGTCTGGTAACCCACCAGCGTGGAGGAAAATGACAGCCTTCCCCCCCCCCCACTTGCTGCCCCAGCAAGCTGCCACGCTCACAGCACTGCACTCTGTGCCTCATCGCTTCTGGGAATGTGAGGCCAGAAGTGACTGGTGGGAGCAGATCGTCCTCACCACCTGGGATGACGACCTGTGGCTGCAGAGCTTTAAGATGAGCAAGCAGACCTTCTTCGAGCTTGTCTGTGAGCTCACCCCAGTTCTGCAGCTCATGGACACCCGGCTTCAACTCTCTTGCCCGTAGACAAGCGAGTGGCCAACACTGTGTGGAAGCTGCCAACCCCAGACTCTGACCTCCCCATGTCCCAGCAATTGGGCATTAAGAAGGCCACCATGAGGACCACCCTCATGGTGGTCTGCAGGGCAATGAACCAGGTCCTGGTAGCCCGCCTCATCACTCTGGGCAACCTGTATGAACTCCTTAAAGGACTCGCCTGAATTGGCTTCCCCAACTGTGGGGGCATTGTGGACGCCACTTACATCCCCAACCAAGCCCCAGAACACCTCACTAGGGACTATGTCCATCACCAGGGGTACTACTCCGTGGTCCTGCAGGACCTCATGGACCATCACGGAATCTTCCAGAACATATATGTAGGCTGGCCAGGGAAGGCACATGATGCATGGATCCTGCACAACTCTGCCCCATACAGGTGCATGCAGGTGAACATCTTCTTCCCCGACCACACCATCACCATCGGGGATGTGCAGATGCCAGTCCTGATCCTCAGGGATGCTGCCTACCCCTTGCTCATGAAGCCATATACGGGCCACATGGATGCCAGCTGGAACTTTTTCAATTGGAGGCTCAACGGGTGCTGGAGCATCATTGAGTGTGCCTTCGGCCATCTCAAGGCCCACTGGAGGGCCCTCCTGACTTGCCTGAAGCTCGGCGAGAGCAACCTCCCGGTAGTCGTTGGCACATGCTGTTGCCTGCACAACCTCTGAGAGCTACCCCCGCATCTGGGAGGCTGAGTGGCTCGCTGTGCAGTACGAGCATCCCGACGACACCCTGCCTCAGACTCAGCAGGGCCAGCAGCAAGCACAGCTCATCCGGGATGTGCTGAGGGCCCACTTGGACAGCGAGGAGCACTGAGGGGTGGGTCTGCTACCAGGCCCCATCACCTTCACTGCCTACCCATGCCTGCCCCCCCCAATGCACCCTTCTCCCCCCTGTCCCCACACCAATAAAAACCACGACACACTGTATAACAGTATTCAGGGTGTTTATTCAGAGGGGGAAATGGAGGTTGGGAGCTGCGCGGATTGGGAGGTTTGGAGGGATTGAAGAGGGTCAGAGGGAGGGAGGGGGGTCTGGGTGGTTGGGGAAGTGAAGAGAGTCAAGGGGAGTGAAGAGGGTTGGTGGAGTGAGGGGGGTTGGGGGAGTAAAGAGGGTTTGGGGGGGCGGGAGGGGTTCGGGGCAAGTTAAGAGGGTCAGGGGAGGGGCCGGTGCTAGTGGCCTCTGGAAGGCAGGTCCCGGGCTTGCAGATGTCTGCCCTGGGTCCTGGCCCGCTTGCGAGGAGGGCTGCCTCTGGGGTGCAGGGCGGGGCCACAAGAGAACATGTGCTCCTCTAGATGCTCTAGGGACTGGGTCTGCCATTCCATGAGGTTGAGCATGCACTCAAGCAGCCTCTGCTCACCCCTTCACAGCCCCTACTTGACCTTCCACTGGGCATCCTCCTCCTCCTCCTGCTGGGCACTGGCCTCCCTCTGCTCCAGCACCACAGTCTCGTCCCCCGACCCCTCCTCTTGGTCGTCATCGAGGGAGGGGGACTTGGCAGCATCGATGGTGTGGGCTGGCAGGCTGCCACTCTCTTGGCCCAGACAGGTATCCAGCTGCTGGTAATAGCAGCAGCTGATGGGGTCTGCCCTTGTCAGGAGTGTCTCCTCCTGGGCCTTTTGGTAGCCCTGGCGGAGGTCTTTGATCTTGGCCTGGACCTGCTGGGTGTCCAGGCTGTGGCCCTTGGCAGCCAGGGCCTGGGAGATGGAGTTGTACACCATCCGATTTCAATGGCTGCCTCGCAATTGAGAGCTGACTGCCTCGTCCCCCCAAATGGCCAGCAGGTCCAGGATTTCCTGGTGGCTCCAGGATGGGACCCACCTGCGGTGCTTGCTCTGCTCTGCCATGCTCCCAAGCAGCAGGTCTGGCCAGCTCTTGGGAGCAGGGTGGTCAGGAGAGAGTCCTGCACTGTGGTTGGCCGGGGCAGGCTCTTCCTGTGCCAGGAACTCTGGGAGGGAGGTCAGGGAGGAAGGTC
This sequence comes from Pelusios castaneus, assembly GCA_007922175.1. Lineage (NCBI taxonomy): Eukaryota > Metazoa > Chordata > Testudines > Pelomedusidae > Pelusios > Pelusios castaneus. The sequence continues at coordinate 380,620 of ML685973.1, forward strand.
TGGAGGCCATGGAGGTCGACTTAGGGCTACTCTGCATCTCCGCTGGCTTAGGTCAATTTAATAAGGTCAACTTAAGTGTTAGGTCGACCTAAAAGGAGGTTTTATTAAGTCAACTTAACTTTTCCTTAAGTCAACTTAAGGAACTACTTAAGTTGACTTAAGGAAAGCCCAGTGTGGATGCGGAGTAGTTTGAGTCAACTTAAGCCTCCTTAAGTCGACTTAATTTGTAAGTGTAGACGCACCCACTCAGTCTGTCGTCCTGCACAATGCAGGCTACAGCACTTTACCCACCCACCCATGAATTAGACCCTTGACCTATGACTGAGTTATTGAAATCCTCAAATCATGATCTAAAGACATCAAAGTACAGAGAATCCACCAGCAAGTGACTCATGCCCCATGTTTCAGAGGAACGTGAAACCCCCCGAAGGCCTCTGCCAATTGGTTATGGGGAAAATTCCTTCCCAACCTTAAATATGGCAGTCACTCAAACCTTGAGCATGTGGGCATGACTCTCCAGTCAAACACGCAGAAAGAATTCTCTGTAGTAACTCAGAACCTACCCCATCTAACATGCCATCACAGGCCATTGAACATATTCACCCCTACTAGTCAAAGAAAAGTCAAAACAATGAGAGTTCTGTGGCACCGTAAAGACTGACACATTTCTTCGGCATAAGTTTTCGTGGGCTCCAAGCCATTTTGTCCAGTGCATGTTTGCATGCATCTGATTAAGTGGGTTGCAGCCCATGAAAGCTTATGCCTGAAGATATTTGTTAGTCTTCAGGTCTCTTGTTGGTTTTGCTGGATACAAACTAACACAGATACCCCTCTGAAAGCTATATCAATTGCCAGATTAAGCTATCCCATCTTCTTTCCTGTCACACCTGGGAAAACACCCTTTCACTTAGCTCAATGTCTGAGTTGTTACTGGGACCCACCAGGACTGGTGCCTACAAAGGCTGCTGAAAGGCCTACATTGCTTATCTCCAAAACATGCATATTGAACATGTTCCTGGCCCTGTAAAGGTTTGCGTTATAGAGTAATCCCAGAAATTACACAAAGATTGGATTCTTTTAAAAAGATCAGCTCTAGTTCAAATTATTTTGGGGACATTCCCAAAATGTGACAGGAGGTCAGAATATATGGTTTCAATGATCCCTTCTGCCTTAACATCTAAGAGCTGAGTCACTGAAAATCCAGAGCAGAAGATGTCACTTAGAAACACTCACAAAGTAATGTTTTTTGTTGTTTGGTTTTGTTTGTTTGTTTTGACATTCTAATTATTTGTAACATTTGGGAGATGTCTGGGAATCTTGAATAGACAGGGCCAAATGCACCCCGAGGACAAAAATCAGTGAGTTAAATGGAGAAATGCCATGAAAAGGGCAAAATTTCATTGTTCTTGGGTCCCAGACTTTTGTTTCCTGACTAGCTGCTCCCTGGTGTTCAGATCAGGCCTCAGCACGATGATGTAGCACTTGGGGGCAAAGATGCAGCCCAGCGCTGGATGCCAAGATGGAGAAGATCTCCACAGCCACCATGTATTTCCCCTTGGTGCTCAGGTAAGTGGGGATGAAGGACACCCATACGCTGCAGAACACCAGCATGCTGAAGGTGATGATTTTGGCCTCATTGAAAGTATCGGGCAACTTTCGGGCTAGAAATGCAACCATGAAGCTGACAAAGGCCAGAAACCCTGTGTCGCCCAGGGCACAGTAGAAGCCCATGTTTGAGCCCTCATTGCATTGCACTAAGATCTGTCCAGTTTCTGATTTCATGTCCAAGTCAGGAAATGGAGGAGCAGTTCCCAACCAGACAGTGCAGATCCCAACTTGGACAAGGGAACAGGAGAAGATGAAGGAGCTGGCCAGTCTTTTTCCCATCCACTTCCTCATCCTGGCTCCTGGCTTGGTGGCCTTGAAAGGCAGAACCACAGTGTTGGTTTTTGCCAGCACAGAAGAAATGGAGTCAAATTCCAAAGGGGTAGCCGTGTTAGTCAAGAAATGGAGACAGAGAAGATGACACCAAAAGCTGTTTGTCGGAGAAGGCAGGTCACCTGCCCAGGCTGGCCAATGAATATCAAGGTGCACAGAAAACAGAGCAGGAGCGAGGTGAGAAGAACATAGGTGAGATCCCGGTTATTGGCCCTCACAATGGGAGTACCCCGGTGTTTAATGAACATTCCTGGCACCCAGACTGTGAAAAGAGAAAATAGAAGGGCAAAAGAAGCCAAAACAAATCCCAAAGGTTCTTCATAGGAAAGGAAGTTCATGATCTTGGGAATGCATTTATCTTGGTCCCTGTTTGGATACTGATCTTCTGGGCATCTGTCACAATGATCCGCATCTAAAAGAAAGAAAGAAAGAAAGAAAGAAAGAAAGAAAGAAAGAGGTTTTCTTATCTCAAGCACATCACAATGTTTCCTTCACACAAACCAGTTTTACCTGTGTCCAATCAAATTAACTGAGCCATTCCCAAGATCAGGGCTGTCCCTTGGTGGGATTGGGGCCCAGGGCCAATTGGCCTGGGGGTGCCCCCTAACCTCTGAGCTGGCGGGGCAGGGCAGGGTAGACCACCTTGCCCTCGGGGAGTCCGGCCACCCCTCTGGGGACCCAAGGCCACCAGCAGGTGCCAGCTCTGGACCTGGCCTGGGAGTCGAGGTCGACACTGTGAGCTGGAGCTGGTCCCGGGCCCGGTGGCAGGTGGCAGTGTGGGGGCTGGGTGGGCTAGCCTGGCTAGCCCAGAGCTGGATTCCTGCCCCATCCGTGGGCCAATTGTTCCGCCGTGGGGGTGGGGTGGGCTGGCCCAGAGGCCAGGCTCTGCCCTGCTGCCTTTTCTCTTACTTGCGGGGGGCATGCAGCATTGGGGGGTTAGCAGTGCAGGCCCTGTGCTCCCCCACTAATAGCGGGGTAATGCGGGGCCCCCAAAACAATGGGGCTTAGGGCGATCTCCCCGCTTGCCCCCACGCCCCGTCAAAGGATGGCCCTGCCCAAGATATTAGTTGATAAAGTGGAAATAACATCAGAGAAAGGGAAGGAAATTTAGGGGCTCAGACACTGCAATGATTATTGTGTTAGATAGATAGATAACCTAGCTCCACCTAAACCAGGGGTCTCAAACACACGGGGATGTGGCCCATGGAGTTACCTCCTGCAGCCTGCAACAAGACCTGGAATTCAGAGGTTCCCAACCCCTGGCCGGCTTTTCAAGTGCCTCGCGCCCCCGCTGGCTAGGAACCGGCAGCCGGGCTGCGGCCGCCTGCCTCCCATCTGGGGTCCTGCCGCCAGCGCCAACTGAGCTGAGCTCAGTCCCCACACACACACACACTCTCTCTCTCTCTCTCTCCCCAATTCTCCTTAATATGTCCATACTCATATGTCCAAGGATTGCATTTTGCTCTCCTCCCCACTATATTGCCAGGGGAGATCCTCTTCTGTTAGTTTTCCACCAGGTCCCCTAATTTCCTTTCTGAGTCACTGGTTTCCAAAATATAGCCTTCACCTTGTAAGTGTGACCTACATTATTTATTTCAAGATCCACACCTTTGCATGTCAAAGTGAGATCCAGATATCTCTATAGAGACATTATTTACTAATCCACTGTTCTTGTCACCTGCATACTTTATCAGCAATGAGTTTGATATTTTCTTCCAGTTCACTGATAAAGATATTACACCATTGAACCCCTTTAGAAATGACTGAATTTGATGCTGATTCTCCATTTGCAATTATTTTTTTGAGATTTGCCAATTAGGCAGTTTTTAAGCCATTTTGTATGAGCTATACTGATGTGTAATGCATTTTTAAATCATAATGTAGGGCAGTATTTAGTTGAATATCCTACTTATGTACAGGTATCTTATGCCGATTTTTAAATTCATAACTCTGCTCGACACCAAAAATTATGGACTCAGAAGAGACACTGCTTTTGTCTTATTACAGCAATTTGCAGCCCCCTAATTCTCCTTTGTTCTGTGAATGCAGACGTGTTAGTTGCCCACTGCATTCTGAATGTTTTTTGGTGACATGTTAACTCCCACTGCTTGACCATGTGTATTTAGCTCTGACTCTGATTACCTTCCCCAGACTGAAGAAAAGCTCTGTGGAGTGCAAAAGCTCATGTCTCTTATCATTAGAAGTAGGTCCAATAAAGGATGTTGCCACACCCATGTGTTTCTCTTATATTATATTAACACATGGTTATCTTTGTCAACGAAAGTTTTAAACTTATCAAAAATTATATCAGGCTTGTCTGACAAAACCTAGTTTCTATAAAACCACTTTGATTGGCACCATTTATACTGCCATAATTTTACCCTTTATTGGTTGCATCACATACCAGACTTTTGGCCAGCACCAGTGTCAGGCTAACAATCTTTTAAATATCGGTTCCTTTGCTTTGTTTCTCTGGGTCTTCTGCTGTATAATAAAATAAAACTCAGTAGCTCAAAAACACCTTGTCCAGTTCTTTTAAAACTACTAGGTACAAATGACCAAATTCTGCAGAGTTAAAGAATATTTAACTTCAAGGGTCTGTTTAAAAATCCTGCTTTGTTTTTGCACTGTATAGAGAAAATCTACTCCCAATTACACCATTTAGATCTGTAACATGGCACCACATATTCCTTAATACTCAGTACATGGGATCTCCCCCATTTTGCCTCATTAACCAATAAAGAAATACTCACATGAAGTACTTAATGTACCAAGGATGGGGAGGTTGCAGGAAGGTCTCCAGGTTGAACATAGAAATAACCTGAGATAGGATCCCACCAATAATGTAGTCTCCTTGCCTATAATAGTCTGGGTGAGTCGAGAAGGGTCTTTTCGTGAAACACATCGACATTTGGATCTTGCCAATGACGCAAGGCAGCAACAGCAGCAGCAAGAGGCAAATAATCATTTTGACTCTCACAGAAGGTGTATGTCAAGTTGCAGCTAGAACGCTGTGTTGTCAGTTACATTGTTAGTAGCCTCATCAGAAGCAAAACACAGGCTATGAGCACCATCTTTGGCTAAATGTGCAGACTACAGATTCCAGCCTGGGCTTCAAATCTAAGGGGAAACCATAAAGCATCAACATGGAGCTCTAACAGTGACAGGGTCCTGCCTGGCCCTAGAACAGCCTTGAATGAAGCATGGCCCAGGGGTGTATTTATAGTGGACTTCAGAGATGGGTGAAAGACATTTCAAGTTCTTGCATGAGACTCTGGTGTTTGTGTTATTGATTTTCCATGTGGCCTCCAGACTCCACGGGGCCTTGACAAGATGGGGAATCAATCATAGCAATTTTGCAAATTACCGAGTGGATAATCACCTTCCCCCAGGTCTGTGTCTATCAGCACACAGTGGCTCAGCTGGAGAAAACAAGCTGGAGAGATCTCAGTGACCCTGCTGTCTATCCCTCAGAGGAAACAGATGAGACCAGGCTGACCCGTAATAAGGAAATCCTCCGAGGAGAGCTGGGGCCTGTTGATTCCTTTTTACAGGAGCACTTTGTGTCAGTTCAGAAAGGTCAGAACAGTGCTTTGACCACCACGGCCTCCCATATATCGTTGTGCTGTGCCTCAGAATTTCCCAACCAAAACAGGGAGAAAGCCCACAGCCCCCTTTTCCAACAGCTCTGGCCTCGCCACTTTCCAAACAAGGAATTTCCATCAAATTGAAGGACCATGATGTCAGAAGGATAGGCTGGTCTGATCCTTCCTAGTGGGGAGTGCAGGACAACACAAACATGCTTAGCCTCTCTGTTACAGAATCAGACATGGAACTTTCAAACAGATGCTATCCCATCAAAATCGGTCCCAAATTTAGGTGTTTTCTTAAAATGAAATTTGCCCCCAACAAAACCAGCTCCAGATGTTTTGTTTTTCAGTTTTGTGGTTGGAAGGACACATTTACAGATACTTAGGTCCCTAAAGGAGCAGAGCTATACCTAGTGAGATTTCCAAAAGCACCCAAGTAAAATTAATGGCACCTACCATGTTTTAATAGTTTGGAAAATCCCACAAAGTACTTCATACCTTGAAAAATCGGCTTCTCTGCACCTTTGGGCATGGAAACACCTCTGTGAACCTGGTTTACACTTTATTTCTTAAGGAATCATCTCCCGTGGCACTGCCTGCAACCTGAACATTGATGCAACCTCTAATGGGTCAGAACCTGAAAGTGAAACTAACCATGAACAAAGGAAAAAAAGTTTAAGCTATAAATATGAAATCTTGTGGTTGTTTCCATTTTGCAGAGTTCAAAGGTAGAAAAAAAATCACACAATAGTTTTGTAAAACAGATGAATGTTTCTTTGTTTTTGTCCTTTAAGTTGTGGATTTTCAATTCCTTGATCCCTTTTCCCCGCTTTTCCCCCTTTTCTTTTCCTTTTTCTGCTGAGTGCTGGAAAATGAATGATGCACAGACTGTTTTCAAAGTCACTGGAGTAGGAGGACTGGAATCTTCACTACTTATGCACGTTAACCTGACAAAGTCTGTCAGACTCTCATTCTTTCCCCCTCTGTATTTATCAAAAATGGGACAGCTTCAAAAGCAGAGACTCTGGAACACCCCTTCCCACCCCATTAGAATACCTTACAGGCCAGAGATGAGTGCGCTCCCTTGAGAAGTAGAAGGTTCAAATCCTTTCTCTCTTTCAGATCTATAGGCTAAAAGTTACAAAGGAATCTCTCCCCAACTGCTTTGTTTTTTGTTTGGGTCCTGGATCTGGGCGGTGAACTCTGAGCATAAAGGCTATGTCTACACTAGAAAAGTTAAGTTGACTTTTATTAAGTCGACTTTAATAAGGTCTACTCTAAGTCGACTTAAAATCGACCTTATTAAAGTCGACTTAACAAGTGGCAACACTTTAAGTTGAATTAGTCCACTTTGTCGACCTAACTGCCCTTAGGTCGACTTAACAAAGTGGACTTATACGTCCACACTGTGCTTAGGTCGACTTAAGGAAGGGTTAGGTCGACCTAAGGAGTGGTAGCTATTAAGTCGACTTAAGGAATTTCTTAAATCGACTTAATGAAAGCCTACTGGGGATGTGGCTTAATTTAAGTCGACTTAAGCCTCCTTAAGTCGACTTAAATTGCCAGTGTAGACATAGCTAAAGACAGGAATATCTCTCCTCCACCACTTTGTGCCCCTCTAAGTTGACTTACAATTTGAGTGTGGACATGCTAAATTGACTTAAATTAACAAGTGTAGACATAGTCCTAGGGAATATCTATTGCACAAATCTGGGTGTCAAGCAAATGTAAGTGTATGCAATGTTCAGCATCAGTTGAATGGCCTTTTTGTGAATAACAGCGGGGTCTGATTCTGGGATTTAGGTACCTGAAGTGGTGGTTAGGTGCCTAAATCCCATTGTGTATCTAGTCCCTGGTGCATAGTGGGATTTTCAAAAGCAGCTAGGTGACTAAAATACATTCCAGTCAGTTTGTTTTTGGTGACAACCCCCTCCTGTGCTTGTAGTAAGTACCTAAATTGAAGCACTATAGTGGCACAGTAGCGACTTAAGTATTGAATATTTAGAGATGTGCTCATTCTCCATTTAATTTGACCTTCAGTCAACTATGAAACCTAATGGTTAGAGGTTAAATTCCAGCATTACCATTTTTGCATATCCAGCTCATCATTTTTGAGGTGCAGCTCGTTTCATTGAGTGTTTACTCTGAAACCTAATGAGCACAGGTTAGATCTATTTGCTGGTCATTTTTGCATATGGAAAGAAAATGAATTGGAAAAGGGAAGGGGGAAGGGAAGAGAAAAGAAGAGAAATGGGGAAGGAGAAGGTAGAATGATGGAGAGAAATCCTCCTAATCTGGGCCAAGACACTACCTTTGAGACCCTCCTTTATAGACTAATACAAACAAGCCATGCATTGCCCCTCTGATGTGTGCAGTTGCCACCTTCTGATGTTGTAAGATACCACCCTTTACCTTGTACCAGATGATTTGACCAAAACATTTCTATACTGTCCATCATATTATCATTCTGAGGGGTCAGTGAGCCCTCACTTTCTTTGGGTATTGGGATATTCCAGTACCTTTCTGGAATGTGATTGCATGAGTGCCCTGTAACTAGAGCTTCTTTGGAATGTGTGTGTAACATTATCTCTAGTCTCAGCAGTTACTGTTACAGTTACTGTCAGCTCACAGGCTGACCGCCTAATTTTGCTTTCTTACGGCAGGGCTTGACTGCTATTTTAGCTCAAGGCTAAGATCTGGCCTGTTATATTAGGCCTCATGTCTCAGGGTCTCACTTTCTATTACATCCGTTTTACCCCGACTGCATTGCTAAACTATTACAAGATATATATTTTTTATGTTTTATAAACTCAGGTTGAGTTCATATTATTCCATTTCAGTCAAGCACATAACACTCATTCTATTTTATACCAACTGCAACTTCTTATAGGACTCCTCCAACCCCTTAACAGTTAATGATTAAAACCTAGAGCTGATTCTACTATTAATACATCTATTTTGGTTCTTCTACTTCACATTACAGCTCTAGAACATCTATTATTATTTCTATAAACAAGATTACATTTTACTCCAAGCTATAAACTCTCCCAGATCAGATAATGGTCAACAGCTTGATCTCATCCATGAAAAAACAGCAGTTTATTTCTATAAATGAGGAAAGCTATAAAGCAAAGACATGATCACTTGCACAAAGAAAGTAGATTAGGATTTGAGGTAGGATGCATATATCTAACTCCCATACTAATTAAAAAGGGGAAAGTTTGTTACCCAAGGTTCTGCCAACCCAAGGATCTTGGAAATTTTAGTGTGTGAGAGGTGGAGACTGGACAAACATAAGATGGAGACACAGCTGTCCAGCCTATAGATGGACTGGTAGAAACAGTGCAAAATGAGAGTGCTCTCACTTAAAAGGTACAATTTACTTAATCTCAAGCACAAAAGTACACAACAGGTTAGTAAAACACCTCCAACTCTCAATAATTACCAAAGTTTCAGGCGGCTTTTGAATGATAAAGCAGGGGCTTTCTGCTTAGTCAGTCTTCCAGATGACATTGGGGGACCCCAAAATCATATCCAAGAAGAGATCCCAAAGAGTCCACATTTATTCCCCCACATTTATTCTTAGACAATAACACATCATGAGAGACACTTGTTGGGGAGCAGTTTCAAAAGTTAGTCAAGAGGATGCCTCAGAGTGCTAATTAACTACGTGTGTTCTTGCAGAATCTTCATATCTTAAGGTCCAAACAAACATCTCCTAGAGGGCATGCATAAAAAAGCTGCTTGTTTTTCTCCTAAAGGACAGACTCAGCATGTCTATCAGATACTTCATTGGGGGTGAGGGGAGAGTTGAGTCAGATAAGGTTGAGAAAAGGCTCCCCTCCCCTCCTAGCTTAGTCATGGAGCTCCACAAGTCTGCAGAAAGGCCTAGTGATTTTGGCAGCTGTTAGCAACAAGTATGATAATTATTATTATTACACTCTCAAGTGATCTCTGGCCTTTTACTATTCTACCAAAATCTCCCTGCATAAGTTGCCCTTTGAAATCCTCTGCATCAGCACTTTCCACCAGTTTTGTACTAAATCCATCACTTCAGAAATATTGTGATCTTTCTGACTAATTTAATAAATTCAGCTTGTTTGGAAATGATTTCACATCCTACTGAATGCTTTCCCCCAAACTTCCTTCACCTCTTTGTTTCTGAGAGTGTAAATGAAAGGGTTTAATAGCGGTGTGACAATAGTGCTAAATATGTTGATTGTTTTATTCAAATCCAATGAGCTCTGAGCAGAAGGCTTAACATACAGAAAAGTGATGGTTCCATACCAGATTGTCACAACAGTGAGATGAGCAGAGCAAGTGGAAAAGGCCCTTTGCCGGCCTTGGGCTGATCGGATTCTCAAGATGGTGGAGATGATGTAAACGTAGGATACCAGAGTTATCGCACATGAGATCACAACAACATTAATTGAGATGATGAAAGTTGCCAGCTCAGTGAGGTGTGTGTCAGTGCAGGAGAGTGCTATCCAGGAATCTATGTCACAAAGAAAATGATTAATGACGTTAGGGCCACAGAAAGACAGTCTGGATATTATTGATGCCAGCACCGAGATAGCCAGGAAACCACACAACCAAGAGGCAAGGGCCAGCCAAGCAGTGATGGTGCCATTCATGAGGGATCTATAACGTAATGGGTGACATATGGCCAGATAGCGGTCATAGGCCATGACGGCCAGGAGGAAACATTCTGTAGAACCCATGGAGAGGGAAAAGAACAATTGCAAGAGGCAGCCAGTGAAAGAGATGGTTTGGCTTGTTCCTAGAATGACACCAATAGCCTTGGGGACACATGCAGTGGTGAACCCGATCTCCAGGAAGGAGAGATTGCCCAGGAGAAAGTACATGGGGGAGTGTAGCCGTGGATGGGTCCACACTAAAGCAATGATGAACATATTCCCCAGGACTGTTAGAATGTACATCAGAGAAAACAGCATAGCCAGGCATATCTGGAAGTACCAAGTGCCAGGAAAGCCAAGTAAGATGAACTCCTGCACACTGGTTTGGTTTTCTGTACTAGTTATAAAGTTCATCTGCAAAGACATAAGAAAACATCAAAGGAAGGCAGTTAAAATGCTGAACACATGGTTAAATGCTGCGCAAACCTGAATGTGGAAGTGCAGCATTGTAACAGCTTACTATGTAGTAATGCCTCTCATGGGCCTTCTTTGGATACAGTGTGTGCTCACACTACTCAGGAGAAAGCTCCCACTAACCCACTCCTATTCCACAACACAGTAAATTAAAGCACAGTAAGCATCATTTAGTGGGAAGCAGACGGGTCCACACAACACTTACGCTGTGCCTGAACCCTAGACTTCTTTTGGCAGTGTGTATGGTACATACGTGGCTTGCTCCTCCAGCAGGGGTACAAATATCTGTGTAGGTGGTGTGGCATTACTTAGGCAAGTAGACATATGCCTGAACTGAACCCTGTGGATAAGTACCCAGGTAGGTACCAACACAGCTCTCTACTCACCAAGCAATCATACCCTCATCCCTATTGTTAGTAGTATCTCTCTGCCTCCCTGTTTCAGGAGTCTTCCTCTGTTGTGGGGAAAGGTTCCAGCAACAGGGAGATTTCTGAATATTCTCCTTTTGCTTCCCCACTGCTGGAGCTTTTCCCCAACATAGAGTGGGTCTCCAGCAGAAGGGGCTGCCAAAACCTTTGCCCATCGTGGGGGCGTACTCTGGTAGTGGGGAAAGGCTGTGGCAGGAGGAAGCAGCAAGCAAAGCTCCAGTATCTCCTCCAGGTAAAGCCTTTCGCCTTTACCAGAGCCTTTGTCTGGCCCCACGTGGCTACATACTGCAGGGTGGATGCATTCTCCTCAGTGGTGTTTAGCAACAGAAACCCTGCATACTGCCGAAAGTGCCATGTTTTAGAAAGAGGCCTGGTCTAAACTTACTGAGAAATTTCGTGGCAGTCAACAGGAGACACAGAAGCTACACGGAGTAGCTTGTGTATCTCCCATCTACTTCCTAACCTCTATTGTCTGGTTGCCATTGCTTTGCTGTGCCAATAGGAAATACATTCCCGTTGACATAGTGCTGTTACTCTTTTTCTCAGGGTGGATTTATTCAATTGACTTCTGTATAAATTGAGCATGTCTTCTCTTCCATGCAATCGATCCTGAACAAATTGATCTGATAGCAGCAGATTTGCAAATGTCAGTCAAGACACACCCATAGCCTAAGTGTGTGCTGCAGCTTTGCAGCTCAGCTTGTGGCAGAATGACTCTCCATCTAAAGAAACTCAAACTCTCATGTGAACCAGACAACAAAAACCACAGAAGCGTTGTTGAAACTCATATGCTCGTTAAACTTTCAGTAATGTTCAGCTGATTGGGGAGAACAAAATGGTGATAGGCCCTTTTGAAAACTTTATTCTAAAAATTATGTTTATTTTATTTTTTATTGTGTGTCCAGCTAGGGTTGGGACCTCATTGCACTGTGCAGTGCACAAACATAGCATAATAGATCACCCCTATTATAAAAAGCTTCAACCTAAAAGACAAAATAGAAAAACAAATGGAGAGAAACAATAATGAAACAGCTTCCCAGAAGGACAGTAAAATAGCTTTCCAATTTTCTTTAAACAGGACAACTCCCTCCTTCCACTCATTTCTCCTGGGCCAAACTTTCAGTCAAATCCTCAGTGCCTGGTACATCAGAAGAACGTCTAACTAGGTGGAAATCATATTCCAAATCCTACCAGTTGCCAAAAGCTTCAGAAACAACTTATAACCTGCTCTACCAGATAGTACAAAGAGCATTGCTCCCTGAGCTGAGATAGACATCAGTTTATAGCAGAAAAAGAAATGACTGGAAGTTTAATCTTTTTTTTTCCCCTCAAAGGGTCAGAAGGAGTTAGTGAAATACAAGCTTTGTGATAAGCTCTCATATGTTTCTTTGACAATCCCAGATGGATTTGAAAATTACTGGGATTTTAAAAAAAAACCCTAAGTGATCTAGCACCACTGAAAGTTAATAAGACTTCTGTTCCGAAGCCACTTATTCTCCCTGATTGCCAAGGGGACTTTAAAAAAAAAAAATATTGGGGAAAAAAAATCTTTAGATATGTCTACATTTGAAAAGTTAAGATGACTGTTAAGTCAACTTAACTTTTCAAGTGTAGACACAGCAGAGACAAAAGGACAAACCAGGAGAGACAAACAAATACAACATCAAAAACTGTTTCCCAAAGACACAGTAAAATTGTTTCCCAACTTCCCTTTCATATAACAAGTCCCCTCTTCCACTCACGTCCCCTCGACACAGCTTTCCGCCAGATCCTTAGAACCAAGACTGGACTAGGCTGACAAGTTAAAAATCATGTTCCAAACACTGCATAATGCCAAATGCTTAAGTAGCAACCTATAAGATCCTCTCCTATTCTATGTACTAATACCACCTGTGTACGAAGGAGATTGCTCCTTGAACTGAGACAGACATCAGATAACTGAAGAAAGAATAAATTATAGAGTGTATTGTAACCTGGTACTTTCAAAGAAGTCAGAGCAATATAAGCTGTGTGATGAACTCCCATAAAGCAGCTCTGAAAACCCAGCTGTAATACCTCTGCTCACCATTTTAACTCCCATTCATTCCTGCACAGCAAACAATACCTAGAATTATTTTGCTGAACTAGACTAACATGGCTAAAACCAGTGTGGATGCCCTAGGTCGACTCAGTTCCCTAGGTCTTTGGTACTTAGAATTCATATAGCTCTTTACAGCTGCATAGAGATGTGTGAAGAATGGCTATTAATCCACACAGCATGCCAACATCCTAATGCCCTCATTTCAGGCACTTGGGAGTGAATGGCTGAGTAGCTCAGTATAGTTGTTTCCATTCCACAGCTAGGAAAATTAATGCAAGACTGTGAAGTGATCGGTTCAAATCACAGAAATGGCTGAATATAGTACAAAGGGTATATCTACATTTCAAAAACTAAGTTGACTCTGTTAAGTCGACTCAACAAGGTCGACTTAAGTCGACATAAAGTCGACCTTGTTCAGTTGACTTATAGTCTACACTAGACTCTGAAATTGATGCCGAGCCGAGGGCTCCCAGCTCCTGGGGACAAGGGACCCATGGCTCCCTGGCAGAAGGGAGCCGGGGCTCCCTTCTCCGTGGGTCCCGGCAAGAAGGCAGCCACAGCTGCTCTCTCTGTGGGACCCACACAGGTCCTGGCAAGAAGGCTGCCCTCTTGCTGGGACCCTGAGGCATCCAGGCAAGAAGGGAGCATGACTCCCTTCTGCCAGGAAGCCACAGTTCCCAGGGAGAAGGGAGCCATGTCTCCCCTGTCCCCAGTCCTAGGTCGATTTAGGGAACTGAGTCGACCTAGGGCATCCACACTGGTTTTAGGTCTACTTAACAAATCGACTTAGCCATTAAGTCGACTTAAACAACGGTAGTTATTAAGTCAACTTAATGAAAGCCTGGTGTGGACACAGGTTTCTTTAGGTCGACTTAAGCATCCTTAAGTCAACCTAACTTTCAAGTGTAGACAAAGAGTACAGATTCATAATTCTTGGTCCTTTGCTCCGATTTGAGAGAGCGAGAGAGAGCATCATAAAAGTTTAGATTGGGAAGGGACCTCAGGAGTTCATCTAGTCCAAACCCCTGCTCAAAGCAGGACCAACCCCAACTAAATCATCCTAATCAGAGCTTCCTCAAGCCCAGTCATTAAAAATCTCTAAGGTGGAGATTTCCCTGCCTCCTTAGGTAGCTCGTTCCAGTATTTCATCTCCCTCCTTGGTAAAAAGTTTTCCTAATATCTACCTTAGACATCCCCCACTGCAACTTGACATCATTGCTCCTTGTTCTGTCATTTGCCATCACTGAGAACAGCCTAGCTCCATCCTCTTAGTTACTCTCCATCAAATAGTTGAAGGTCAAAAGCAACTCCCCCCTCACTCTTCTCTTCTGCAGACTAAACAAGCCTAGTTTCCTCAGCTTCTCATAAGCAATGTGCCCCAGCTTCCTCAACGTTTTTTCTCTCTTCCTTTGGACTCTCTCTAATTTATCCACATCCTTTCTAATAAGGGGCACCCAATACTGGGCACAGTGCTCCAAATGTGGCCTCACTAGCACCGAACAGAGGGGAATAACCACTTTCCTCAATTTGCTGGCAATGCTACTACCAATGCAGCCCAATATGACTTTAAATATCTTGGCAACAAGGGCACAATGTTGACTCATATCCAGCTTTTGTGCACTGTAACTATCAAGTTTCTTTTCTGTAGAACTGCTGCCTAGCCAATAAATCTCCAGTCTGTAGCAGTTCGTGGGATTCTTCCATCCTCAGTTCAGAACTCTGCACTTGTTCTTGTTGAACCTCATCAGATTTCTTTTGGCACAATCCTCCAATTTGTCTAGGTCACTCTGTATCATAACCCCCCCTCCCCCGCAGCTTAGTGTCATCTGGAAACTTGCTGAGGGTGCAATTCAGTTCTTCCTCCAGATCATTAATGAAGATGTTGAACAAAATCAGTCCCAGCACTGATCTTTGGGTTATTCCACTTGATATGGGCTGCCAATTAGACACTGAGCCAATAATCACTGCCAGTTGAGCCTGAAGATACAGACAGATTAGTGTCTACCTTATAGTTCATTCAACCAATTTATACTTCTTTAAGCTGCTGGCAAGTATACTATTGGAGACCATATGAAAAGCCTTGCTAAAGTCAAGGTATGTCACATCCATGGCTTTCCTACATCCACAGAACCAATTATAATATATAACTATATTAGATTAACCTGTGGGACTTGCTCACTGTATCAGTACATTGCACAGTTTAACGTATTAAAACCGCTTGAAATATTTCCAACACATTTATTGAGAGACATTGTTTTTTTGACTAAACTAAGATTTTTGATAATGAATAAGTAAAGTAATTTTGGGGTTGTCATCTAAATGATAACATCTACAATGATTGGGGAATAATGAACAAAATGTTTTTTATTTAAAACCTAAAAACATTTGATTAAATAAAGACTTACCTTATTCAATTTTTTATAAAAACCTGTAAAAAATAAAATACTATATTTGACTAAACCATTTTTTAAAAATATTTTGTAAAAAACATGATTGTACAAACAATACTTTCCAAACTGGGTCTGTTAGTTAAACAGTTGACAAAACATACAGATTCCTTTTGTTTATTCTAAACTTTATACTACACTGAAAATGACATGAGACAGACTCATCCTTTCAGTACAGTTATGATGCTTCCTTAGTGAGGCAAACTTTTTGAACGGTGATTTTCAGCTAGCTCCACATTACCAAGAAAGGAAAATATATTTCTCAGTATAGTTATTTTAAACTATGATCCAAGGAATGTCTCAATCTGGCTAGTGGTTTTAACTTACCATGTCTTCTGACAGAAAGTGTCAATATAAACTCCTTGCATTCACAAACTTTTTTTTCCCCCCTGTGCATGGCACACAGTAGCCTTGGCTGATGAAAATCAGTGTATCATAGAACAGTTTCTCTTCCTTTCACCCCACCTAAATATATATCAAATACAGGAATATTTGACATCTTGTTCAAGTTTACATTAAGGTCATTTTACACCATTCTAGCAGCATAAAGGGACCTTAAAAATGTGTGTGGTGAATATAATTCACTCCTATTTTTAACTTCCATCCTACTACTGCCAGAGTGGTGTGAAGTGTTGTTGGTATAAATGAGAATTGGCCTCTGCAGAACCAAAAGACGTATGCAAATTCTATAGATTTTGTTATTGGTTAGAATCCATTTCCATAATCATCCATTTGGCTTTTTCCCCTATCTACCTTGCTAATGAACTGCAGTTCAAAATGGCTGCAAGTAGGAGTTGGTTTTGCACTCCATCCGCACTTCCCCCACACGCTGGGGATATTTGATCTCAGTAGAATTTCACAGACTTCCCTGATGAAAGCAAAGTACTAGGATCATGGAAACAAGCAATCTAGTCCTCTCTTTGCCAAACCCTCACTACACAGGTGTACTTTTGGTGTGATACTTAAGTCCTCTCATCCCAGTTCCATTTTTCCTTGCTGTAAAAAAAATGATAAATGACAAAATGTGATCCCTTTCCCTTGCTGGGCCCAGACAAAAAAAATGGACAGAAGAAGACACAATCATGAATTTTAATGGTCCTACAAAACCAAAAAATTATGCTTCATGTATTTGGACACAATCTACAGGGACTTAATCAATTCACCAGTTCCGTATGTACAGATATTGAGCACTGCTGTGACAGAAGAAAGCAATTTGCACCATGTCAAATGTACAAAGAAGGAATTGCTCCTCATAGGGTTGAGTCGGAAAAGCTGACTAAAATGTTCAATAGGGTAAGGGTCAAATTCTTAAAGGCATTTAGGTTCCTCACCCCTTTGGAATCAATAGGAGTCAGGCATATAACCTGCTTAAGGGCTTCTGTGACTCCTTCCCAAGAAATATACCTTCAAATTTAGAAGGCTAAAGAGCTTTGAAAATCTAGCTAGGGAAAATCCAATTAGGCACCTTTCAAAATGTGGCCTTCTGTCACTTTTTGAAGATGGATCTTTATTACCAAATCCCTTTGGAAGATGAGGGTTGAGGATAAAGCTTGTGGTCTAGCTGAGTGCCAAAGATGTGGCCACCAAAAGCTCGCAATTCCCCCCAAGGCCTCTCTCCCCCTCAAAAAAATAACATCAGGAGGTGGATTTTTGTTGACCTCAAAATTTGTGAGAAGAAAATACCCATTTTGACAAAACCACACTTCAAAAGCCAATCCAATACTTCACTACCCTTTCAGTTGAGAACCTAAATCTCCCTTGCTGCAGATTAAGTCCATTACTTTTCACACTAGCTTCAGTGGCCATGGATCACTGCCCCCTTAATAATAGTCTTTAATATATTTTAAAAGCTCCCCCCAGCTTCTTTCCTGAAGACTAAACATGTCGAGTTTCTGAACTTTTCCTCAAAGGTCACATTTTCTAAACATTTCATCATTTTTATTGCTCTCCACTGGAGTCTTTCCAATTTGACCACATCTTTCCTAAAGTGTGATGTCCAGAATTGGACGTAGCACTCAAGATGAGACCTCCCAGTGTTGATCAGGGTGGAAAGATAGCCTCCTGTGCCTAACATACAACACTCCCATTAATACATCCCTGAATGCTATAGTGTATTTTTGCAATTACAGCACATTGTTTCCTCACATTCAGTGTGTGATACACTGCAGCCCCAAGATCCTTCATAGCAGTATTACCACCTAGCCAGTTATTCCACAGTTCACAGTTGAGCATTTGGGTTTCTTTGTTTGTTGCACTTCCTAAGTGAAATACTTTGCACTTATCTTTATTGAATTTCATGTTGTTGATTTCAGATCAATTCTCCAATGTGTTATGGTCATTTGAATTTTACTGTTCTCCTACAAAGCACTTATAACCTCTCCCCCTCTAATCATCTACAGATTTTACAAGTATACTCTTCACTCCGTTATCCAAATAATTAATGTAAATATAGAATAGAATGAGAACCAGGGTTGCCCCCCCTGTGGGTATCCCATTAGACACACCTTTCAAGATTGACAGGAAAACATTTATAACTACTCTGTGATTATTGTCTTTCAGCTCACTGGGCCCTCATCTTCTTGTAATTTTCCCTACATCACATTTTTTAGCTTTTGGTAAGAATGCCATGGAAACTGTGTCAAAAACTTACTAAAATTAAGATAGGATTTATCTACTGCTTTCCCCCATTCACCAGGTTTTGGCCGAGAAATGAAAAGTTGAATAAGTTCAATTTTAATTAGATTTTCACCTAAATTGATTTTCAAATGATTACTTTTTATGTCATTTTCAGTCAAAATGTCACTTCATCATTTCAATTGACATTTGGAAAGGAAATACAATATTCTGAAGTGTTGGAAGTAGAACTGATTTAATTTTTTCTAAGAGAACTGTTCTGTGAGAATGCGTTGGTTACATTAAAACATTGTAAAGGAAGCAAGACAGTCTGGCGGACAGTCTTTTCGACTTTTTGTTAATAGGAAATTTCAAAATGTTGGTCTGGAAGAAGTTTTGAATTGTTCTTCTTGTTGTTCTGATTCATAGTAATAATAGTATTCAAAAGATGAAACTTTAGAAATAACCATGGAACAGGAATTCTGAGTTCTATCTGTGATGGGATGTACTAACCCCTCCCATCAGAAAAGAAGCCCCCTTCTACCTCAGCAGCTGGAAAGGCCACTCCCTGTCAGGAAGAGGTGGTTAAAAGCCCAGTCAGGGCCTCAGCAAAGGCTGGGACAGAAGGGGAGAAATCCACTCCCAGATTCCACTGGAATGATCCTAGGACTGCAGGGTATTGCTGATCTGGGAGACATAAAATGCCTAGAAGGGTTTTGGGATGACAACCCTGCTGCTGACAGCTCCAACCCCTATATGGAGGAGATTCAAGACTATAGTACAACCAGCACTGTTGCCTGGTGAGTCCTGTCACAAACAAGCAGGGAGGAACTACCAGAAGGTAGTGCAGCAGGACAAGGCTGCCCATCCAGCCAGGGCCAAGAGGGCTGGAAGCAAGTCCCACTTCTTGGGGAAGCCAAGTCATTTCCAGGGGAGCTTTAAGACCTTGCTGTGGCCCAGCATCACCAAAGATTTAATCCAGCTCTGCCCTAAGAAGCTCTTGGCCACACTACCAGCCAGCAAGCCAGTGTAGGGACGAACTGAAGGCAGGAGCAGTGCCAGAAAACTCATGTGGGTAGGGGTCCTAACTGAAACTATCACACTACTGTTAGTTTTGATCAAAATGAAATGTTGAGTCATTTGTCAATTTAATTTTTTTCAACATTTCATTCCACACAAAAAAAATTTAAAAATATGATTTTAAATCCTGATTCAGGATGAAAACAAATGTCAAAAACTTTCTCCCAACACCTGCCCTTTAAAATGACCTGACAGAATCAATAAATCTCTCTTCGCTTATGTCTCTCTCCCTTTCAAGTTCGCCGACATCTTTTTCACTATGTTTTCAAATGACATCACAAAAGAAAAGAGTAAAGCCAAAAAAACCCCACATCACCTGCGTGTGAACATTTTTCACAAAAAGTGATCACTTTATATCTAGCCTATCAGATCCCATCCTCAAAGGAAACCTGCACAACACTTCCCAAAAATGAGATTGGGAATTTGAATTCATAATTTTGTTAGTAATCATGGTCATAATAAAATCACTGGATTTATGGTTTATTACACTAATCTGTTACCACTATCCTCCCTTTGGCTATGTCTACCCTAGAAAAGTTAAGCTGAACTTTTCTAGGGTAGACATAGCCTCTTTTTTACCTTATTAAGTCAACTTAACATGTTAGGTCGTTTTAGGTGCTAATCCCCATCCACACTGGTTTTGAGTCGACTTAAGGCTTAAGCTGACCTAAAACGAGGTGTTATTAAGTTGACTTAAGGAAGTACTTAAGTTGACTTAAGAAAAGCCCAGTGTGGATGTGTCTTTGTTTAGGTCGACTTAAGCCTCCTCAAGTCGACCTAATTTGCCAGTGTAGATGCACCCCTTGTGTCCTTTCATTAATGACTCCTGGTTGGTGTATTGTGGGAAAGAATAACTAACTCTTTTCTGTTCACTTTTGCCACAACATTCATGATTTTTGTAGACCTCTATTATATCCCCCTTAATTGTCTTATTTTCTAGGATGAACAGCCCCAACCTTTTTAGTCTTTAGTCTTTCCTTGGTATTCCATACCCATGATCATCTTTGTTGCCCTTTTTGACTATATACTTTTTTTCTATATGGGGACCAAAGTAGACACTATATTAGTGTTAGGGGATGCCATTGTTTTATTATAGTGATATTATTGTATTTTTGTCTTATTTTCTATTCCTTTCCTAATAGTTCCTAGTATTTCTTAGCCTTTCTGGTGTCTTCTGTGTATTGAAATGAGGTTTTCAGAGAACTATCTATAATCACCCCAATATGGATAGTTTAGTTCATATCATTATCATTGTATTATTATTATCATGCATATTTGGGATTATTTCTATCCACATGCATTAGTTATCACTTGTACACTTACCAAAGTTGAATTTCATCCATCATTTTAGTGACCAGTTATCCAATCTTCTACAGGCTTAACTATCTTGTATAATTTTGGATCATTTGCAAACTTTGTCACTTCACTGCTCATTCCCTTTTCTAGCTCATCAGTGAGTGTCTTGAACAGCACAGTCCCCCAGTATAAATCCTTGGAAGACCTCATTCATTACCTCGTTCCATTAAACAAATGACCATTTATTCTTTTTCTCCTTTTTTATCCAGTTACTGATCATCTTCTTCCTCTTCTGAATTTCAGTTACTTTCCCTATTAGTCCTTGAGTAGTTTCTTTCAGGGCCTTTGGGAAGGTACTGTGTCATAGGCTTTAGATTGGTGAGACAACTTCTTTTACAAAAGGTGTTTTGACTCCTACCCAACAAATTCTGTCCCTCTATGTGAATAATATTTCTATTTTTTACTACTATTTCAACCCATTTATCCAGTATTTAAGTTAGGATCATTGGCCTGTAATTCACAGGATCTGGGGCAATGAGGAAAGCTGTACAACAAAGAAATGATAACATGCACTTAGGGACTACCTTCAGAAAACTTTATTTTTAGTCCCTTTGACTATATTGCTATTAAATCAGACCATTTGAAAACCAATTCACATCCCACTAAAGGCCTTTTCCAAGGCTTGCTTCACTTCTTTGTTTCTTAGAGTGTAAATGAAAGGATTTAATAGTGGAGTAATAAAAGTGTTAAAGACGTTGACTATTTTGTTTAAATCCAATGAGTTTTGTGCAGAAGGCTTGACGTACAGAAAAATGGTGGATCCATACCAGATAGTCACAACAGTGAGATGGGCAGAACAAGTGGAAAAGGCCTTTTGCTGGCCTTGGGCTGATGGGATTCTCAAAATGGTGGAGATGATGTAAATATACGAGACTAGAGTTATTGCAAAAGAGCCCAGGAGAAAATTTATAGCAATTATAAAAGTTGCCAGCTCAACAAGGTTTGTGTCAATGCAGGAAAGAGCTATCCAGGAATCTATGTCACAAAAGAAGTGATTGATAATATTAGGGCCACAGAAGAACAATCTGGATATTAGAGATGCCAACACAGAGATAGCCAGGAACCCACACAGCCAAGACCCGAGGGCCAGCTGAGCAGAGAAGGTGCTGTTCATGAGGGAATTGTAGCGCAATGGATGGCATATGGCCAAATAGCGGTCATAAGCCATGACAGCCAGTATGAGACATTCTGTAGAGCCCAGGGAGAATATGAAATACATTTGTATGAGGCAGCTAGTGAAGGAAATGGTTGGGCTGTTCCCAAACATTACCACAATGGCTTTAGGGGCACAGGCTGTGGTGTACCAGATCTCCAGGAAGGAGAGATTGCAGAGGAAAAAGTACATAGGGGTGTGCATCCCTGGGTGTGTCCACACTAAGGCTATGACAGACATATTCCCAGCAATTGTAAGAAAGTACATAATAGAAAACAGCACTGCAAGAGAAATCCGAAAATACCAAGTGCCGGGAAAACCTAGGAGGATGAACTTCTGCACACTAGTTTCATTTTCTACTTCTGCCCCAGCCATGAGGTGCAGCTGTCAAAAAAAAAAAAAAAAGAGAGAGAGAGAGAGAGAGAGAGAGAAAGAGAGAGAGAGATTAGAAGACATTTAAACATGTTCAACTCACTTATAATGTACTAAAATACAACGCCTTATTCCTTTCCCTCTCAGAGTACCTATAAGATATCTGCAGATCCACAGCCCTGAACCTATGGCCATATCTTTAAATACTTTCATGATACCTAATCAACAGAGTCCTGTGGCACTTTTAAAGACTAACAGATTTATTTATCACATGAGCTTTCGTGGGATAAAATCCCACTTCATCAGATGCTTTGAAGATGGGAAACTTACAGAATGGGAGGAAATTAAATGCAGGGGAGTGTATGACATAGGATCAGGTCAGGCTGTAACTCCCACGAAAGCTCATGTGATAAATAAATCTGTTAGTCTTTAAAAGTGCCACAGGACTCTGTTGTTTTTCTACAGTAGACTAACATGGGTACCCCTTTGGAATTTCATGATACCTATTTGTGTTCTGGGATTCTGAGATTCGACTCTGAGCAGGGTACACCAGGTTCATGCTTGAATTTGCTTCACTAGTGAAATCATTGAATCATTATTAATTAGGGTTGGAATGGGCCTCAGGAGGTTATCTAGTCCAACCCCTCTACTTAAAGAAGCACCCCAACTAAATCTTCCCTTGCCAGAGTGAAAGAAAACAGGCCTTAAAGAGCTCAAAGGATGGAAATTCCACCCCCTCTCTGCATAACCTATTCCAGTGTTTCACCACATTACTAGGGTGTGTCTACACTTGTAAATTAAGTCAATTTAAGCCTGCCTAATTCGACTTAATTTACTCTGCGTCTACACTACAATTTCCATACGTTGACTTAAGCTGCTGCTGAAGTCGACTTGAGGAAATTTTAAGTCGACTTTATAAAACCTAGTTTAAAGGCAACTTACTGGCTAAGTCGACTTTATTAAGTCAACTTAAGCCAATGTAGACGTGGCTTAGGCCTAAGTCGACTTAAAGGGTCCCCAGGGCTCCCCCACTGATTTCCCTGCCAGGGTGCCTGGCACAGCCAGAGCCTGGCATACCCACCCACAGGGCAGGACACAGCCCTGCCTTCCCCGCTCCTACACCCTGCCCCTGTCCCTGTCCTGCTCAGCCCCCATGTACTTTAGTACAATGGGGAAAATGCTGAGCCCCCTGGCACTTTTAAAGGGGTGCCCCTCCACCATGGACCACTCCCAGGTCCACCTAGCCCATAGAAGTCGACTTAGGCGTCCAGTGTGGATGCTCTAAGTCGATTTGGCAAGGTCAACTTTAAGTCGACCTAAATTTACAGTGTGGACATGCTAGATCGACTTAACAAAGCTGACTTAAAGTCGACAGGAGTCAGGGTGGTGGCTGACCAAAGGCATTTTTTACCAGCTGCTGTTCTAGTCCAGAACCGGACCAAAGGTTTTTGCTGCCCTAGGCGAATCATGACTTTGGTGCGCGCGCACACACACACACACACACACACACACACACACACACGTTATAAGAGAAAACATATGAATATATTTTTTAAAATAGAGAAAAAAAATCACCTCCATTTAATTTGGTACCCCTTAGAACCTGGCACCCTAGGCGACAGCCTAGTTTACCTATATGTTCACCCCATTTCACCCACCTGTCTGACAGCCCAAGGATTTGGTTTATTCTCTTCATGTCTCACCTTAAAGATAGCATCATAAAAGATTAGTGTTGAAAGTGACCTCAGGAGGTCATCTGGCCCAACACACTGCTCAGAGCAAGATCAATTGCCACTCAACCTCCATCTAGGGCTTGTCAAGCCACACTTTAAAAAGAACCTTGCTTACTGTTCAGGAAAATGACCAGGCTCTTCAAGAACACCTCAGTCACCTAGGACCACAAATTACCACTGAAAGTCAACAGGACTTCTGTTCCTAAGCAACTTATTTTCTCTGACATCAGTGTGATTTTCATGGAAACATTTTGGTTTCAACAAAAACATTCATCTGGATGCATTCTTAGGTACAGGATGGAGTTACTGATCAAAATGAGAACAAATGGGAAAGATGAAATCCATTGCCCACTGTTACAGGCACTTGCATTATTCTGAGTCCCTCCACTGAATCAACCATATGTGGGGCTTGAACATGATTCTCCCATGACCGCTCTAACCAGGTGGCTATAGTTGGGTGATCTTTTCGGCATGTGTTTTCCACTGTCAGCATTTTTTTAAAAGGAAAGACAGGCAACTGGGAGAAACAAACAACTACAATAACAGAAACTGTTTCCCAGAGATGGTAATTTTTTTTTACCTGCAATTTCCCTTTCACATAACAAGTTCCTTCTTCCACTCATCTCCCTTGGGCTCAACTTTCAGTCAAACCATTAGAGTCTGGGCAAGACAGAAGATCACCTAACTGGTTAGAAATCATTTTCCAAACACTGCCCAATACCGAATGCTTAAGAAGCAACCTATAAGACAATCTCCTATTCTACATATTTTTGCCACTGTGCACAAATGATATTGTTCCCTCAACTGAAATACCTATCAGTTTATACAAGAAAGTAAAAATAATTGAGAGTCATTGTAACCTGGTATTTTCAAATGAGACAGAGCAATAGAAGCTATGCTAGAAACTTCCTTAGGCTTCTTTGAAAACTCCCCTTTCCATTTTAACTCAGATTTATTGTTGCAAAGCTAATAGCACTTAGCACTCATATAGCTCTTTACATCTTGAAAACAATGTGAAAAAATGCTTATTAGTCCACACAACATGCCTACATACTAACTGGTTAATATAAGTTGTTTTGGAATGAATGTTTGACTAGATCAGTTGGATTGTTTCCATTTTAGAGGTAAGGAAACTAAAACAGGATTGTGAAAAATGCTTAAATCACAGAGACGCTGAGGATATAATGCAACAACTGAGATTTTCACATCTGTGTCCTTTGCACTGATTGGAGATAGATGGGTATCTCTACTTCAATATATTTCTATATTTTTTTTCTTGTTTACCTCAGTAAAGTTTCTATACCAATAAACTCCACAGGTTAATAACAGACACTTGGAAATTTCCCATTATTATTATTTTTTCTTTTTACCGAAATGGACACACTCTTTCTGATGAAATACTGATTTCTCAAAATCAATTTCTCAGTCAATTAAGCAATTTTGGGACTTCCTTCAAAACATTCACAATAAGAAGATTCTCTTGAGGAAAAACAAATATTGTGATTGAAAACTGAGAACTTGTGGGTAACTGAAAACTTTATTTTTATAACAAAAAACAGAGGAAAAATACTTTTATTTCACCAAAATAAAAATATTTTTAATTTTGTGAACATTTTTGGTAGAAAAAACAATATTTTCCCAACTGGCTCTGTTTAAACATTTAAAAAATAATACTATTTCCTTTTGTTCATCCAAGTCTTTGTACTATATTAGAAAAAAAGTGATTATATCGACTCATTCTTTCAGTATAAGTGTATTGACTACTCAGTGAGGCAAACTTTTCAAAGGACAATATTTTGGTAGCTCCAGATTATCAAGAAAGGGAAACCTATTTCTCAATACAATTACTTTAAACTACGATCCCAGGAGCTGCTGGATCTGGCTGGTGGTTCTTAACTTACCATGTCTTCCGGCAGAACTTGGCAATAGAAACTCCTTTCATTCACAATCTTTTTCTCTCCTGATGACACTCGTAGCTATGACATCTGGGGAAAAAAAATATAACAAGGCACTTGATCTTGTTTTTTCTTGACCTAAATAAATAGCAAAAATAGGCCTATTTCACATTTTTATTGTGGCCATTTTGCACCACAGTAGCAGTATAAAGGGACCTTAACGTGGGTAGTAAGTATATTTCACTCCAACTTTGAACGCCATTATACACCCATGGTGTGTTGTGATCGTAGTATAAATGTGTCTCTTTGAAACCAAAAGACAAACAAATTCTACAGATGTTGATACAAATTTGTCTCCACCATCCAATTTATCCCTATTGCCTTATTAATGAACTGCAACGCAAACTGGCTGCAAAAGTTCATCTGTTTTGTATTCCACCTCCATTTCCCAGCACCCTGGGGATATTTGATCTCAAGAGAATTTCAGACTTCCCAACTTCATTTTAGCCAGCTCTAAAATATTGGTAACAGCCCATTACTTCTTATCCTACCTTCGGTGGACATGGAGAACTATTGATCACATTTATAGAATCATAGAAGATGAGGGTTGGAAGGGACCTCAGGAAGTCATCCAGTCCAAACCCCTGCTGAAAGCAGTCCTCTTTATAATAATCTTTAATAAATTTAAATTGTATTATCAACCTCCCTTCCCCACCTTCTTTTCTCAAGATTAAACATGAATAGATATTTAACCTTTCTTCTTAAGTCAGGTTTAATAAACTTTTCATCTTTTTTTGTCGTTCTCCTCTAGAATCTCTCCAAATTGCCTGCCTCTTTCCTAAAGTACAGTGCCCTGAACTGGACACAATACTACAGCTGAGGCCACACCAGAGCTGAGTAGAGAAGGACAATTACCTCCTGGGTGTTACGCATGACATTCCTGTTAACACACCTCAAATGTTAAAATGTATTTCACGACTGCATCAATGTTTTTACTCCTTTCTAATGTGAGATATGTTATATCTACCAGCTTTTTTCCAGCAGTGCAACCACCTAGCCAGTTATTTCCCATTTTGTAATTGAGCATTTGTGTAGTAAAGTTGAGGCCCACGGTCGGCAGTTCTGGCCCTCAAGCAGGCAGGACAAGCACTCAGAGTCCATAGCCTTCCAGCCCTCAGGCAGGACGAGGCAAACACCCAGAGTCAGCAGCCTCCGGCTCTTCCGGCAGGGCGGGACAAACACCCAGAGTCAGCAGCCGCCGGTTCTTCTGGCAGAGCGAGGCAAACACCCAGAGTCAGCAGTCTTCCAGTCCTCAGGCAGGGTGAGGTGAACACCCGAAGTCAGTAGCCTCCGACCCTCAGGCAGAGCAAGGCAAACACCTGGAGTCAGTAGAGGATCAAGGTAGGAAGGATTGAGGCTCAGGAATCAAGCGGGGGAGGAGGGGGATGCAGGCCCACCCAACACCCCTGTGTCCCAGCCCAGGGCCCTATCCAGTGGCAGAACAGTCTGTGTCTGTGGTCATCGGGGCTCCAGCTGAAACACACTGACTACAACTCAGCCAGGCACTGACCCCTGTCCCTGGGCTACTTCCTCCCTTACCCCCACCCAGCTACGTGGGTTCCGTGGTCTTCATCATAAATGTCCAGGTATACTGCCAAAGGGATCCCAGCCAGACCTTCACTGTCCATAGCTGGCAGGTCTGGTAGCCCCTCAGGGCTATCAGGCTATCGCAGTAGGCCCCTACCTCAGGTCTTCTGGGTCGTCGGCAGAGGGCAGCTCCTCCAAATCACAGGGGTCGTTCGCCGCAAGCCCCTCTCTCCTGTCTTCCAGTTCCTCTGCCAAAGATAGCTCCTCTAGATCCTCCCCTGGAGGGGAATATAGATAAGGCCCTCCTGGCTACCCTGTGGTTCCTCTACCTGGAAGAGGGTTAGGACCTTTCCGCGGTGGGAGTTCTCAGGGCCAGTCTGCCTATCTCCTGGGAGGCTTCCCCCGTGGGGCTTCTGTCTGGCCTTTTATACTGTCCCCTCTCCCCTTGACTCCACCCTTCAGGTTCCTGCCCTGGCCCCATGTAGGTGGTTCTTCTGTCCAGAAGGGGTGGATGCGGGAGCCCTGCAGTGCCCTGCTCGGAGGGTGGCTGCATCTCCCTGCTACAATTTGATTTGTCCTTCCTAAATGACATACTTCTTACTTGTCTATCTTCAGTTATATCTTGTTGATTTCAGTCCAGTTCTCCAAATTTCTCAAGGGCATTTTGAATTTTAATGCTGTGTTCCAAAGTGCTTGGAACCTCTCCCAGATTAGTTTCATCTGCAAAATTGATAATCACACTCTCCACTCTATTATGCAGATTATTATAAAAAATATTGACTAGTACTGGACTCAGGACTGACCCCTGTGCCCTCCAAGTCTGACAGCAAAACGAGATACTCTCGAAAAACTGTCTATCAACCCATTGTGCACACGCCTTTTAGTAACTTCCTCTAGACAACATTTCTTAGTTTGCTGATAAGAATGTCAGGTGGAACAGCGTCAAATGCTTTCCTAAAATTAAGATGCATCCTATCCACTGCATCAGGATAGCTGACAATGAAATTATTTTTTTGGTTTTTGAGATGTTTTGTTGTTGTTTATGAGAACTAGGGTTACCTGGCTGGAGGGATGAGAAAGGGAGAAGAGGAAATTGGTGTGAGAGGCAAAAGGAAAGGGAGGAATGCTAGTCCAGGGTTCTGTGGGGAGTGATAAGTAGGGTTCTGGGCAGTAGCAGCAAGAATCTGCCAGGCCAGCCACAGGCAGGATTGGGGGCTCTGGAGGCAATGGTGCATCCCCCTGAGGAGCAGAGGGTGGCTCATACCTGTCACACATATCTAAACTGACTGGATATTTACAGGACAGTGGAACCTGACTTAGCTCTCCCCTCCCCGCTGTCCTCTGGTCCCATCCTTCCTTGCTCCAGGTGGGAATTAAGCTGGAACTAGGAGTGGGAGGGACTCAGTCTGGGAGCCTGGCTCAGGGAAGCTCACAGTTGCTGTTCCCCCCCCCCCCCCCCACTTCCCTCAGCTGGCTAGAAACTGGACAGTGCCTCCCCTCCAGCCATGACCCTCTCACCCTTATGCCCCCCATTGGTCCTATTCTGCCATTGCTGAGTGGTGGTGGCAGCACACAGGGAGCTGAAGAGGCAGGGAAGCAGCTGGCAGCTGGGGTTGGCGGTGTCAGCCAGTGGATGGACGTAGCAGGGAGAACTTGGGTTGGGGGTGCCACACTGGAGGGAGCTGGGAGACACGGCCTCCCAGGTGGGGTGTGTCATAGCAGCACTGGAATCAGCTGGTGCAGTGACTGTAGCTGAGAAGCAGATAGGCGGCTGAGCTGCAGCCAGAGGAGGAAGTGGTGGGAGCAGCAGCAGAGTGCTGGCCAGCAACAGTAGCAGGAATGAAATTAGCCAGTGGGGCTGGGAGACAGAGTTTGGATGGAGCTGGCTGGTGGTGCTGGAACTCAGGATGAGAGGCAGTTTTTATGGGCTATTTTATTTTTTCATGGATTTATGGACATGTTTTTTTACTGACTATCTGTAAATTTATGGACAGGTGGCGACCCTTCTTGCAGCCATCCTGCTCCCACCGTGTGGGTCCAGTGGTGGTGCCCTAGCCAGAATGAGGTGGCAGCTGTTCCACACCCTGCCCTCCCCTCTCCCCCTCCTCCCCATTGTGGGCCCAGTGGTGCCCTAGCCAGAATGAGGTGGCAGCTCTCCTCTCCCCTTCCTCCTGTGCAACCTGCCATACAATTTCTCCATACAGATGCGACCCTCAGGCCAAAAAGTTTACCCTCCCATGCTACAGAGAGAGATGCTTGGAAAGGCTGGGGTATAGATAGGCAAAGTGCTAACCTGCAGAGTCACAAGTGCGCAGGCACAAAGGGGAGTCTTTGTGTTGCCCAGGAGTAGTGGATTTGTTCAGGTACAGACAAAGTTTCCTTATGCTAAGAGGAGGTAGTAATAAGGTGCATCAACTAATTTATAGAATTGTTACTATCTGCATATGCAGGAACTATTCCATGAAAGTTACATAACATTATATTGAGATTGCAAATTTCAAAGTCTAAAGGATCTAGGTGACAAATTCACAGTGAAATTTAACACAAGCTTCAACCTTAATTCCTTTAGATTTTTTTTTTAAACACCAATCATAAAAACCACACAGGATTTTGTGTGATTTTATAAATTAGGTTCATTTGACCCTAATTCTCTGTGCTGTGTTTGAAATGATCTCCATTTGTAACTTCAACAGCCAAGTGAACATCCTGTGTTGCAAAAGAAACATTTCCAAAATTCTGACCAATTAATTTTTTGGAGACAATATTTTTTTCAGTATGGTTTCTCCCTCATATTAACAGCTGCTTCTCCTCTCACTTAAACCAATTTTACATCAGTGTGACTCATTGACTTCACCTAATTTTGGTGTAATCTTCTAAATTTACACTGAGTTAAATAAACTCAGTTAGTTGTTCAGAAATCAAGCCCCGCTGATTTAAAAGAATTTGGTGGACCTACTATCTTGTAGCAAATATGGGTAGTTCCCTGATATTGATAGTTTTGATTCTTCCATTACTCAGCCTTCTGCAAACCATTAGTAATTCTATTAAAGTCCAGGAATTTCATTCCCTTGTGCACAGGAACTTAAATCAGGAACAACTCCATTATAATGAAAGGGATAGATTCCTTGCTCCCACTGGTGTAGATCAAGAATAATTTCACCAAAGACAATGAAGTTCAATAACTGTGACATTATTGATAACTGACTGAGGAATACATCTGCCTGGGAATTTCAAAAGGGCCTAAAGAAATTAGGATAGATTTTCAGAGTTATGAATGGGAAGTAGCATCTAACTCCCATTTAAAGTCAATGGAAAATAGACTCAAAGTATCATTCTGCTTTTGAAAACCTGCCTCTATGTTCACAGGTATTGTTTTTAATATAGCATTCTCAAAGGTAGATAAAAGATGTTAAAAAATAAATTTTATTTAAACTCTACCAGAAGGAACAATGTATTTACAGTTAACAAGGAAAATTAATATTAAATTAGCCTTTAAAGAAATACAGTAAAAGTAGTTCTTTCAAAATCAAGATGTAAATATATACTTAGCAAGCATCCTGTTGAAGAACAAATAGAGTGATGGAGGGCAGAAAGGGGAGTATAAAAAGACTGGAAATTCTGTAGTTTTTATTCTCAAAATTGTAACTCCCACAGGATGAAAATGATGATTTTGATAACCCCGTTCCTATAGGAACTCCCAGACATAAACATCCTATCTAGAGCTCTGGATGACTGTGCAATACATATAAGAACTTCCTCATACTCAATCACTCATCAGGTGATCATTACTCAAGTGTCCCACACAGATTTACACTCCTTCTCAACATCACTGCCTTTCCAACAAAAAGCCTCATACTAGATGGTCTCAGCTTGCTGTCAGTTCCATGGCTTTTTCTTCTATGTTTGTACAGCACCTAGCATGATGGATTTCTGCACCATATCTGCTTGGAGTGCAACAGTAATAATAATAGGAACAAGTAATCCAAATAGATAATTGTCACGCAGTAATTTGTAACTCATTTGATCCTTATTGGGAAAGAACGTTTCAGGCCGCAAAGACTGCATATATGCAGACAGTGTACAACTCTAACATAATGGCTAACCCTTCTGCCTCCCTTTTGGCTCAGTCAGTGACTTCCTATGTCATTTGAGAACAACCTCCTGATGAAGACCTTTCTCATGGCTTTCTTCACCTCTGTGTTCCTGAGCGTGTAAATGAAAGGGTTCAGCAATGGAGTTACAATTGTGTTCAAGGTGTTCACTATTTTGTTCAACTCCAGTGAGTTCTGTAGAGAGGGCGTGACATACAGGAAAATGGTGGTTCCGTACCATAAAATCACCACTGTGAGGTGAGCAGAGCATGTGGAAAAGGCCCTATGCCGGCCTTTGGCTGATGGGATCCTCACTATGTTGGTGATTATATAAATGTAAGAGAGCAGGGTTATCAACAATGAGCCTAGGATAGCAGTGGAAAGTGTGAGAAAACATGCTATCTCAGCAGCGTTGGTGTCTGAGCAGGAAAGGGATATCCAGGAATCTGTGTCACAAAAGAAGTGATTGATGATGTTAGGGCCACAGAAAGACAACCGAGCTATCTGAGAGGCTGGGATAGAAACAGCAAGGAAACCAAATACCCAAGAGCCAACAGCCAGTTGAATGCAGAAGGTGCTGTTCATAAAGGTGTTATAGCGCAATGGGTAGCATATGGCCAGATAGCGGTCATAGGCCATGGCAGCCAGGAGGGCACATTCTGTACAGCCAAGGGAGAAAATGAAGTACATTTGCAGAACACAGCTGTTGAAGGAGATGGTCTGGCTTTTCCCCAGGAAGATTCCCAAAGATTTGGGGACATAGGCAGTGGTGTACCAGATCTCCAGGAAGGAGAGGTTGCAGAGGAAGAAATACATGGGTGTATGGAGATGTGGGCAGGCCCACACTAGGGTTATGATGGTCACGTTTACCATGATTGTCAGGATATACATCCCAGAAAACAGCAGAAATAGAATGATCTGCAAATACCAACTGCCAGAGAAGCCGAGGAGAATGAACTCCTGCACAGTGGTTCGGTTTTCCCTTTCTATCTCTGCCATGAAGTCTGCCTGCCAGCACACAAGATAGAGTTCAATGTATTTTGTTCATTGTTTTTTCTTGAATATATAAGTGCAAAATACTTGCAGAATAACTGTTACCTGTCCCTGCCAGCAGGTAGAGGATCTTGGGGGGCAATTACTGCAACAGTGGGGTACAAATCAATCTTTATTGAAAAAATGTAAAACAGTAAAATTTAACAACGGGGGTATGGGGTTTGTCACAGTAGGCAATAATGGGGTGTATGAGGTTTGTCACAGTAGGCAGTTGGGGAGGGGGTTTCTCTTATTAAGCAGTGTGAAAATGAAGAGGTGTCACAGCGAGTCACAATTGGTGGCTAGCGATTCTACAAAAAAAAAAAGCAATATGTCACAGTGGTATAGGTGTAGAGGTACAGTAAAGGCAGTGGTAACCAATGGGCTTTTATGAATATGAATGAGATACAAATGACAGTAAAATTGCACAATAAGGGTGATTAGTGAATTTACACAAGTGTAATAGTACAGATGAGAATCAATGACTTGGTTTGTAGGACTGCAGTGGCAGGCAGTCTGTAAGAGTGTACCTAGAGACTGGGTTAAGGAACAAGGGTGGGAGTGGGGTGAGTAATCAGTGGCAGAGGAAGAGGGAAGAGTACAGTGGCAGGCAGTCTGTAAGGGTGTGCCTAGAGGCTGGGTTAAGGAACAGGGGTGGGGTGAGTAATCAGTTGCAGAGGAGGAGGGAAGAGTACAGCTGCAAGGGATGCAGCAAGAGGCAGAGGAAGAGGGAAGAGTACAGCTGCAAGGGATCCAGCAAGAGGCAGTCGGTAAGGGTGTGGCTAGAAGCTGGGTTAAGGAACATGGATGGGGGTGCGGTGAGTAACCAGTGGCAGGGGAAGAAGGAAGAGTACAGCTGCAAGGGATGCAGCAAGAGGCACTGAAGCCCTGCAGGGCGAGGCTCAGAGCAGTCTTCAGGAGCCTGCAGGCTAAACACAGAGGAATCAAAGAAGAAAGGCAGCAAGGGGCTTTGGAAGTTCAGGGAGAGGTAGAAACAGCAGCAGAGGACTTGGGGTGTTCGGGGAGAGATGAAGACACAGAGGCACTTATTTAACAACTTAACAGCAACTATACAACTTATGCTAATAATGAACAACAGAAAGAAGGAAAAACAAAAAAGAGAGGAGCAATACAGCAAAACAATTATCTTTAATCTAGCTTAACTATGGCCACACAATATAACAGGTAATGGCAAACAAGTATCCCACTTAACTACCACTAAACACAGACACAAAATTTAATTCTAACAGGACTACAATTTATACAAGCTAATAAAATACAACTTAACAAAACTAAACCTAAACCAACTAATGAAACTAAACCTAATGGCACGCCTTGTACTACACTGGCCCTATTGACCAGGGGGAGCAGTCCCAGAGGCAGAGTGGTGTGAGCCCAGGATACAGCTCCTGAGGGAGTCAGGGGATGGTGGCTGCAGCAGTGGAAACAGCTGAAAGCAGGGAGCCCTGGGACAGAGCATACAGAGGCAGAGCTTAGCAGCGGCACAGGCTTTTCTTTAAGCAGCAAGGGAACTGCGGAGTTAGAAAAAGTTTCAGGCACAGACCAAGGAATTAACTTAAGTCTGTCTGCTGGGGAAGCAAGGCCAGCAGCTAAGACAGGGAGAATTTGCAAGAGGAGAGCCTTACCAATTCCCAGGACAGCAGCAGGAATAGAGGCAGGCACAGCAGCAGCATCAGAGGATGCAGAGGAGACTCAGTTCGTTTTCAATCGTCAGGAAATCTCACAGGAAAATTCGGTGTTCATGGGAGGGGAGTTTAAAAACAGGGGTACGCTCAAAAATTAAATGAGCGCAG
Organism: Pelusios castaneus; assembly: GCA_007922175.1. Classification (NCBI taxonomy): domain Eukaryota; kingdom Metazoa; phylum Chordata; order Testudines; family Pelomedusidae; genus Pelusios; species Pelusios castaneus. Next base: position 414,940 of record ML685973.1, read on the forward strand.
AGAAAGGGCCCCCAAAGACCCCTAGCTGATCAGACCAGGTGGCAAAGCAGGAACCTTTTTGATGTCTGACTCAAAAATGTCTGGTTTTAAAGGCAAACTCAGGCAGCTTCCCGCCAGTAACTCTGATTGGCTCCCTCTGCTACAGGGGAAGAGAGAGGGCAGGGAAAACTGAAGATAAGCACAGAACAAGTCTGGGCAAAGATCTGAGCCACAGGTATGACTCATGCCCTTAAGCTTAACAGGCCATTTAAGTCTTGCACTCCTGGGCATTGTCCACCCTACGCCGAGCCAGGGCTGGAACAATAGTTAAGGGGCCTCCTCCCTAGGCAGGGCCATGGCACCAAAGAAGCTGTAAAAAGGCCATTCCCATGAGCAGCCTGGGAGGGGTGGCCACACAAACAAAGGAGACAAAAACTGGCACAGGGGAACATCTGTCAGGGACATTACCTATCTCCCTGTCCATATCCTGGACATTCTCACTTTGCTAGTGACTGTAATGGTATTCAGGTAGGCTCCACATAGCGTATGATTTGTTATATCTGTCTGGAAGCTCACATGGTCGCACACAAAAGGGCTAACATTATAACTTAAATCCAGCTCAAAACTTCAGACTGTGAACTATCTCCCTCGTGTACCTCTCAAACCACCTCCTTCTCCCTTAAAAATTCTACTTGCCATACAGGACACAGATTAAATATCATTTGCTTGTAGAAGTCTCTTTTATCTGTTTCTCTTCCCATGACCATGCTGTGTCCAATTTCATGAATTATATAGTCTATCAAAGCATTATGTAATCTAGAGTTGACTTCAATAGACCCATACCAGTGAGACCAGACAGAGATTTGGGGGTCTAACCAACTTTGTGTTAATCTACAAATTATACCATCTATTAACTTGAATGGTAATGAGTCAATTTACACCACCTGGGGACCTGGCTCCATTGATTCTAATAGTGGCACAAGATTTTACTTCACATAGGATCTGGCCCATCAATTTTAAGGATGACACATTAATTTACATCAGTGGGGTAAAGGGCCCTCAAGCTCTCAACAGGACTACTGCTCATTTACAGCCGTTGGGCATATTTATTGGATATAGACTGATTTACACCAGCTGCAGAATAGATCTACTGATTTCAATTGAGATATTCTGAATTATACCACCTGAATATACTCTCTCTGTAGAAGTAGGCCAGTTACACATAGTGCCAAATAGTTTCTTTCCCAGCCACATATGTGCAAATAGCTCACACCGCCAGTTATATAGACACCTAATGTATGTTATATTTCCTGGACGGCCTGCTGATAGAACTAGAGAATCCTCCCCTTCATATATAACATTCCTCCTTCCACTGATCACACCATCATGGCAACAAGAAGAAGTGTAATCTATCTTTTCCCTCAAAATGCTTACATTAAGGGCATGATCCAATGGCCGCTAGAGAATCTTTCTATTGGATGAAGTCCTGAGAATCAAAGATTTCATAAAATCAAATTTTCAACAACTTTAATATATTTCTATACCCATTCAAATCCTGTTCCACTAGTGCTGGGAGCCTCAAAGGAATCAGATAGAGTTAAGAAGCCAGCTCCCTCTGAGGTTTTGTATAAGATGAGACATAACCACCCTTAGACAACTTTGAAATCATGTCCAAGTTCCTCAACTACTAAACACCCTTACACTTACCTGCTTCGCTTATGAGTTGCCACTGAAAAACGAAGCCAGGGAAGCATATTTTATATTCCTCCCAAATGCCCAAGGGACTCCCTCTCCACAGAATTTCACAAGCTTACATATAAAGTTATAGATCAGCTTGTAAATGTAGGAAGACAGAGCATAGAGAGACTTCAAGGATGATTAGGAATTTTCACTGTGAATGACAATGATTATATATTGGGCCAAAGAAGATCACAGTAATGACCAACTAGAGTGCTGCTTTGGTTCCTGACCCCTCAGGTGGAAGACCTTAGATCAAATTTCTGCTCCAGTGACTTTTTAAAATGTGACTTTAAAATGTGGAACAGATTCAACAGGATAGATCGAGGAAACATCAAACTGGAATACCCCATAACCCAGTGACTAAGAGGTCCAAGAAAAAAGTGCTTCTCTACATCATTTGAAGGGGGAGAAATGAACTTTGGTTTCCCATAGCCCAGTTGACTGCTCTAACCACTGACAAAAATTTTATAGGAAGGGTTTGACCTCTTGCAGTTGCTGATTCATGAGTCTGCAGGGAAAAATAAAAATGTTTTTGTTTTGACACTGTAGACACACCTTGATTTCCCTATTCTGTTGAAACTATTCCTCAAACTCAAGAATTTTTTTAAAAAATAAATTCCTTATTGAAAAAAAAATTGCTCCTACCTCTAATATTTAGGCAGATAGACACCCAATGGGATTTGCAAAAGTGTCATGAACTTAGATTTTTAAATGATTGTTAGTTGACTAAATACTCTTAAAATTCTGGCCAAATGTGTCTAACTCCCATTGAAATCAGTGAGAGTTAGGCACTTAGGAATTTTTGATACTCACCATATCTCCATCTTTCATAGCTTAAATACTATTAAAAATCTGGCCCCTTGAGACAGATTATGCAAAATTTCCAGGCATCTACAGATGAAAACAGAGAATGATGGTCAGATTGTAAAGGCACTTAGGCTATTAAAGAAAAATGGGTCCTGCTTGTTTTTTCTACGGTGCTGTAGCATAAGGCATTGAACTCATTGATTTCAAGAATTAAAACATTAACTCCTAGCTATGCACCGTCTTGCATATGCCAACTGACTCTGCATTAGCTATGTCCAAGGAGAATGGGGAAGTGATGTTATCTATTGAAGAATCATGTCCCAGATCAACAAAGGAGTTTATATGCCTAAATTCTCCAGCTAGGGGGCTACAGAAATTTAGCTGCAGCCTAAACAAATAGGTGCCTAAATTCTCTTGTTGCCTAAATTTTTTGCCTATCTTTCTGCCTCTGGAAACAAGGTTGGATTAACCAGCCCAGGTGGCCTACACTGCTTCCCACCGCAGGCCTCCTGCCCCCCAGGATGGCAGCCTGCAGTCGGGCCATCCCTGGGCAGGAGGTGGGGGGGCTGAGGCCAAAGGATGCTCCTGCTCTGGCCCTGATCTGGCCAGTCTTCCTGGGGGGGGGGGGAGGGCGCACGGCGCATCCCCTGGTGAACAACCCCAGGGCCTCGGGCCCTGGAAGTTTGCACCAGAGTGCAGGTTGTGACATGGGCCAGCCAGCCCTAGCCCACATCTGGAGCAAATAAACACTGTCCTGCCCCAGACCCAGGGGTGGACCAGTTGTCTCAGGGAAGGAATGGGAAAGCAGACCCCAACTTCTGGCCCCAGTCTCTACCTGTTCTTCTAATGTGCCAGGTGGAAGAATTGGGTGAGGGCTTCCCATATCCTGGTGGAGTACCCTAACCACTGAGCTGAAGATAATAAAGGAGGCATCTCTTGCTGCTTCCTCCATTCCCGCAGACATTTGGTGTGGAGTTAGGCACGTTCTGAGCCACCCTATGTGTTCCTTCCCCTATCTTCTCCCAGTTTGTGGACCATGCTGGGAATCGCAGAGAGGAGCGGGGGGAGATAGTGCCCAGACACTTACAGTGAGAAAGAAACATGGGTGAGTTGGGTACTTTTACAGTGAAAATTTAGACAATGTGAGTTTAAACAGCTATACACTTAGGGTACATCCGAGTTTTGTGGATTCCAATAGTGTCTTAGGCACTGAAATCTGGGGTTTAGTGCCCTAAAATAAAATGTAGGCACTGCTTTGATCTACAAAACCCCAGCTATATTACTGTCTAAGTTTCTAGGCACCTAAATGTTCACAAGTTCCAGAGGGGTAGCTGTGTTAGTCTGTATACAGCAAAAACAAGAGTCCTGTGGCAACTTAAAGACTAACACATTTCTTTGGGCATAAGCTTCCATGGGCTGCAACCGTCTTCATCAGATGCATGAAGTGGAAACTACACTTAGGAGGTATATATACACATGCAAGGAGGAGAAACATTACAATGGGGAGAGCAAGTGCTACAAAGTGAATTCAGTTAAGGTAGATGAGGCCCATTCACAACAGTTGATTAGAAGGTGAGAATGTGTGAGGAGGCACAATTACTTTTTGTAATGAGATAACCATTCCAAGTCCCTAGTCAGACCCAGTCTGATTGTGTCAAGTTTGCAGATGAGTACCAGCCCTGCAGTTTCATGCTGAAGTCTGTTTTTAAGATTTTGTTGTTGTTGTTGACGTATGGCAACTATCAAGTTTGTTACAGAGTTTCTTGAAAGATTGAGGTGTTCTCCTACTGGTTTATAGATGTTACCAATTTTTTTATATCTGATTTATGTCCATTTATTCTTTGGCGTAAGGACAGTCCAGTTTGGCCAATATACATGGCAAAGGGGTATTGCTGACATGTAGCTATCTAGGGCTATGTCTACACTGGCAAGTTAGTTCGAATTAAGGAAGCTTAATTCGAACTACCTAAGCCATGGCTACACTAGGCTTTAATTAGTATGAATTAATTTGAACTAATAAATTCAAATATGCTATTTGAACTAAGGGTTAATTCGAACTAGTTAGTTTGAATTAACCAATGTGGCCATGTTAGTTCAAACAAATTGCTTAGTTCGAACTAACCGGGCCATTGAACTCAATGCAATTCACTAATTCGAACTAAGCAAATGCCATGAATGGCTTTAGAAAGTCGACTTAAGCCAGTGTAGATGTGGAGTAGACCTAAATTGACTCTAGGTCAACTTAGGGGGCCCCAGGGCTTTCCCACTGCCCTCCCTGCCAGGGTGGCTGGCACAGCCACAGCCTGGTGTGCCCCCCCAAAGGGCAGGCAGATCCCTGCCCACCCTGCTCCTATGCTCTGCCAGGGTCCCTGTCCCCCTTTGCCCCATTGTACCAAGGTACAATGGGGCAAGGGATGAGCCCACTGGCACTTGGCAAGAGGTGCCCCCCCACTACCATGGACCTGTCTCAGGTCCACCTAGCCCCTAGAAGTCAACCTAGGCATCCAGTGCAGACGCTCTAGGTCGATTTTGTAGGGTCCCCTCTAAGTCGACTTAAAATTTAAGTGTGGACATGCTAACTCGATTTAGCTAAGTCGACTTAAATTAACAAGTGTAGACATAGCCTACGTGATTTAGATGCCCAACTTCCAGTGTCTATAAATGGGGATTGAGCAACTATCTCCTTTAACTCCTTTGATATCCCAGCCAGAAGCACTAAACAGTTTTTCACTTTGCTTTTACTTTGCCATTGTTGTTAGCAATTATTCCCTGGTAATTGAGAGGAGAATCAGGAGAATCCTCTTCCGTGGAGTTACTCCTGATTTGCACATATATTTCTCAGTATTTACTGAGGTTATCGAGTCAGTGTTAATGAACTATATGACCAATAAATCTGAAAATGCAGAGCAGATCCATAGTTGGTGTCAGTTGACAACTCTATTGGGTTCAGTAGCATTTTGGTCATTCAACCATCTGATGATCTGGTCTACTGACTCCAATGGAGTTAAACTTACTTACACCAACTGGTGATCTAGTCCCATCGATGCCAGTGGATCTACACCTACTTAAACCACCTCAGCATCTGGTCCCTAGTGATGCCAATGGATCTCCACTTACTCTGGGGTTCTATATCCCAATGGCTTACAAATAATACATAATGGAGCCATAGCTAGAAATCATTTTTAAAACCACTGTTCTTTCAATGGTAAATAGCAAGGGTTTCAGAAAGAACTTAGGACTTTGTGACCATATACTCAATATTTTAGGATGTTTAGTCCCCTCAAAAATTATATCACATGTGGAAGGAAAAATTTCAGTCAATATCTATCCAATATCTCAGAGAGATAAAATACATTATATTAATTCTTGTGGTTACCTTTTGATGGGATGTACACTACACCTGATATATATGTATTGTGTAACATCTTGACATGGGCCTACTTCCCCTGAAGTCAATGGAAAGACTTCCATTCACTTCAGTGATTGTAGCCTGGGATTGTCAAAGGAATCTAAAGAAGTTAAGGTCAGATTTGCAAAGATGTTTAAGGAACCTAAAAATACAGATAGATACTTATTGGATTTCCCTAGTCACGTAAGGAGGTTAGGTGTCTAAATGTGTATGTGCTTGTGTGCACCATGAATCTGTGTTCATCCTCCTATGTATGTGTGACAGGGAATGAACATTCAGTTGATAATTGTGGCAGTAACTAACTATTGTGATTATCACACAGCTCTGGTTAGGTCTTTCTGTGCATAACTTGATGTGGTCAATCAAACTCATAGCAGCAAGGGGCCTGAATGATTTTACCATCTGAGACCAAAATCTCAGTTATGGAAACACGCATTATCTTTTAGAAACTCAGGATCCAGAACTGAATTTCACAGCCCTGGTCTGTCACTAGTTATTAGTGATTACTGGATCCATCTGAAAATGACAGAACCCTAGAACACCAATTGACCTTTTTACTGACAGGCTCAGAAGACAGGTTAAAGGAAGGCAGTCTCAGTGTAGACACCAGATTTTGAGTTCTGGTCTAGAAAAATGACTTCCTTCAGTCAGTTTTTAATCATGTTGTGTGACAGAATGATGTTGTGGGACAGTGTTGTGGGTGTCTGTTTACATGAGTTTGTATTCCCACATCTCTATCTAATCTTTGGTCTATATAACTATCCATCTGCCAACTAATTAATTTTCCTCCTGTATAATCCTCTGTCCATCCCTCCTAGTTGTCCATCTTGCTATCTATCTGTTCACCAGTGTCTGTCCATTTTCCTCCTTTTACAATTTATTCACCTCATCATCCATCCATCCATCTGTATTTTCGATTATCCATATACTTTTTAGTCAATCTGCCATGTCATCCATTCAGCTGTCTAATCAGCTCTCAACTACTCATATAATGGTCTGTCTGTTATTAATGGCCCCATCCCTGGACTTCAGCAGGGAAGGGCTGATGAGTGGATATATTTCAGAGTCATGGATACTAAAGTCAATTTAAAAATATATCATAATTATCAGTAATGAGAAAAAAATATTTTTTTTTTAACTCTGAACGCAGCTAATTTCACAGGCAATGCAGGAGGGAATTGGAGCTGATGAAGAACTTGCTGTGTGATTGTAACACTCTTCTAAGGGCAGCCATGACAAGGGGATAGATTGTACCCAGAGCTGCCTCCCTCTCTGATAGCTGATCAGAGAAGAGACAATTAACAATTTGTCCATAATGTGTACAGTGCCTGACCTTCAGGATGTGGCTGTTTCTACAAGTCTGAACACAGATCTGTATTGACAAATCCACGGCATGATGCAACCCTGATCAGTGTATTTGACACATGTTAATTCATTGACTCTTGCTTAGGATGAAAATAACAATTAGTTAAAAAGCTGTACTTCATTATGTGCTCATTAAAATAATCTCCATTAGCAACATAGCTACAAGAAAGAAATTTCTCCAATTACTCAGGCAGCACCTGTGACTCTGTAGAGATTTACCGGAGCGCACACAGGTTGTTATAACTTCTGATGTCTTAATCAGCACTGTGAGAAATGTTAGGCTCTGCAGAGACATGGCCAAAATGCTCAAGGAATCAAGGGCCAGTGACAGAAACAAAGTTACTTGTCATTTTAATGAGTCCCAGCAAGGGCCATTAGATGGAAACCTTGTTGGGAAAAGCAGGTCTCTGCAGCAGTCCCATTGGGTCTGATTATAAAAGAAAGTTTGAGACATTGATTGAAGTTAGAAAAGGAAAGGAGGTTTGTTCCTGTGCAAATAGCCCCCTGATGTGTAAAGGGCAAGGGGTCAAGACAGTTCTGCCAGCTCTTGTGAAAGGCGATCCCTTCATTCATAAATTTCGCACCAGCCCCCTCGAATGAGGGAAAGTAAGGGGATGTGCAGATTGCAATGAAACTCATGTAAACAAACTAGAGATTCCCAGTAGGTTTGCAAAGGCAGCAGGGCCCCGGTGTAGTGAGCAAGAGGCAATGCCAGGTTTCTAGGCCTCCGTGACAGAGATCAGCCAAGGTACATGAATTGTGATGGGCTTTGCCATTTGCCTTCCCTCTCATGAACCCCAGTTCTGCCATTGTCCTCAGTCCTGACCCACAGCCCTCTCACAATGCTATTCCATCTCCAGGCTCACACACGCACAGCTCTGCCAACGCCCCTCAACCCTGACCCACAGCTACCTTCTATCTAAGTCCTGGGTTCCCTTCATAGATGTGCTTCCATCCTCATCTATAAAATCTGCACTATTGCTGTCCTGTAACTACTTCCAACTCTACCAATGCATCGTAATCATGAGTTACAATCCCCTCTGTGCTGGCTGCCTTCTGCCAAACACACACCACCAGCTATTCTCCTGTATCCTGATCCTCTGCCGGCCACATTCAGCTCTAACCCATTTGCTCCCCTCCCCACAGAAAGCTCTCTCAGTACAGCATTGCTATGACCTACGGCTGCCCCAGTATTCCAGCCCAGGCAAAGACCCCTGACAATGAACTAGACTGCAGGCCTGGCTGAGGACGGTGCATCTACTCTGTGTTTCAGCCGTTCTCAGAGGCTGGCCTGCAGCCTGTGGCTCCCAGGGCTTGAACTGAGGTGCTAAAAGCAGCGCTATGGAGATTGTGGCTCAGGCTGGCAGTCGGGCTCTGCAGTCAGGGAGAAGGATTGAGCTGAATGTTAGGACACCTGTTTTTAGCACCATCTGCAGACCAAGGCTCTGAAGCTTGTTGCTGCAGGTGCTAGCCAGGGGAAAAAAAGGAAAGATGTGCACAAACAAAATGCACAAACCAACCCATGCACCCACCCCAACAGAGCTGTGTTAGGACCCTCCCAAACCCTGTCAGTTCTTGCTTCACTGACAGGAATAGAAGACCAGAGTCCAGCAGCAGGCAATCCAACAGGTTTATTGGGATCTTCTTCAAGCAAGCATCCATTAGGTCATCTGCACCAATAAATTTCCCCTCCCAGTAAATTTCCACCCCTCCACAACAAATTCCCCCTCCCCAGTATTTTTTCCCTCTACTTCCTCATTTACCTCAGTTTTTTATAATGTATTTTAACCAATCTTTTATTATTATTATTACAACGTGATTTAACCAATCCTAACATATTGTAACATATTTCTCTAACCAATCATACCCCATCACCTTAACTGATCATAATTAATTACGAGACAGACAGAAAAATCAAGGCAGGAGCATTGCTGCATAGGAAAAAGATTTGGGGCACAGGCTTCAACCCACTCGTCCTCCCATCCCCAGCCTCTCCCAGCTTCCAAACCCCCTGCCGCGATTTGCCCGCCCCCCCCCCGGCTTTCCCACAATCCCAGTGCTGCCCCCTCCCAGCTTCTCCACCACATGAAGGTGAGGCAAAGAGGGCTGCCACGTGCCACCCAAAGCTCATTCCAGGGTCCTGATTCCAGAGCGAATGGTCCAAATACAAGCTATCATCATCCAGCTGTGACACCATTAGAGTAAATTATCCAGATTCCCAGCTGGTGTAAATCAGCCTATTCTCCATGGATTCAGCAGGGCCAGACCCCTAGCTGGTGTAAATCAGCTGTAGCTACATTTTTGTGAATGGAGCCAGATCCCCAACTGGTGTAAATCTGCCATAGCATCGCTGCACCCAATGGGCCAAACCCCAGCTGATATCAATACAGTGTAGAAGCACTAGAGTAAATCATCTGGCTCCCCAGCTGGAGTAAATTGGCTGGAGCTCCACTGAAGTCCATGGGCCAGATCTCCAGGTGGTGTAAGTGAGCCATAGATCATTTGGCCTCAATGGGTCAGATCCTCACAGTCTACCTGTGTGACTGCAGAAGTCGCCTAATTTGTCCTGTACCTCAGTTTCCCCAGATGTAAAATGGGGATAATGGCACTTCCCTTCCTCCCAGGGGCATTGGGACAGTTCATTGTTAATGTTAATGATCTTAAGGCATTGATATACTACAATTCTGAGCACTGGAAGGTGGATTTGAAGCGTCTGAGGAATCAGCCATAAGTGCCTAGCTCTCCTCACATTAGAAAGACAATACATTTCCCTACTTCACGTGGACAATGGGAGGTTAAATTTATCACAGGGCATGCAGTATCTGGACACCGCTATGCTCGGAAGCCTCTAGATAGCTGGATAGACCCAGAATCCCAAATAACCCGCCTCAAACCAGACCCCTTAGAGAGCAAACCAAGCACCCACTGGCCTAAGTGTTGCCAGCACTGGGGCCCGCAGGACGTGCTGCTGGCTGAATTAACAATAAAGAGGCAAATTTCTCCAGCGACTCAGGACTCCGGGATCTGATTCAAATTCTATTTACTTTCGTGAGGCTGACATCTTGGAATTATGACTGACACGTGCAGGATGGCAATAGAACAGTAAAGAGAAAAGACAGAGCATGCAGATATCAAAGAAATTCCATTTCCTTTATGTGATCACTAGATGGCAGCAAAGGAGAAGTAATGAGACAGAAGAGGCACTGAATAGAAGGAGAAAAATTTTTAAGCTCAGAAATTATCACTGTGATCATCCAGCCTCAGATAATACAGTCCAGAGAACTTTCCTGAATTAATTTCTGTTTATAATACAATAGTTGTACTTGATCTCAAGCAGGTGAGTTAGTGAAATGAATTCTGACAGGGGCAGCTTTGATGTGAAATGAGAATGATGAGTATGAATGAAATACATTGACCATATCAATTTCTTCTTCTTCTTCTTCTTCTTCTTCTTCTTCTTCTTCTTCTTCTTCTTATTATTATTATTATTATTATTATTATTATTATTATAGCTCCTAAAGTCCCTATTGAAGATCAGGGTTCTTCTGTACTATCCACAGTATAGAAATCAAATAAAATACAGATCTTGCACCAAAGTGCATACAATCGAACTAGAGAAAACAGACAAAGGTTAGGAGAGGAAACTAAGGCACTGAGCAAGAAAGTAACTTGCCCAAGGTCACACAGCAGGCCACTGGCAGAGCCAAGAACAGAACCCAGGGTTCCCTGTTTACATTTTAGAGAATGGAGTGGTTTAGAGCTTGATGGTGCCACTAAATGAAAATGAACCTGAATGTTTACATCTTCCATCATCATTACCAGGCCTTACCATGGCAACCAGAGGGCACAATCAATGTCAAGGCCCCATTATACTCAGCACTGTAGCAACACATTACAAGAACCAGTCCATGCCCAAAAGTGTAACAAGACCAGAGAGACAAAGCATAGGAGGGGAAACAGAGGCACAAAGGGTATGGCTACACTAGAAAAAGTTGTCAACTTTATTATGTTGACTTAATAAGGTCAGCTTAAAGCCGACCTTATTACTTCGACTTAACAAAGTGGACTAAGTCGACTTAAAGTTAAGTCGACTTAGTCCACTTTAAGTAGAACTAACTGCCCTTAAGTGGACTTAATAAAGTCCACTTAAGGGTTACTCCCTGTCCACACCATCCTTAAGTCAACTTAATGAGTCGACTTAAGGCTTAAGTTGGCCTAATGGGAGATTGTTATTAGGTCGACTTAAGCTTTCATTAAGTCAACTCAAGGAATTTCTTAAGTCGACTTAATGAAAGTCAGGTGTAGACATGGAGTAATTTAGGGTGACTTAAGTGTATTTAAGTTGACCTAAATTGCTAGTGTAGACATACCCAAAGGTATTAACAACAGTCCGCTGAGTCCGATGGAGTAATTTAAACACGGGTGGCGGGAAAAGTCATGGATTCCACAATGCCAAGGCCTGAAGGGACCCTTAGATGATCCGGCCTGAACTCTGGTATTACACAGACAATCAATGTTACCCAGATGCCCCTGCACTGAGATATTAGTTAGACAAAAACTTTACAGGTGTCTTGAGACTGGGGACCACTTCTCGACTCCACCAACCATGGGAAACACAAATCTCTCCTCTAAGAGCCTGCACAGGCTCTGCTGTCCCTCTGCAGGTCAGCTATAGGGATTCTCCAGCCTGTCCCATGAACGAGCAGCTGGTCAGTTCAGGAGGAATCCTAGAAATGGGGGTTGGAAGGGACCTCAGGAGGTATGTAGTCCAACCCCTGCTGGAAGCAGGAACAAACCCCACCAAATCATCCCAGACATGGCTAACTCAAACCGGGCCTTAAAAATTTCTAAAGATGGGGATTCCACCACCTAGGTAATAGGTTCCAGTGCTTCACCACACTCCTAGTGGCAATGTTTTTCTATCAAACCTACACCTCCCCCTCTGCAACTTCAGACCATCTGTCATCACTGAGAACAGGCTAACTCCATCCTCCCTGGAGCCTCCCTTCAGATAAAAAAAGCTGCTATCAAAACCATCCTTCCTCCTCTCTTCCAAAGACTAACCAAGTCCTCTTCCCTCAGGCCTCTCCTCATAAGTTATGCAGGCCAGCCCACTGCTGGACTCTTTCTAATTTTTCCACATACTTCCTGTAGTGGGAGACTCAAAACTGTCCACAATACATCAAATGTGGCTTCATCAGCATCAAATAGAAGGAAATAATAATCATGTGGAGGGCCCCAGGACTGTAGCAAGCAGATCTCTAACCTGCAGAGGGACAGTGGAGGTAGGGTAGCTAAAAGTGTAATGTCTCTGTTGCCTATGGCTATCAGAGTGAGGGAAGTGACACTCGGCAAAGTAGGCATAGGCAAATCTTCCTCACACTATGCATGGATAATAGCAAGGTGCCTCCCTTAGAGAGAGTCACACCCAACCAGAAAAATGAGACAGAAGAATGATTATCTTCTTTGTAAATAGATCCAGGGCTAAGGTATCTAGCTGCCCAGAGATGACAGCGGTGTGCATTCCCATAGGTTCCTGTAGGAACTGTTTTTGTAAACGTATTGGTACTGAGGGAATTTAGGAGCCTAGGCTATGTCTATACTGACAAATTAGTTCGAATTAAGAAAGCTTAATTCGAATTAACTTAAGCCTTGGCTACACTAGGCTTTCATTAGTTCAAATTAAGGGCTTCCTTAATTCGAACTAATAAATTCACTTATACTTGTCGAAGTAAGGGCTAATTTGAACTAACTACCCAATGTGGCCATGTTAGTTCGAACTAAGCGCTTAGTTCGAACTAACCGGCACATTGAGCTCAATGCAATTGACTAATTCAAACTAAGCAAGTGCCATGCATGGCACTTGCTTGTTCGAACTAAAATTTGCTAGTTCGAATTAAGTTAATTTGAACTAACTAAAATTAGTTCGAATCAGTTAGTTTGAATTAACTAATTCGAACTAACTTTGATAAGTGTAGACATAGCCCTAGAGATTTTCCTAGAATCACAGGATATTAGGGTAAGAAGGGACCTCAGGAAGTCATCTAGTCCACCCTCTAGCTCAAAGGAGGACCAATCCAACTAAATCATTCCAGTCAGGGCTTTGTTAAACTGGCCCTTAAAAACCTCTAAGGATGGAGATTCCACCAGCTTCCTAGGTAACACATTCCAATGCTTCATATAATCATAGATTAGGGTTGAAAGGGATCTAAGGAGGTCATCTCATCCAATCTCCTGCTCAAAACAGGAACAAGCTCAATTATTTTCAAATATTTCCAAGCAGGTGAATACTTTGTTTGTTTGCATATTTGTCTGTCTTGTGGAACTCCAGTCCTACCTGATTATTTGATTTGGAGACAAAAAGTGTCAGCTAGGTGCCTGAATCTCTTTGTGAATATACCATAAAGCTATTTTACACTACTCCAGTAATCCAAATGAACCTCAAAGTGAGTCTGAATATAACTTGCTCCCATGAGCAGGGGAGTTGGACGAGATGAACTCCTGACATCCTTCCCAACCCTAAACTTCTATGATTTTAAGGCCCCTTTCCACTGTCACAGTGATGTGGAGTTGTTTTTATCTAAGTGGGAATTAGTCTAAACCGACCCATTTAGCAGAGTTGTACTTTCACATATTCACATATTAATTTAGTCTGAGTTGCTGCATGAAAAACACCATGGGACTTCCCAGAATTGCATTTGTTTGGACTACAGAAGATCTACTAGCAGAAAAGATCCAATCTGTATTACAAAATTGCCATGGAGGAAGACTCAACAAAATGTTTGGCAAACTGATCTAAGATACAGACTTAGACCCACTTTGGTTTAAACAGAGATAGTTCCATAGATGTCAATGAATTGTAAATATCAGCAAGAAATAAAAATGAACTCATCTTGTTAAAACATGGTTTGTGAAAATCAGAAAACAATGGACACACATAAAGGGGTATAAACTGGCATGCTACAGATGAAGGAAATGAGTGGAGGAATTCAAAGTGCCTGGGAAATGCACAAGTTGTCATGGGAAAAAAAAGCCTGGAATTCTAGAAATGAGTGAAGATGCTCACAGCTGAAATGAACAAAACAATGGGTGAATGTTCATGTGATGAGGCCTTTACACCTTTTGGAATATTACCCAGGGGTGGGGGGGGAAGGTTTCCAAATAGGATCAGAAGCTGATGGGTGGACTGGAAGGAGAGAACATTTGTATTGTAGCTGCCAAACCCACCAACTGCCAAGACCCTGCATTCAACATGACACCATTTGTCTTCTTTGTCCTCTTCTTATACACACCAAGGTCACATTAGTCCATATGTTGTGCCCATTCCAGCCAGGCCCAGACACAGGGGGCTTAGGTACAAAGTGCTACCACAGTTCCAATTCATGTCACATGCCACACAATGTTTATACATTTTTACTGGCGACTAACATATATTCTTCTTTAAGCTCCTTGGATGACACATTCTATGGATTATGTGAGGACCAACAGCTGATGTCTTCATATCATCTGCATTTCATTGTTATCAATCCAGGGTATTCCCCTTTACCTTAACCAGCCCCAAAACACTATCACCTGCAAAATCCCCCTCTAACGCACTGCCAAGAGTGAATTTCCATATTAAAAAAAATCAATATCAATGTATTCACTATATAAATTAACAATCTGGAAGATGGGGTTGATTCCATTCTCAGCAAATTTGTAGATGACACTAAGATGGGGGTGTGGTAAATACACGGGGGCGGGGGCAGGAATAGAGTACTGTGTGGCCTATACAAATTGGAAGATTAGGTTAAAAGGAATCTGATGAAGTTTAACAAAGACAAGTGCAGAGTCCTGCAGTTAGGAGGGAAGAATCCCATGCCGTGCTACTAGGTCAGATCAGTGGTCCATTTAGCTCAGTATCCAGTCTTCTGACTATGGCCAATGCCATGTGCTTCACAGGGAAAGAAGAGAAAATGTAATCATCCATTTTATCGCCCATTCACAGCTTTTGACAAACAGTAATCCCTGTCCATTCTGATTTATAGCCCTCGATGGATTTAGCCTCTATGAAATTATCGAATTATTTTCCAACCTCATTATATCCTTGGCCTTCACAACATCATCTGGCAAAGAGTTCCACATGTTGACTGTGCTTAGTGTGAAAAAATTCTTCCTTATTAATTATATTATATTTAATTATATTCAATTATATTAATTTCATTTGGTGAAACCTAGCTCTTCTGTTATGAGAAAGAGTAAATAACACTTTCTTATTCACTTTCTCCATATCAGTCATGATTTTATAGATCTCTGTCATATCCCACCTTATTCATCTCTTTTCTAAGATGAAAAGTGCCACTTTTATTAATCTCACCTCATATAGGAATCACTAAACTTTTTTGCTACCTTTTATAGTACCTTTTCTAATTCCAATATATATATTTTTGAGATGGTGTAATCAGATCTGCAAGTGGTTTTCAATAAGTTGGCGTACCATGGATATATGAAGAGGCAATGTGAGGTTATATTTTGTCTAGTTATATAAGTTCCAGTGCTAATTATGCCATTGATTTTAGAGAATCATAGAAGATTGAGGTAGGAGGGGACCTTAGGAGGTCATTTAGTTCAATACCTGCTCATAGTAGGACCAACCCCACTAAATTTCAGTGGTTTGAGTCCTGATTCATAAATTGTAAATCCAGAGGGACCCAACATGATTCAGATAATATTTCATATGGAACTAGAAAAAGTCATTTAGAATAACATTCAATCTGGATTTAAAAGTTATCAGTGATAGGGAATCCAACACCTCCATGGGTAAATTGTTATAAAGCTTAATCATCCTCACTGTTAAAAATGTATGCCTAATTTCCAATCTGGATTTGTCTAGCTTCACCTTCCAATCAATGGCTATGTCTACACTTGCACTTTTAAGTCAACTTTAACTAAGTCGACTTAACTAAGTCGACTAACTTAAAGTCGACATAGTTAAGTCGACTTAGTGTGTCTACACTTAAATTTAAAGTCGACTTAAAGGGAAACTTACAAAGTCGACCTAGACTGTCCACACTGGATGCTCTAAGTCAACTTTGTGGGGTTAGGGGGACCTTGGGTAGGTCCACGGTGGCAGGGGGGGCACCCTTTGTGTGCAATGGGGCAAAGGGCGACAGGGACCCTGGCAGGGCAGGTCGGTAGGGTGTGACGCTCTCTGGATTTAGGAAGCATTTATGATATTATTTTCAATGGATATCTCATAAATGCTCTATAATCCATAGGAACTATGTCATGTTTTGTATCAATAGAAAGGTAGTAATTTGCTAAGCTTAAGTCGACTTAATTTACCAGTGTAGACGCAGCCAATGAATTTTGTTATACTTCTGTCTGCTAGGTTGAAGAGACATTTATCAAATATTTCTTCCTCCATATTTAGGTACAGTATGTAATCAAGTCATTCCTCAGCTTTCTCTCTGGTAAGATAAATAGATTGATGTCTTTCAGTATACCATTATAAATTATGTTTTCTAATCCACCACTCTGGTGACATTTATATTAGAATTTTTTCTGAGGACAAAACGAAGATGCAAGATCATTTGCAGTGATAGAACTGCCTATTCATTCAAATGCATGACTTGAATATCACTTTTTTCCCCAGTTAAGTAGTAAGCTAGTTTGCTTCTTGAATACTCACTACAGCTGGACAAATGACTAACTCCTTCTTGGGAAAGGGTCAAGTAAAAAAGTGTGGGGGGGAGGTGGGGGGGGGGGGGAGATTGGTCTGAGTCCAACAGAAACTGAGAATTCCATCCAAGTTTGGTGAATCAGTAATCTGAGCTTGCCTATAAGATTGTCTTCACAAATAAGTTAGGCAAGGGAATACCTTCCTCCCCCTGGTTTGTGGATGATGCTGGTAGTTATGCATGTAGATGGTGGCTCCTGAGGTGCCTATGGGCCTTTTACTGCAAAAACTTAGGCACCAGCTAAGTTTAGGAGCCTGCATGTTTAAGTAGAAGCTAAGTGAAGGTTTTCTGAATACAAGTGACACCTAAATCTGGAATTTAGACTCTAAAGTGGTAATTAAGTGTCTATCTCCTTATCAATATGGCCTCATGTTACTACTGTATGTTTGTCTAAGGTGTTGAATTGAGCACGGAGTTGAACTATCCTGGAACAGAATACATAGAGTGGTAATTATCTCACTTCAACCTGAGCTGTTGTCTCTCTTTGTTTCTTATAAGGACCTGTTGGAGTGTTTCACAATCTGCCATGCACTTTTCTCCTCACAATGCCACTCTGCAATGGGGAAATACTACTATCCCCATTTTGCAGCCAGGGAACTGAAACCAAAAAGCCACCTTTACAAAGGTACCAGCAAGGTTCCTGAAGACTCAGGTAGGACCTAGATGGATTTTCAAGACTTCTAAAGAGATGAATTTCAAAACACTCTACAAAACAATGGTTAATTATCTCATGGAACGTCCATGGCAGAACAGGCAAGTGATCTCAGGTCTTCTAAGCCTCAATCTTTAAACAAGAGACCATCCTACAAGTATTTCTCTTGGACTGTATACAATTACATTTGTGTAGAATCCAGTGTGAGAGGAGACACAAAGGGTATGTCTACACTTGAAAAGTTAAGTCGACTTAACAAGTTGACTTAACTTTTCAAGTGTAGACACAGAGCCGCGGTCCCCGGCAGAAAGGACCCATGGGTCCCTTCTTGCCGGGATCTGCGGCTCCCCCCGGGCAAAAGGGAGCCATGTGGGACTCCCCAGACAGGGCTCCAGCAGCGAGGGAGTCCCTTGCTGGTCCCTTGTCCTCGTGAACTGCAGTTCCCTTCTCCCTGGGAGCCATGGCTCCCTTCTTGCTGAGGAGCCGGGCAGGCAGGGAACTGCATCTCCCCAGGACAAGGGAGCTTCAGTTCCCCTTGTTCCGGGGAGCTGCATCTCCCTGCTTCAGTGGGAGCTGGGCTTCCCTTGTCCCTGGGAGCCATGGCTTCTTTTGGAACCATGGCTCTCTGTTGACCTAGCCAGTCGACTTAAGAGTCTAGTGTAGACTCTCTAAATTTACTTAACAAGGTCAACTTAATAGAGTCGACTTAGCTTTGTAAGTGTAGACATAGCCTGTGTGCCTCAGTTCCCCATCTGTAAAATGGGATGATAACATTTCTCTACTTCACAGGAGTGTGGTGAGGATAATATATCAGTGATAACAAGGTGCTCTGATTTTATGGGGTGGGGAGCTGCAGATAAGTGTCTGTGATGGACAGAAAAAAGCCAGATCTAACAGCCACTGTTCCATTCCTCAAAACAGATTCACTGGCATAATTTATCATTTTCAATAGAAATAATGGGTCAGTTATTTAACTGGTATATCTGAGGTAGTTTCATTGACTTCACAGGAGCTAAAGTGATGAACATTATCTGAGGATCTACAGATGAATCCATAAACAAATAAAGCAAAGCATATAGGGCTTTCTAAGTCTGCCATAGTATGCACTGGAAAGTGCTCCTTTGCTGATTCAGTGTACAGTTACCATATAAACAAGAGAAAGATGTCCCAGAGGTAACCAGACTCTACTTAGACACTTCAGAAATAATTAACTCTTGGTCTTAGAATCAGGAAAATAAAAGATCTTTGTTTCCAACGGGGGAGGGGCAACACAAAACTGTATACTATATAAATTAGATTCACTTTCACAGAGGAGCTGACTTTTCAGAGTAATGAATATATGATGTCTTTATTAATTTTATTTCTGAGACAGAGAGAAAGGGAAGGAAGGAGGAAGAGAAAGTGAAATATTACAGAGTAAAATCAAGAATGAGAGAGAGAGAGAGAGAGAGAGAGAGAGAGAGAGAGAGAGAGAGAGATTTTGTATAACACAAGGCCTAAATTTCCAGAAAATTAAAGATCAAGGACAAAAAAGCCTAAAGCATAAACAAGGCATCTTTTATAATCACATAGCAATGGGAAGGTTATTACAGATGGGTAGCACAATGAAGAAATAAATGTGTTGCCTTTCCAATGGAGTCAACAACCTTCAGATCATATCCTATGTTAGCTTGATTGGGTGGATGTACCATAGCTAAGACAAAGTAGTTGTAACAGAAAAGGCTGGTTGACATTACTACATAATAGCCTTTGTGCTGACAATAAGGTTGGACTGTGATTGGACTGTGAGGGGTGGTATTGGTGAAACCCAGTCTAGCAAAAAGCAAAAGAAATCACAAAAAGGGATCAACTTCTTGGTAAGTAAACATTTATAAAACCAAGTAATTTGGTAAATAAATTGGGTTGGTTCCTCAGTTGGTGTGAATCAATTCAGTTATTGAACTGAGGATTTAAAGTTTGGTTCTACCCTGCCAAGAATCTTGTGTCTGTGTCAGAATAGATGCTAGGGGCCAGGATACACTGCTGGCAAAATTTGGCGGCAGTTGACAGGAGTTATACAGACTAGCTTGGTAACTCCCATTGACTTTCTAACTCCATTTCGCATGGCATCTTCACTGCACTGCACCAATAGGAAATGTGTTCCCACTGATGCAGTGCTACTCCACTTGAGGGGAGTGGTTTTATTAAGTCAATTTATGGATTGACTGAATGTATCACAACTGAAATGCAGAAAAATCAACTTGATTATGATGATGTTGCCGCCATCCGTGTAGGTGTGGCTTAGGGAATAATTCAGTACACAGTGGGTGGGAAATGTTAGTATTCTGATTTGGTTGTGTCTTAAATGCAAATTATATAGGTGTAGATCACTATACAAGGGGCAAGGCAGTGTAGTATCTAGACCATTTATTTGCAAAGAAGTAGCTAGAATGAGGCTGCTTGTTGGAACCATGCCAAATGTTCTGTTCCTGATGTGAATAGAATCCTATAGCTTGTGTGCTGAAAAAGTTACCACCATCAGCATGAGTGGTAATAATTTGAGCTAGCCAAAATATGCAGTTGTTTTTCACAAGCAAGTTTGTTAAAAAATACCTGAAGAATTCCTTGTTTGTTCTCTGTTTTATTTGATTCTATTATTTCGTTCACTGCAAAAAACTGCAAATCCAACCTCTGAAAAAATGTTTGGTTTTAGAAATCTGAAAACTAAATACTTGTAATAAAAATAGTCACACTTGTAACATTTTTGGTTTTGTATTTTAAATGCTAAAAAATATTGTCTTAAGGTTTTAGAATCTGTCTGTCTGTCTGTCTGTCTTTAAGACTCTTGGATTTCCATTGAAAAAATGGAAGGTTTTGATATCAAATCAGTGGGGCTTGGCATCGCTGAAGCTCTGGCTAATTACAGAGTTGCTTATGTAAAGCTTTTGATGTCTTCCTGTAAATGCCCAAGTTAAAAAGTTTAAATGTGCCAGCAGTGTAATATAGTGGACATAGCTCTGCTTGGGACTGCAGGAAATCTGAGTGGTGGGTTTGCTGATGGGTGGCTTTAGCCTAGATTTTTGGAGTCATTTAAGTGCTTGTCACAGGTTGCTGCTGGTGTCTAGGTGAGGCTCCAGCTAGGCTGTCCTGTGGTCTTGGTTCAGGCCCCTTCAGGTGGGGGGCAGTCTCTGATAGTCAGTCAGCACAGGTGCTGCCTTGTTTTGGAGGCTTGGGGAGATTGCTGGCTATCAATACCCCACTCTCTTGGGCTCTCCTGCCTCCCCTGCCTCTGTTATTCTCCCTCTCTTATACTGTGGTTTGATGGCCTTTTCCAGGTGCAGCTGTGGCTGTCTGTCTCCAGGCTTGACAGCGTTTGCAGCCGAGCCTGTGCGTGGCAGTTCCCTTTATTTGTAGGGTAGGGATGCTCCCCTCGCTCTCCTGCCTAACTCCTGAATGTGGCTTATAGACCCCATTACAGTGCCTAAATACCTTTAAAAATCTGTCCCTGGATCGCTCAGTATCTTTGTTTTCCCATTTAAAAAACGGGAATGAGGATTCTGATGTCCTTTCCAAACTGCTTTAAGATCTGCTGATGACAAATGCTTTCTAAGAACGAGGTATTAAAGTTATAGTTATGTTGTGGCATCAGTATGGCTTTGGGGACTACGAAAAGCCAAAGGTCCTACTTTATAGTGCTTTACTTCACCAACTGAGAATGGTAGAAAAGACATCGAAATCCCTAAGAGCAGTAGGGCTTAGGATACAAACCTCTCCTGAGCATCTCCCATGGGCTATCATACCCAAAGTGCCTCCTAGCACACTGGCTTTTGCAAACAATTTCCTCTACCTATTCATTGTGTGGGATGCCTGAATGCCTAGCTCAGGCTTTGTGACTCCCAGTGATTTTCTAGGTACCTAGAAGTTAGGTTCTGTGATGCCCAGGCACCAGTCACCAAAATTTCTTTGTGGCTCCAGTCATTGGTGTCAATTAGAATGGCTCCACTTAGCCTCAGAGTAGCATGATTGTGTTTTCCATCAACTCCTGTGTAATGTGAATCTGTTTTCACTCACCAATTTATACACATAAAGATATATGCAATATTAAAATTACTCATGCACAAACATTTTGTTATGTATCGGTAGATTGCTATTTTAATTCACCCAAGCCTCTAGTATTAAAAGTGTTATTCCATCCTGAATTCGCTCTATTACATTCATGATTCAGTAATCTGTGGAGTGCTTTTGTTTGTTTATGTTTTTTCCATATATGCATCTAGCATATTTTTACTTTAACATTCTCAAGTCTGGATGAAGACTTACAATGGGGTTAAAGTACATACAGTTAATGGGTCCAGTGTTGCCTTCATTTACAGGGGTATAGCTCTTTTTAAAGTTAATATTGAATTATAAATGTGAATGGAAGGGCAGACTTGAACTCTGGTGTAGAAGAGTGTTTGAAAGAGAGCTCAAGAGAAGAGAATTTGGCAGGAGACATCACTAGTTTAAGGAAAGGGTTGGAAACAACATGGTAGAAGCCATGGAGATTAAAATCATGCAAGCAAAGTCATGGACGAGTAGATAGAAAATAGAATGAACAGTTAGCAAATGTGAAAAATCAGGACAGGAGAGGTGAGGTAATAGAACCCTACATAAGAAAAAGCCCCAAATATTGGACTGTCTCTATGAAATTGGGACACCTGGTCACTCAAAGAGGAATGAAGTATCATCTAGCCAAAAATGGGGAATACAAGCCATACAAAAGTTCTATGTGAAAGAGGGTCCCTTTTTACTCAGCAGAAATATGTATCAAAGTTTGATCTGCTGACTTAAGAGGCTAAAATACATTTTCTCTGTCTTTCTCCAAAGGTATCCCTACTTTTAAGTGAACCAATTACTTTTCTGGATCTTGTGTTGGCAGAAGAATTCTTGTTTAAATTCCAAGTGCACAATTGGAGCAGCAGGTGACGGTTAAGCACGATGAAGAAAACTTTGCACCTCATGGTGTAATATTACTGATCTATCTATCTATCTATCTATCTATCTATCTATCTATCTATCTATCTATC